>VWZE01007194.1:24900-37350 GCA_013396675.1 Eubucco bourcierii | reverse complement strand
GCAAGTTCCGCAGCAAAGTGGCGGCGAGTGGGAAGGTGTGGGGCGAGGGGCTGTGAGGAGAAGGTTGGGGGCGGCGGGACCGGTTGCGGCCTCCTGCCAGCCCGTGTTCCCTCCACCTGAGGGGAGGAGATGGCTGTGAGCGCCGCAGGTAACTCAGGCACATCTTCTTCCCCTCAAGGTCCAGCCCACCGACCCTGTTCTTTTGGAGCCTCATGAGGAGCTGGCGATATGCAAGCACTATGAAAAGCGGTTGCTGGACTTCTGCACCGTCTTCAAACCTACCATGCCGAAATCCGTGGTGGTAAGCAGCCGTGCCTGTTCGGGGTGACTTCTGATCTGTTTACGGTCAGTCGAGATGCAGGCGTTGCCGCTTCCGTGTTTCTTGCTCCGTGGCTTCCCGCTTGTCTTATTTTTGAGAGCACGGATGTCTTTTAAAGTTCTTTTGACTTCCAGTGCTGCAGTCTGTTTCAGACAGCAGTTTATCTCTACTTTGTGGGCAGTACAGCTGTTTCCAAAACAAGAGTTACTTTTCAGATTTATCCATTTCTTGTGGCTGTTACACTTGCCAGGATGACTTTAAACCCTTTCCCTTAAGCTTTGAAGTCTTTCCCTTAAGAGTAGAAACAAACCTAACGGTGTACGGATTGATGATGAATATTATGAGCTTACTGTAGCTACAGGACGTAGTACAGAAGCTGGGTTGTTGTCTGGTTGTTTCTGAAGCAGCGGTGTTTGTCTGACCCCAGAGAATGCTGTTTGAAGCATCTATACTGGCAGTAAACTGACCTATACAGAAAAAGAAGAAAATATTTTTGAGCTGACTTACGTTGAATGCAGAAGTGGTTTCAGAACAGAGAGTGGAACTTAACAGCTGAAGCAAGGAATGAAATTGTGCTGCTTTTGTCACCTAACCATTAAGATGTGTAATGTGTATAGTCCCTCTCAGTCCTCTTTTTCTGACAGGTGTGGTGAACAACAAAGATGAAGAGTGACTTTTCTGAAAATACATTTGAAGTGCAGTAGTAGTCATCCATTACAAGCTCTGTGGAGCCAGACCTTATATTTCAGAAGTGACCCCTGTAGATCATGTGTGCTGGATCTGACTCGCCAAGTAATCGTTTTGGAAGACATGAGCTTTCATACCTGTGGGGTTCAGAGCAGTGTGGCAGTTTGGCATTCACATCAGTAATTCTAAACACACAGATGTGTAAATGTTAAGCATGTTAGGCAGTTTACTGATTTGAAAAGTCAAATGTTTGGGATTGCTCACAAGGTACAAGATAATTTTTTCAGTCTCTAGTTAGTTCTTAAATGTCAATTCATATTTTTTCTTGTGAAGATATTTGAGGCTCCCTGACCATTGTCTTCCTAATTATATATACATATAAAAAGGGGAAAAAAAGATAACCAAGCTGCCATTTTGTTAGTCTTGCAGGCATAAATGCATTAGACTTCAAAATATTTGCTGATACAGCATTGTGTACATGCTAGTGTGTGTTATGTCTGTAGTGTATATTCAAACCTGTGATTTTGTTTTCTTTTTCTTTGAACCATTTTTGCTTCCATGTCTCTCTCTTTTGTTATCTAGGGAACAGCTTGCATGTATTTGAAACGCTTTTACCTTAACAACTCAGTGATGGAGTATCATCCTCGGATAATAATGTGAGTTATCTACATGTCTTCAGTTGTTCTATCAATTGGAATGCTGGAGATACAATCTTTCTATCCTTAAAGACCTGAGAAAATGATAAAGGAAATCAAAGAGGTCAGATATTGAGTACAAGTATGGTCACTTTTGATTTGTATTTGGCAAAATTTGCTGTGTTCAGAAAGTGTTGTTTTGAAGGTAGAAGTTTTTGGAGAACTCTTGATTTAAAGATGGATGCTGCATTTGTTAATTGGTTGTTGTTATTTCTTCTTTTCCCTCCTCAAGGCTAACGTGTGCATTTTTAGCCTGCAAAGTAGATGAATTTAATGTGTCCAGTTCGCAGTTTGTTAGCAACCTTCGAGAAAGCCCTGTTGGACAGGAAAAAGCTCTTGAACAGATACTGGAGTATGAACTACTGCTTATTCAGCAGCTGAACTTTCATCTGATTGTCCACAATCCATACAGGCCATTTGAGGGATTTCTAATTGATCTCAAGGTACTGTTTGTTTATGTGCTATGTACTCTGTATGCTAACATAAGACAAATGTGCTGTGGATTATGTCAGGAACCTTTACTTCCTTTAATGCCAATGATCTTAAAAGATTAAGTGTTAAAAGTGATAGGCAAATAACTGAAAGCAAATTTATTTAGTTGAGGCCTTTAAGTAGGTGGCCTTCTACTTTTTAGCTTCACACAATATTGTTGAATTGTGTGTTCTGAGCTCACAAACATATAGGGAACCAGCTACTTACTTTCCTTAATACTTACTTCTTAGACTCGTTATCCAGTGCTGGAGAATCCTGAAGTTTTGAGAAAATCTGCTGATGACTTCCTCAGTCGAGTGGCTCTGACAGATGCATATCTGCTCTTTGCTCCATCACAGATAGCTCTCACTGCCATATTATCTAGTGGTTCAAGAGCAGGAATTAATATGGAAAGGTAATACTTTCCTTTTGGTTTAAGTTTCATTTAAGCATTTTATTTCCTTCTCGTATAAAGACTTGTTCCAGGGATAATTAACTAGAAGAGCATATCTGCTGATTGTTAATAGTCTGGTACATTCTTTAAGTATGTTTCAAAAACTGAAACAAAACTGAATTGCTAATGGTGGGGTTTGGGGTTTGCTTTGTTTTCTTTGTTTTGTTTGGTGTTTTTTGGATATGTATTTTTGTTTGTTTTTTTGTTGGGATTTTTTTGTTGTGTTTTTTTTTTTTTTTATTTAAAAAAAAAGGAAAAAAAACCTAAATGCAATCAGTTAGTGTCTGGTTTCTATATTCCTTAGGAAGAAAGAAAAAAAAAAATATAAATTCTCCCTAGAGAGAATAGCATAGGATTTTCAGACTTGTCTTGAAGGTTGAAGAAAGTGAAAGTACAGTAGAAGCTGAGTATGAAACAGCTAGAGAATCACTTAAAGTGAAAAATAGGCTTGTAAGGTGTCAGGCCACGATTCAAATGAAATAGCACTGAGCTGACAACAGATACTAAGCATGTGGGAACTAAGTGCTGTATTTGGCTGGTACAGCTGTTCAGTTTGCATGGAAACAGACTAATGAGATGCTGTTTTAAATCTGTCCCTTTTTCCTTCTACTGGTGTTTGCAAAGGTGCAACCAAGCATCCATCATTGCTGAAAAGCATGGTTTGTTTGTTTTGATTATTTCTGAAGCTAAAACATACACCTTTCTTCAGAACAACAATGGAGACAGTTGCTCTAAGCAGCTACATCTGGAGTGTTTTAATTGCATGATGCTCTGTGTGAGCATTTTTTCTATCTAGAGTAACTCTTTCAGATACTGGGCCTCAGTGCAAGCAGCTTGTTTTAAAGAAGTGTTTCTTTCACCTGCTCTAAATGAATCTCAGATCTGTTTTAAAAGTGTGAGAGTATCCTCAACATCGTTTACTGTCAGAATAGTGTGAAAACATGCAGGAGCTTACTCTAACTTGAAATTCGTTGATCTTGTTCTTGAATTACCTGTACTACTATGAAGGTTTGGGAGTTCCCTACCCCCCCACACTTTGTAAAATGACCCAGACTAGTACTCAGTCGGCTGGAAGTTAAGTGATGAAGCTCTATTTACAGCTTTGCACAATGTACAGCAGATATTTACACTATATACAGAATACTTACAGAAATATACAAATAAAAGGTAATGCAGCAACACAACTCCCCTCCCAGAAATCAGAGACCCCAGGAGGGGCTCCCAACCACCCTTCCACCTTCTCCCCACCCCTGTACCTCACCCCAAGGTTTGCCTTACGTGCGAAGTAAATTAGGAAGATCGGCCAGGAGGGTTAGAAGAAAAGTGGTTAGTGAGGATTAATCAGCAGAGGAGCCAGAGCCCAGAAGCTGCTAGATTCCACCAGCAGCTCCTGTTCCAGCAAGCGACAGAGACTGACTTATCTATGTTTTGGTTATTGTTCCCAAACAATTTCTTAGCAAGCGTATGAGTGAAGTAGACATCATGATGTTTTCCTTTCACAGCCTATAGTGTAAGTTTCTCTATTAAAATATTCTAATTAGCCTCAAACCAGCACAACTACTTAGGCCAAAGTTCCTGAATGCATGCTTATAAAACCCTAGAATGAGTTGTAGGTAATGTCTGAATGAATTTTGTCTATTCATGGAGAACTCAAGTCTCTCACCTGTCTGTACCATACCGTTGCTATAACTTCGCCTTTTATTGTTTTACCTGGGTTTGAGCTGCTGGACACAAGACAAGCTAACGCTGCAGTTAAGCATCTGTGGGCTTGTGAGTAGGTGTGCCTGTAGAGGGGGCATGGAATGTGGAAGGCAGCTTCCACATCAGTGTACAGGTGAAGAAGAGCTTCAGGAAAAAATGTGTGCCACTGTGCTATGGTTAATAGCTGGCTCTGTATTAACCTTCATTTCTTTTAACCTGGTACTGGCACAAGGTGAAGTAATACTCTAAAATTGAGACCTAGAAGGGCAGTGATGCTAAGAGCCACTAGCTGTCAGCTTACCTTCATAGTGGCTGATGCTTCAGTATGGACTGTGTGTGCTTGTGAATTAAAATTGAAGTTAAACTGAGTAGATTGATACACTTTGGAGCCCTCTGATTTTTTTAAATTTAACCAGAAGTGCACTTCCCTGAAGGGATGAAACTACTTGGTTGTTATGGATCTTGGCATGCTGGAAATTTTACTGAGGTGGTCTGCGTAGGTATTGATTTTTTTACTAAAAGAACATTTAAATCTGAGGGAAAACGAAGAGACCCACAGACTTTTGTGAGGCAGTATTTAGGATTTGCTTTAAGCTGCCAAAAGAAGCAGTCCCATCTTCCAAGCCTGGCTCCACAGATCTGCCTGAAGGCTGCTCTTGTGAGATGTCTGCTTTTTCCAGTGCTCACATTCTGAAGTAGTGGGATGACAGTGTGGCAATCCACAGAAACTTTGATTTTAAGCTGACTTAACCCAGTGGGGCTTACTTACAAATGTTGTGCAGTGTTGGAACTTTGGTTTGTTAATGGCTGGGGGAGGGCTGATGTAACATTCTCACAGAATAATATTGCAAGCGACAGACTTTCCTTCTTGGCACTTTATATCCCTTCTGTAACTGGGGTGTACTGGGGTTCTGAGACTAAGCAAAGTTGTAACAGATGTAAATAATAATATATTTTATTGACTAATGGTTGTTGCCACAAGTCATGCCATTTTAAGAACTTATTTCTCCCTGTTTCTTTGCAGTTATTTATCAGAAAGTCTTATGCTGAAAGAAGAAAAAACATCCTTAGCCAGTCTACTAGAGAACATGAAATGTAAGTAAATATTGGATGAATACAAGCAAAGTAAGCAGAACACAGGCAGTAGAATGAACTGCTTAGCTTGTAGATGCAAGGATGGAGAACACTGAGACCTTTCTTGGGTATGAACAAATGAAATTGAAAGGCAAAGGGCTTGGGATTGATGCTTCTTAGAACAGCAAGTGCTGTAGTCATTGAAGTAGTAGCAGTTGACTTAGAAATCTACTTTGGGAATGAGGTAATATTCCTGACTTAACAAAAACCATTACAGTGTCAGGCAAAAGACTGCACATAGCTATTCGACCACCAGAGGGTACCTTTTTTTAGGCTAAGTGATAATGCCAGGATTTGGACTTCACTTCTCTTTTGCAGTTACAGAGATGTTTCAAAATGCATTTAGGTTTGGTATTTATCTCACTAGCAAGCCTAAACATCTTCTGAAACTTCTTTACGTATTGATATTAAAAACTAAGAATGCTAGCATGGCTTAGTAAGAAAATGTGGAATGTAGGACACTGATTTTTACATTTTTGTTAAATGAAAAAGCTTTAAGATAATACTTAAAAATGAGTGGTGGCACTGAAAATGCAATCCTTTGACTGTGAGTGCACCATACAAGTCACTAAGGTCTACAGATCCATTTTAAATTCATAGAATTGTAGAACTGTTAGAGTTGGAAGGGACCTTAAAGATCATGTAGTTCCATTCCCCTGCCATGACACTTCCTACTAGACCAGGTTGCACAAGGCTCCTTCCAGCTTGACCTTTAGTACTTGGGAACCTCCACAACTTCTGGGCAGCCTTTTCCAGTGCCTCAGCAACTTCATGGTGAATAATTTCTTTCTGATGTCTAATCTAAACCAAATGTCTTCCACATTGAAGTCATTACCTCTTGTCCTGTCACTACAAGCCTTTGTCAAGTCCCTCTGTAGCTGCCCTGTTTGCTTTTTTCATATACTGAAAGGTTGCTGTAAGGTCTCCCTGGAGCCTTCTCTTCTCCAGGCTGAAGAGTTGCAACCCTTTCTGCCTGTCCTCATAGGAATTCCAGCCCTTCTGCTCCTCCTGGTCCCACTCTTAATAACTCTTGTGTCCTTCCTATGTTGTATATGTTACTACATTCAGTATATTCTTCCAAAATCTTACTAGATTTATGAAATTTAAGGTGCTCTCTTCCCTTTCTCTTCCTGCTAGTAAATCCAGTCTTCAGATTTCCATTACCGAGATATGCAAAGGGAATGCTGGGATCACTTAACTCCTCACTTTCAGGAGGGAAATCTTGAATCATCTGTAAATGACTTGTTTTACAGATGACTGGTGCTAGGGTTAAAAATACTGCTTCTAGAAGAGCAGCTGTACATGAATTTGCATTCTTAAGACTACAAACAATCTCTTTTTTAAAGAATGAGGTAAAAAGCTAAATGCAACAATAGCTGTGCTTTTTGAAGCTTATTAACAGACTGAGGTGAACTCTGGTTCTGGATGTCCTTAAGGTAAATTGTAGCACAATGTCAAAGGCTTGTCTCAGTGTAACAATTTGTGCTCAGCTTTTTCTGTACATGATCTTACTTGGAATTAATCTTGGATGCAAAATGATAGTTGTCTCACACGTCATATTGGATCCTCTGAAGTTTTGAGCACTGTATGGTATGGGAAGTTTTGTAAGCAAGCAGTCTGGGATGAGTTAATTCTTGGAAGGTCTAATGCTTGCTCTGACAGAGGATTTTACTTGTTGAGTTTTCTGTTTGGACTGTTTGCAGTGTTTGCATGTTGCCTTGCAGTGTCTTTAGAGTGCTCAAAAACCAGATACAAAGCTTTCAAACCTTACAGAGGTGTGGACTTTTAACTTCTTGGATGCTGTTTTTCCTCTGTACCATTCTGATCTATCTTTATTTTACTTGAAAATGTATACTCTCATTATAAGAGTATAAATATATGGCTCAAGGTTAACTATGAGGGATAAGCAGTAATAGCTAGAATAGGTTTGTGTAACTCAAACATGGTGGGCTGATCCCTGTGCCCACCAAAACTACTCTAACACTACCTTTATCTGGACAGTGGAAACAGCATCAAAGGCTCCTGGGTCAAGATAAAGACAGGAAAAGATCACTCAACAATTACCATCAAGGGCAAAACAGAATGGGGGACTATTTCTCCTCACTGAAGACACCCTTATAGTCCCCTCAGTACAGAGTCTTGACCTTGCAAACCCAATCCTAGGCAGCACAGGAATTATTTAATGTGCTCAGAGCTGTGTTGTTGTTTCTGCAGGCATGAAAAATCTCATAAAGAAATATGAACTGCCAAGGCCTGAAGAGGTTGCTGCTCTGAAGCAGAAACTGGAGAAGTGTCACAGCTTGGAGCTTTCACTTAGTGCAAACCCGTACGTAGACACTTACTCATTGTGTTCAGATTCTGCCTTTGCTGCTGCTGTTATTTTTCCTTGACCTGTGTGAGCGAATTAAAATGCCCAAATATACATAGAAGGATGTCTGTTCACATGCTTACTTTGAGTCTCTTGGAAGCTGAGAACTAAGACTCAAAAGTGTTGCTTTTAATAATGTGTGTTTAAATACCTTTTGTGCTAATGTGCACTGCAAGCTCTAATAACTACTTTATAATAAAACCTAGAAATCCTGTGGATGTGGATAGCAAAGGAATTCCTGATTTTTCTTTTCTGCCCTTTTCACTTTAGGAACCTGAACTTCCAGCAAGCTGATAGTTGAGGCCTTGGTATCTTTTGTGACAAGTGTGTCCATAATCTGATATTCTGGCTAAATAAGGAATTTCTGAATGTTTCACTTTTTTTTTCTGAATGGGCATTAGGAAGAAGAGGAAGGGCTACGAAGATGATGAATATGTCTCAAAGAAATCTAAAATGGATGAGGTCAGTAAACTTATTCAACTAACTGCCAAGACAAAAGTGACACAGTGAGACCAACTTCTGCATATGTTAATATGCTTTCACGTGTTGCTCAGACAATGATTTTCAGCTTACCAAAAACTAAGCTAGAGTATACACTAGCCTGCACTTGAGGCTGTTCTTCCCCCTATTTCTTCCTGAGGGAGAGGAACAAGCAGGACATGCTGCCTATTGTTTCCTGTGCATTCAGAGTTCTGATAAACCACAGAACAGCTATGGAATAACATGCCATGCTTGAAGTTACTAAGCTTAAAGTTTTGTGATGCCAGTGAGGGGAAACAGCTGTGAAATTGAGATCCAGAATACTGTGATGAAAGACAGTTTTGGAAGGCCAGGAACTGAACAACTGAGGAGAAATTTTAGCTTAGCAGGTTGAACCCCCCTGCCCAGAATGCTGCGGAAATTTGAGTGTATCCTGAAGCAGACTCCCTTCTTTGGTATGTTTTCTGATGGCCAGCATTTCTAAAACTATTTTATTTGGCTTCTTGCACAAAGCAGAAGTCAGCCAATTTGAGGCTTGCATCAGTTGCAGATGGGTAGCTCATAACTGCAGATAGAGACTAAGCAGAAATGAGGTGAAGACAGCCTGAAGATGGTGGCTCAACAGATGAAAACAAAATTAAGATCATCCTTCAGACTTAATATCACAAATGAAAGCTCTAAAAGGTGTTCAGATTAACTGGAAGCTGTAGATAAAACATGCTGGTGGAGGAAGCAGCTCTGTGAAGAACCTTCCTAACTGGACTGCTTTTGATACTGAAGACATTGCACATCTCCATTGTCAGACACCTTAAATTATGTTGTTTATGATAAGATTTTGACAGATTTCTAAAATGTATTGGCTTTGTATGTCATGGAGTCTTGCTGCTATAACCTATTAAAGCAGGTTGCTGCTGTCCTGTCAAACTTTAATCTAAAAAATAATTTTAGTGAGAGTCTAATAAAAAGGAGCATTGAAAATGTTTAATAAAACAAAGTACCTCAGGTGTATTTTATGGCAATTACTTGATGCCAGAAAAGCTTTGACTAGTTTTTTGCTCAAAATACCAGTTTTATAAAGTACATTGAAAGTGGCAACTCAATACAAGTAGCACTCAACATAAATAGCACTCATAAAACTTCTCTGTTTCTCAAAAAGACTTGGGTAAAGCTTCAGACTGAACTCTGGAAATTCACTTCATTCCTCCCACTTCAATTCTTATTTTAGGTAGGCCACTACAGTTGAAAGTAGTTTAAGTATTTGGGTTTCTTACTAACTTATTTTCACAATTCTTTCTTTCTTTTTTTTCCAAAAGAATAAACTGATTGGACAAATCTTTGTAACACACAGCATTTCATATAACCTCTTGCAGTTTGGGTAGCTTCTGAAACTTAAGATTTCACTATAGCGACAGCATGTGTTCCACAGGCTGGCAGTGCCTGGCCCAGCTTGCTGTAAACACACCAGATTCACACCATACTCAAGGGATTGCTTTTTCCCTTCTGTTAGGAAGAGTGGACTGATGATGATCTTATGGACTCGATGTAATCTTGAAGGAAGATGGAATCCTACTACTGCAGGAATTGCTCTTCAGTGTCAAGTCTGAGCCTGTCTGCCACAGGTTCCTCACTGTGTCATGAGGTATTTATTCTGTCAGTTTTTTTATACCTTTGCAATAAAACTTTTAATACTGCTAAAATAATTAGTTGTAGTTCCATTAAACTTTCCATTCAAGGTCATACATGAGTAAGAAATGTTTGCTTTAAGAGATCTGTCACTCACAGAATAGTTTTGGTTCAGGGTTTGAGATGTGACTTCTGTACAGGACTGAAGCATGGCAGTGGCAGACTTGGATAAATTCTGGTAACAGACCCTTACATGCTTTCAAGCAGGGTGTGCTTCTCTCTTCCCAAGCTTGTCACTGAAGCAGCTAAAGGAATATAGCTGTGTCCGTAACACTTGTAGATTTGGGAGGCTCTTCTGAAGTGTACCAGGAGGCTCTAGCAACGCATTTTACACCATGGAAAGAAACAATCATGCTTGTGTGACTTCAGTCTGTAGCTGAGATCTGATTAGATTGCTGTGACCAGCTTAACTAGGGGGCAACTGAGAATGATATAAAAAAATAGTAAGTAGTGAGATGTTTTCCAGAGCCAGAGCAAAGTATGTCTCTTTTTCTTGCACTGTTCAGAATGAGCAGTTTTACAGGACACCCAACTGCGTGAGTTTCCTGCTTTTGTTCCCAGCGCTGCATTTTAGTAGTAGCCACCCACGTTAGTCCTCCAGAGTTTTTACTTCTACCACATTATGCTGCCTACACTGAGTCAACTCAATCTACAGTCCACATTACCCACTTCAATTTTGACAAATCATATAGCAAGGTCATTGGCCTACTAGATAAAGCAGCTATCCCTATTTCACTCCAGGGAGTCTGGCACCATTTCCACATCACCTTCATAGTCAAGTGAAGGGGGTGTGACTTAACACAGCTTAAACCACATACTGGGATCCTGTCCTGGCTGAAAGCTGTAGGCAGAGCTTTCAGCAGTTACTTCATCATAAAAAAAATGTTACAAACTGGGACTTTTGACCTAGGAGCACACAGGAAAAAAAAATGCACCTGAGGGAAAAGGTACTTATTTTAACACAGTGACAGATTAATCAGGGGTTTCATGGGCTGGTCTAGAAAGAGTACAGTAGTACTGAGGTGCTGGAAAACATTTAAGTCTTTGTTAGGTTTTATTGAGAGCATCACCTCTGTCTGCTAGGTCTAGGATGGGAGCAGTCTGCTACAGCACAGGGCCACTGTCTTCAAGAAATGTCCCAAACTGCAGACCTAGAGGACACTAACATTGAAGCTGAAACACCCTCTGAATCTACCACATATTTTAATTTTTTTTAACATCTACTTTCTCACTCTGTGAGAGTGATGTACAGATTAAACCACAGGGACAAGGTAAAGCTTTTCTGAGTATTCGTGCTATAAAAATGACACTGCATGAATATTTCAGTGTAAATCATGTAACAAATCTCCACAGCAGCCAGCTAGCCATTTTCCAGATAGAGCTGATCCACATCTTGATTTATTTTAAAAACTTAACTGTTCACATATAAAAAAGCATTTTTGCTAGATTTACAGTACAGATGAGACCAAACAATACATATTTTATAAAATGGTTTAATGAACGCATGCATGTCTGATACAATGATCAATAAATTTACTGAATTCAAATTATTTACTGTTGTAAACATTTTACAAAAGCGTTGTGATTTATCTGGATATACGGTTCTTGACAGAAGAACTACTGACTGAATCAGTGGCCCATCAAAACAAAACAAACAAACAAACAAACAAACAAAATATAAAGCTAATAATACCCCCATTCTTCTCCATGTTCTTTTTCAATATGATTCCAGCAAGAGAAACAGCGTGGTAAAAAAAGAGTGTACAGTAAAGATTGTTTCTACCATAACATCAAATTCTGGAAACTGTAAATACAAGTTAGAAGTGGTTGAAACAGTCAAAAGTCATAATTATTGTAACCAGTCAGGAATTACAGTAAGAAATGTTATCCAGTTATATGCAGCTGTCAGAACAACATATTTCATGTCAGTTGATAATTCTTTTCCAACAAGACAGCAAAACTTTGGCAATCAGAGGTGCTGAAAATAGTTTTCAAAAGTTCAAGACTACAGTCACAGCATTTTCTTTGCGGAAGGTGAACTGTACACCAAAGGCTCAGAGGTTGTGAAAACTGTTTCCAAGTGGAAAAAAAGTGCAAGTGTCCTGCACAGATAGCTTAAAAAAAAAAAAAAAAAAAGCTGCTGGTACAATCGTTCACCAACAGGATCTTTGTTTTCTTTTTGCATAGTTCACACATCACTGGGAATGTGACAGGGTGTGCTATTTTTTGGCAAGAGCAAGAAAGTGGTACTGGTGTGAGTCGCCATGTTGACCATGCTGGATCCGTGCAGAATTCACGTAGAGGGCTGCTACCTGGTGTTGTTAGACACTGAATACTGATTTTGTTTTTGTTGAAGCAGTTCAGTAATAGCCAGAAGCTTCTTAAGAACGTGCTGTAGAAAGAGAGTCAGTAAAACTGTGTGTTAGCCACTGGAAACAGAACGGTCTTGCTTGAGAGG
>VWZE01007194.1:12219-24834 GCA_013396675.1 Eubucco bourcierii | reverse complement strand
TTATAATGAAACCAAAAAAGGAAACAGCTGGTTCTGCAGTCAGTGAGACATCAGCTTGGAAAGGGAAGTCTAAAATGCTGTTGTGAACTTTGCCTTTCCACCTATGGATCTCTGTGCTTTCTGTGGTTTAACAAATGTACTTCTGGCACTCTGCTAGAGAAGTTTGCCTGCTCTGTTATATGTTTCCTGGCAAATTAGGAAGCAGAAGTGGGGTATCAATAGAAAGCTAATGAAAAACCAAGATCCTAAAGCTAATTACCCAGACAGCCTGCCAGGGGACAGTAGTTTTGTGGGTTTAAGCTTCCTCTCAAAACTCAGACTTCCTCTGGAAACTTTAAAATAACCTCTTCACGTTTCTTGAATGAAGAAACAAAACTTTGAACTAAATACTAGAATCAAAGAACTATTGGTGGAACAGACCTTTGAGATCATCGTTCAACCACTTGTCTATGGCTCACAATCCCACCACCACTGCTAAGCTACTACCACTAAGCCAAGTCCCTCAGTGTCATATCCACGTCTTTAAAACACTTCCAGGGATGGTGACTCCCCCACTGCTCCAGGTAGCTTGTTCTAATGCATGAGAATACTTCCTGTGAAGAAATTGTTCCTAATATCCAATCTGAACCTTCCCTGGCACAACTTAACACCACTTCCACTTGCCCTGTCACTTGTTGCATGTGAAAAGAGACTGACCCCCACCTTGCTTTCAGGTAGTTGTAGAGGGCAATGAGGACTCCTGTCAGCCTTTTCTTCTGAAAACTAAACAGCCTCAGTTCCCTTAGCTGTTCCCCATAAGACCTGTCTTCAAAGCCCTTCAATTTTTTTAAAGCTTTTTTATGCTGTTTTAAGCTTTACAGCTGACAGCCTCGTGGTGAAATGCAGGTATCGTAAAATGTTCAGTCCTGGTACCAGCCAGAAGTACTACAGAAGAACCCAGACTCCTGGCAGTAGCTGGAGGCACACCTCTGTCCTTACCTGCATTACACCTCGCTCATTACTGAGTGTCCGCAGTTCATCTGAGTGTGCCACACATATCTCGTGCAAAGCTGCCAGGTCGCGAGACAGGTCAGTTCTAGAGTGCTCTGTAGTGTCTGGAAGCTCAGGAACATTCTTCAACAACAAGAAAAAGATGAGAGCAGATGTAGGATGCTGAGCACCCAGGGAGATAAATTCCAGCTTCTACAGCTGACATAACTGTTTTGTACCACAAGCTAATACTGTGATGTTTGTCTCTGCAGCTCAGTCTCCAGTCCATTCTTCTGTTACAAATTACAGATTTCCTTCTCTTCTCATAAATGGAGGAGAAATGTGTTTTATGAGAATCCTGCAATTTCTACTCCTGCCAGAAAGGCTCTAGCTGAAAGATCTGGTATTGATTGTCACACTACACTGAGCTGAGCAGAAAGCTACTGAATATAGAGACTTGTAAACTTCCCCTAAATGAGGGGGATCTATCCAGTACGTGCTTTACCAAAAAAAAACCAAAACAAAACAAAACAACAAAAAAAACCCAACCAAACTAAAACGAGAAAACATCTGCAAGAAAACTTCAACAAAAATCTAACTATCAGCTAACTCATTAACTACTTAGTAACCCAACTGATTTGTCATAAAACAATAATGTCATTAAGAGTAGATTAGTCCAGCTGTTATTCTCAGCAACAGCTGGAACCAACAATTTTCAGAAACCTCATGAAAAAGTCTCCTACTTAAAGAAAATTCACATATGCAGAAATAGCAATCTAACCAGAAAAAGTTAAGACTGACAACCTGCCTGAATGCCACCCTCATTTTTGTATCTTACCAAAATACTCTGAGACATCTTCTAGGTCACTTTTAAGACATCAATTCAAGAAGCTGGGCACTTTTTTTTTTCTTTTTTTTGGTTAAGTTGGATTCTTTGTGTAAAAATACACAAATAAAACAAGAGGACCTAACTCATGTTACAGCTGTCATACACAAAACAGCAACTGTTTAAAAAAAACACAGCAACTAGTGCACTTGCAAACTACAATATGTAGAATATACACAGTGACACATTTGGTAATGCAGAAGTGAAATTCAAACTTTTGAAGTGATAAAAAAATTTCAATCTCAATGGCACGTTTAAGAATTTTGGGATTTTCAAGATCAGTATTTGTAGCCAAGTTTCTAATCCTGAGAGCTGTAAAAATCTATTTCAGCTTTTCATTTCTACAGAGGCACAAAATAAATAAAGTCTAAGATGACATTTGGTGGTTTAAATTCCCTGATAGGAATTTAAATCTGCAGTTTCTTATCATGCACAAGACACATTTATTGCTACAAGCATTCAAAACTGTGTGGGAGCTGGTGTATTCTAGAGCTAGTTAATAAGAAATGTAAAGAATTTTTCATTTATAGTGTTGTGGTATAACTTCCAGTAATGTTTTGCTAACCACTTACCCCGAGTTCATCCAAGAACATGATCATGCGATGTTTGTTGCTCTTGATGAATGGATTGACCCCCTCCATATATGGCTCCTAGTAATTTTTAAAAGCATTCATTAGAACAAATCTATACCAAAGTAATTGAAGTGGATACAGTGCAGTCAAATGACTGTAAAAATCAATTTGTCATCTGGAGTGAACTTAGTTTTTCAAGTGAATGTCTAATGTCAGATGACAGACCTCAGGTAGGAAGTCCCTTCCAACCCCTATGATTCTATTTAATTCCATTCAGAAAACTTCAGAAATTTCCTGCTATATGCATACTGACATGAATTTGCATTCAGAAGGATGTTTCTCAGTGCCTAGCAGCAATGAACACGTGCTCTGCTTTCAAAGGTATGAGCAGGAGTAAGTGTCCTCTTCCTTGTTCTTTCATTAACATTTACATTCAAAGTTCTGTGTGTCAGAGAGATGACTTTAAATACCAGTCTGAAGACACTTATAGCTAAGTCAACAGATTTAGTGTTCAACTGTGTTTTGGCCTGGGAATTGAGACAGACCAGTCTTGTTGGTGTTCTGATAGAAGCTGCATTGAAAGCTGGAGCTTTCTAAAGCAATCAGAATTATCTAATGATAGAGGTTGGAAGGGACCTGCAAAGATCATTGAGTCCAACCCTTATGCCAAAAGCAGGATCACTTTGGTGGTCTGCACAGGAACACACCCAGGCAGGTCTTGAAAGCCTCCAGAGAAGGAGACTCCACAGCCTCTCTGGGCAACCTGTTTGAGTGCTCTGTCACCATCACTGTAAAGAAGTTTCTCCTCATGTTGAGGTGAAACCTTTTATGTTCAAGTTTGTATCCAGTGTTCCTTGTCTTTTTGCTGTGGACCACTAAAAAGAGATTGGCACCATCCACTTCATTCCCACCCCTCCGATATTTGTACACATTGATCAGATCCCCTCTCAGTCTTCTCAAGACTAAACAGCCTCAGGTCTCTCAGTCTCTCTCCACAGGGGAGATGCTCAAATCGCCTAATCATCCTCGTGAATCTCTGCTGGACTCTCACCAGCAGGTCCCTGCCTCTCTTGAACTGGGGAGCCCAAAATTTGACACAGTATTCCAGGAGTAGAGAGGTAGAAGCACCTCCCTAGACACTTTCCTTGATGCACCCCAATATGCCATTTGCTTTCTTGGCCACAAGGGCACATTGCTGGCCCATGCAGAACTTGCTGTCCACCAGCACTCCAAGGTCTTTCTCCACAGAGTTTCTCTCCGACAAAACAACTGTTAACCTGTACTGGTGCCTCTTGTTATTCCTCCCCAAATGCAGGACCCTGTACTTGTCATTATTGAACTTCATGTGGTTATTCTTCATCTAGCTCTTCAGCCTGTCTAGATATCACTGGATGGCATCAGAGTCTGACAGGTGTCAGCTATCCCCCCAGTTTTGTATCATCAGTGAACTTGCTGAGGGTACACTCAATACCTTCATCCAGGTTGTTGATAACGATATTGAACAAAACTGGACACAGTACTGATCCCTGGGGAATACCACTGGCTACAGGTCTCCAGGTCTACTGTCTGCCTGGGGCCTGAGTTAAGGAGATGGTAAGAAAGCTGCCTACCCTGTGGGTGCAGCCCACAGACTATTATCCACTATTAACCTTCCAGAGAGGCAACAATGACCTTTGAGGAAGAAAACTAAGGGCAATCAAGAAAGACTTTAGGGCCTTAGGTCAACTGGTCAAGGATTTGGGAGCACAGATAGTAGTGTCTTCTATCCTCAGTCACAGGGACCAACCCAGAAAGACTGAGGACGACCCACCAAATCAATTCTTGGCCTAGTGCCATCAGCAGGACTTTGGTCATTTTGAACATGGGTTAATTTACATGGCAGAAGATGGGGTGCATCTGCCTCAAAGTGGGAGAAGGCTTTTATTGCAGGAGTTGCCTGGGCTCATTAATAGAGCTTTAAACTACATTTGAAGGGCGTAAGGGGAAAAAGCAGGTTTGATGGAAACACGCCCGAGATGTTTGTGGAGTAGCGTGCTAGCTCCACTGCTATCTGAGGGGAGGTCTTCCCCAACACATGTGCCATGTGTTGGGGAAGACACAAGGGCTATCTACCTGGCCAGGGTACTGTCATCATGCTCAGCTCACTCCCTGAAATGTCTGTAGGGAATGAATAGGAGGAGTTGGAAATCCATGTGCAGTCAAGGTGGCAATTACAGAGACATGGTGGGACAGCTCAAATGTCCACTGGAATGTGGTCATGGATGGCTACGTCTTTTTTAGGAAAGATAGATCAACAAAGCAAGGTGGTGGAGTTGCTCTTTATGTGAGGGAGCAACTAGAATGTATTGAGTTTTGCCCAGGGACAGATGAGAGCTTGTAGGTGAGAATTAAGGGGCAGGTTAGCATGGGTGATACAGTTGTGGGTGTTTATTACAGGCTACCTGATCAGGAAAAACTAACACTAGAGGCAATGTAGGCCCACTGCTGAATGAGGTGGGTGCCTGGTGACAGAGGACACAAAGAAGGCGGAGTTACTGAATGCTTTCTTTGTCTCTGTCTGTACTGCTAGAGGCTGTCCTCAGAAGCCCCAGACCCCTGAGACCCCAGTGGAAGATACGACAAAGGAGCAGTTTTTCTTGGTTGATGAGGACTGGGTTAGGGAACAGTTAACAAATCTGAACATCCATAAATCTATGGGTCCTGATGCATGCATCTCAGGGTGCTGAGGGAGCCGGCAGAGGTCATTGCCAGACCACTCCCCACCATCTTCAGTAAGTCATGGTACTCAGGAGAGGTGCCTGGGAACTAAAGGAAGAAAACATCAATCTTCAAAAAGGGTAAGAAGGAGGACCCAGGTTAAGTATAGACCAGTCAACCTCATCTCCATCCCTGGGAAGGTAATGGAGCAACTTATCCTTGGCACTGCCCTTAGGCATATCAAAGACAAGGGAGTCAATTAGGAGCAGCTAATGTGGTATTACCAAGGGGATGTCATATTTNCCTATGGATCAGTATAGGTTGGGGACTGACCTGCTGGAGAGCAGTGAAAGGGAGAGGGATCTGGGAGTCCTGGTGGATGGAAGGATGGTCATGAGCTAGCAAAGTGCTCTTGTGGCCTAGAAGACCAATGCCATTCTGGGGTGTGGTTAGTAGGTCAAGAGAAGTTCTCCTCCACTTCTACTCTGCCCTGGTGAGGCTGCATCTGGAGTACTGTGTCCAGTTCTGGGCTGCTCAGCTCAAGAAGGACAGGGAATTGCTTGAAAGAGTCTAGCATAGAGCCACAAAGATGATTAAGGTAATGCAACATATTCCTTACAAGGACAGACTAAGGGAGCTGTGTCTCTTTAGCCTGGAGAGGAGGAGACTGAAGGGTGACCTCATTAATGTTTATAAATCTGTAAAGGGTGAGTGCCAAGAGGAGGGAATCAGGCTCTTCTTGGTGATGCCCAATGATGGGAAAGGGGCAAAGAGTGGAAGTTGAGGCATAGGAAGTTCCATGGAAACATGAGGAAAAATCTCTTCACTGTGAGGGCAACAGAACACTGGAACAGGCTGTTCAGGGAAGTTGTGGAGTCTCCCTCTCTGGAGATATGCATTCCTGTGTGATCTGGTATAGGTGATCCTGCTCTGGCAGGGCACCAGGGCACTTGATCTTGAGCTACTTCCAGCTGCCTGTAGAAGGCCTCAGCAGCAGCTTCTTGGATTGGTAGCTTGTAGTAAACACCCACAATTGTATCATTCATGTTTGCATGTCCCTTGACTCTTATCCATAAGCTTTCAACACTTTCATCATCTCTCCCTGGGTTAAGCTTAATGCATTCTAGTTGCTTATGTAGAGAGCAACTCCACCACCTCACCTTGTCAGTCTATCCTTCCTGAAAAGTACAGTCATCTATTACCACATTCCAGTGTGCCCCATGACTGCACCCAGATTTCTAGTACATCTTGCTTGTTTTGCTTCTTGCATTGGTATACACATTAGAGACTTAGAGGAGCCACTGTGGGTATCACATAATCCACCATCCCCTACAGCATCTGGGATAGCAGTGGTGCTGGTACCCTGCCTCACAATTGTCCCAGGTTTTTCTTCAGTGAACCTGTTTTTTCCCTGTACCCCCTGCAAAATTATTTTAAAGACCTATCAACCAACCCTGCTATTTCTCATCCCAGGATTCTTTTTCTTCTTAGAGACAAGCATTTCCTATCTATAGTCAGCAGGCCTGGAGTCTTGTAGAGTAGATTGTGATCAAAGAACTCAAACTCCTGGTGTTGGCACCAGTCCCATAGCCAGACATTAATCTGCTGTTTTTTCGTATTTGTGCCCTCATCAGGTGTAGCTACTGGTGTGACAGAGGTAAAAACTACTTGTGTTCCTGACCCCTTCACCATTTGTCTCAGGACTCTGAAGTCTTTCTTCATTACTCTCAAGCTTCTTTATGAGATTTCATCATTGCCTACTCAGAAAAACATAAACAAGCAGTAACCAGTTGGATGGACAGGGGCAGTAAGTGTTCCCACTACATCCTTAAGCCTAGTAGTAAGTATTCCCACTACATCCTTAACCCTGGCCCCAGGGTTAAGGGGCTGGATCGGGCCTGCGTATAGGACCCTCAACACCCTTCGGAATTGAGTCTCCAATGACAAGCACCTGTCTTCTTAACTGCAGATATTCTGATAGGCTTGCTCCCTCCTAGCCTCTCTGAATGATGTAAACTAGACAAGCTTTCATAGTTGCTGTTGGTAGGTTTCACTTGCGGAACACTGCTTTTGGTGAAAACAGGTTCACAGAGAAAAGCAAATCTATTCTTCAGGGAATAGACTCTGAGGGAGTTCAGTGGCTACTGGAGTGCCACACCTGCCACACTTGGCAGGAATTTGTCTCCACCGATCTCCAGTTTCTGAGTCATCATGTTTGGGAAGGTAGCAAGAGGGTAGGGAGCTCTCGGTGTCGTGCCTTCAACATAGCTATTCAGACTCTTTAAGGGACAGTAGAGCCTGATTCCACCAGTCCAGCTTCCTGTCACACTCCCTAATAATCCACAGCCTTTCAACTTCCTTCTTCAGCTAAGCCACTAGTCTGAGCAGGCTATTCACCTTCTTACAGGGGACACAGGTGTAGACCCTGCAGTCTAACCATGAGAAGCAAGAGACTCCAGCATTCCTCACAACCAGGGGCCTGGACAGCTACATGTTTATGTTGGATTTCTGTCTAGGTTGCCACAGTTGTTTTGGAAACCGCTTTACACCAAGTTGCAACTATTGCTGCTCCTGCCCATGTGATCTACCTCAAGAAAACTTCAGTGACAAACCCAGGTGACTCAGCACCTCTCTCTGCTGACTTTATTGGGTGATATTAGATCCCTGCACTCTTCGGGTATTTAAATCACCCACTGTGGCTGAGGTTGTACCCACACTTCTGCAAGAGATGCCAGCTCAGGGAGGGAAGAGGGGACACTCTGCTCTCCATATTCTGCCTGGTTTCTGTTCTCTGGAAGCTACTATGCCATGCAGTGCCAGCCCTCCAGCCTGCCATGGAGACAGAGTACCCTGGGAGCCTGAAATCACACACAGATACCCCTGGTTTGATTTGCAGGTGTTTAAATCACCCACTGCAGACGCAGCTCTGCCTATGCTTCACCTGCCTATCTCACAAGAGATGCTGGCTCAGAGAAGGAGGAGGGGATGCTCCACTCTTTGGGGAAAAAAACACAACAAAACAAAACATAACAAAAACTTGCCTACACAGTGGCCTGCACTCCCAGCTGTGTGACCACACCCTGTCCCTTATGTGCCCGCTCACTATGTCCCAACCAGCAAGAAAGCCACTGTCTCAAGAGTTCACAGTCTGAGTGCCTCTTCTGGTTTCACAGGGTTTAAATCTCCCATGTTTTCCCTGACAAAGCCCCCAGCCACATCACCGTCTCAGGCACACAGGAGAGAAGCTGAATCTTGTGGGATCTCCTCTCTCTCAGGCTCCCTGTCTCAGGGAACTTCCTGTTCTCTAAAGACTACAGCAAGGCCAAGGAGCTAGCTGGTGCTGATGCCGCTGCCTCGCAGTTTGCAGTCTGAGCGATAGGTACGCTTGGCTTACTACATTAATTATGTCTAGCAGTATGAAAATGAATACAAATAGAAGGGATGCTTTAAAGCATTACTACAGAAAACACCAATGTAAGGAAAAAAATGAAGGCAGGGTGAATGCGGGGGAAGGGAAACAGCTGAGGTTGGCAGTTCTTAATTTGTTTCAGAATCAGGTAATTGATACCAAGATGGGAATTTAGGCTTGATTAGTCTCCATCTGAAAGTTAATTACTATATATAGATAGAATATGTGTGTGGAATCGAAGGCTGAGTAGGGTTTTCCTTCCTCTCTACTCTGCCCTGGTGAGGCACATCTGAAGTACTGTGTTCTGTTCTGGACTCCCCAGTTCAGGAGAAACAAGGAACTATTGCAGAGTCCAGTGGAGGTTACAAGGATGAGGCAGCTCTGCTACAAACGGAAAAAAAGAATCCACTCCACACTGCTAGCGGCCAGATGTCTGCTGCGTTTATCTGTGTTTGTACAGCTTCAATATCTGGTTACATCACGCTCTGTAATACCTCCTGGTATGGTAAATCTGGTTCATAGGTGATTTTAACAGCTGGCATTCCCACTACCAGATCCAAAATCTTTATGGCATCTAACAAAGTGTTACTGTGAGTTCCTGTATCACTTCCTTACAGTCTGACTGCTCTGGTTCACATCCACACCCTGCTTATCTCTAAATGAAAGAGGATAGAAGAAATGGGATAAGAGAGGCCTCCTTGCTGATGAAGACAAAAGGACATGTCTCAGGCTTTGCAAAACAAGGTGGCAACTTACTTTTGCAGGCATTACACAAGAACATTGAAATGTAGTTAACAATGCAGCTCTGGGCTACCCATATTCACCTTAGCTCCAAATTCAACCAGATTTGCTAGATTCTGCACAGACTTGGCGACCAGCGTCAGCGTTCTTGCAGCAGTGGGGGAAGGAGAATCTGGCAGGAACACAAAGCAGAGTTACAAGCTGTTCTGTCCAAAACTTACAGCACTCACATTAAAGCAAAGCTCTTCATTCATATTTTTTAATGAAATAAATGTATTTTTAATTTTATCACAGAACTGTATGTGGAAGATGTCACTCGGTGACAAATGTATGTTGCTTTAATAATGCCCACAAAAACACTAATACAAATATCTGGTTTTCTGTAGTAGTTACATAAAGAACATGTGTGCAAAATAAAGCGCTGTTAGTAACAGGTGAAGTAGGAACCATTTTCACAAAAATGAAACTGTTCTGGTGAAAGGAGGATTATTTCCTGTTGGAATTTTTAAAAAGGGCAGGTTTACCTTACTCCTTATTTGTGTGTACCCACACATGACAAGACATGCAAATTATATTTCGAGTTACTGCCATCAGGAGAACAGAGTAAAAACACTACATGCAATCTTGGCTCGTATTTCCATGAAATTGGTCACTTGCTGTAATTAGCATTACACTTAACACTTTACATTAACTACTGACTTAAAACTTCCTTTTCCAACAGCAGTACGTTACAAAATTGTTTTTACCTCCAGTTATGGCAAATGGCCTGGCTGAACACCAGGTTTGAAATGCTACACAGTGGACGTGGTTATTACATAAATGTTACAATTCTCAGAACAAACTCTTCACTGTTTGTCTGCATGTTTACTTTTTTCTTCCTCTCCTCCTAAAAAATCCACTGAAAAATAAGTTCTAATTTGTGCTGTATAGCTGGAGCAAATGATATGATGTGTTCATGGCTATCTAGTGCTTGGTACAAACTAAGAATTGAAAGGTGCAAGGCTAGAAAACATTGTTAGCCTTGGAAACTGGAACTTCAGGTTAGAAGAATTGACCCAAGGAAGTGCATTTTTTAAAAACACTTAGGATTTTAACTTTAGAAACAATCACAACTGTCAAGGTGATAGGACTGCTGTCTGTACTGAGATGTACTTATACATCCAACCTTCAGAATACATTTCCCCATTTTCTGTACTTACTTTCCCTAATTTTTCCCTACTAAGAACATAACTGGAAGCTTGGCTCCAAAAGAAATGTCTTTCTCTGAACAGCTCTAAAAGCCCTGCATGGAGACTGTAAGTTTACCTTAGCAGCAGTCAAGAATATTAGCTGGATGTTTTTCACAGATTGGCTTAAAAAGGGATGACTCAGATTTGTAGGTAACTTTTGACACCTGCAGACACAGTGTATCTCAAGTGAGGAGGTACCCAACTTGAAAAATTACCCAAAGATAATAAAATCCTAAAGGAACGAATCACTGTTTACCAGGCCTTATTTATCAAATGCTTTTCTCCAAAGCACGTATGGAAGCAATTACTGGGTGAGAGAAAGGAACTTTTTGTTCAACATAGCACTTCTCATTTAGTGCAGCTTAGAGATAGCAGAAAATCTGCTATCCTGCCTTAAAAACTGCCTGTGAATAAAGAAAAATGTGTTTTTGGAATCATATTTCTGATTTCCTCCTATTTCCACATCAGCATTTTATTGCTAAAAAAAAGAAAATTCAGGAAACTGCTAGGGAGGGAAGGAGGAAGAGCAATGGCTAATGCATACTAACTGTTGTCTAGCTTGGAATGATCTTTGCCAGGAAAAAAAAAACACAGAAGACAAAGATGAGGAGTCAACATTACACAAACTTCTAAAACTAAGCAACTCAGATGTCCAAGTAGTTTAATAATAAGTTTTCAGTAATAATAAGTTTTCCTTTCCACCCGCCCCAGCCCACAAGCTAAGTTAAAAACGCCCACAAACATTTCTAGGTGCTTAAGGCAACTGCCATGGTATAGTTCATGCCCTCACCACAGCATGTCAGATGTGGCCCCTGATGTTCCCACTCCTGCCCCCATCATACAAATGACCCCTAAAAGCTGTTTGGAAGAATGTCATATGATGCCGGCACTCTGCCACAGGCCTACATAGCAATCCTGGTTTTGCCAACAGGAACATTCCCTGACGTTTTAATTAACTCCTATAGTGCACTCTACGAAGACAGCATTAAAAACAGGGTAAGAACTGGATGTAGTGAGACCATTCATTTAGGCAAACCCATGGGAACTCTCCTCTATATGGCCTTTAAGTTAACCAAGATCACCATCTTGAGTCTTCACAACCTGTCCATTCTAAATGCCACCCTGCTCTCATCTTTAAGAGTTCATATCTGAGACTGACTCTGCGTAATGAGTCACAGAAAAGACTTATCCAATGGCTGGAAGCTAAGCAGTCATTCAAGCACGATTTCCTAGATGCACAAAAGTATTCCAAGCTCTGCAAACTCATTTTCAACTCTGTCTTCGTTTAGAGATACTACTGGATCTCAGTCATTAACTTTGGCATTGCATTGTACCCAAAGTGGCATCTGAAGATAACACACATATTTTTCACACTGCTTACAATATAACCCACAACGTTAAGACTTTTAACTTAAAACTGTATTATTAAATACCACAATGCATGTTTTTCTGGACTTTAAAACAACAGTGGGAATAGCCACAACCTAAACTTTAAGGTTGAAAAGAATACATTGTCTGCCTCGTGGAGAAGACACTCAAGTAACATGAGTAACATGGCTTTGGGCACAGCCTTCAAAATGCTTCATGCATCAGACAGTAATTTCATACCCACTGCTCTATAGCCTTTGAATTCAACCTGAAGCATATAGTCACCTGAGATGATATTAAACATCCTTGGGTTCAGGATAGCAGGACAAATCAGTCGGAGAAAAACAAAGCCACTGAAATGGGAAGAAAATTGCAATTTGTTCAGTGAAGTTAGAGAATTAATGCAAAAATGTGCAGTCTTCATGGATTTAAGTTAGCATGGAATCTGAGACAGACACCAACCAAACAGCCTGTGCTCTGTGAATTGGCTAACAAATTATGAGTATCATGCTATGACTTCAGTGTGCCTTTTCTTTAAGCTTTTATCAGCTGGTTTCTCAGGTGAGCTGAAAAGTTGAAACCATGTGGAAAGAATTTAACTGTAAAATCATGCTGAAGCCAAGCTCTGGAGAGAAGGAGCCTCTGAATCCCTGACCTCCCAAAGGTTTTCCTTTGTCTGCTGCAAGGTATCCATCCCCCAGCCACCTGCTCCCTCAGGACAACAGAAGGAGGAGCACAGGAGAG
>VWZE01007191.1:1278-12413 GCA_013396675.1 Eubucco bourcierii | reverse complement strand
CACTTGTCACTGGTCTCCAGGTGGACATTGTGCCGTTGATCGCCACTCTCTGGGTTCGACCATCCAGCCAATTCCTTATCCAGCGAGTGGTCCATCCATCAAGTCCATGTTTTTCCAGTTTGGTGACCAGGATGTCATGTGGGACAGAGTCAAATGCCTTACTCAGGTCCAGGTAGATGACATCAGCTGCCCTTCCCTTGTCCACTGTCGCTGTGACTTCATCATAGAAAGCCACTGAATTTGTCAGGCAAGATCTGCCCTTGGTGAAACCATGCTGGTTCCCACCAATCACCTCTGGTTTGTTTTCCATTTGCCTTAGCAGGACTTTCAGCAGGATCTGCTCCATGATCTTGCCAGGCACAGAGGTGAGGCTGACTGGTCTGTAGTTTCCAGGGTCATTCTTTTTACCCTTCTTGAAGATGGGTGTTATGTTTACCATGTTTTTCATTTATGCTGGAAACGGTGTTAGTAACACAGGGATGTTTTAGTTACTGCTGAACAGTGCTTACACAGAATCAAGACCACAGGCAGCAGTGGGAATGGAGCATCACAGGGCTGGCAGTACAGGCTGCCTGCCACAAAGCCCTCTAGGCATGCAGGCAGCAGCAGGAATGGAGAGGTGCAGGGATGTGCAGAGTAGGCAGAGCAGAGTGATGCAGCTTCCTCTGTCTACCTGCTTCCCCAGAAGTCCCCATTTTCCCCTCACCCCTCTTGCGGCAGGTGTGGGGGAGAGTGATGCCCCCAGAACTGTGCAGAGCACCACATGCACACCTGCCCTTCAGTGGTGCTGTTTGAGACAACCAAAACACTTGGGATCTCACAGTGACCAAAGGGATATTCCATACCATATGATATTATGCTCAGCAATAAGTCCAGGGAGGAGTGAAAACTGACAGGGGCTACCATTGTTTGGGGACTGGCTGCGCAATGGTTGGTGGTGAGCAGTTGTCTTCATTTACCATCACTTGTCTGTTAGGTTTTTTATTTTCCTCTCTCTTTTTTTAAAAATAATATTCATTTAGTTTTAAATTATTAAACTGTCTTTATCTCAGCCTGTGAGTTTTACACTTCCAATTCTTCCACTTCTATCCTACAGAGAGGGGAGTGAGTAAGCAGCTGTGTGGTGCATAGTTGCTGGCTACAGCAAGTTTTTTTTCTTTATGAAACTGATGGGTTTGTGTTTCTGGTAAACTTTATAGGGTTGTGGTTGCTATTCAACAGTCAGATAGTCCTACTCAACACTTAACCTGCCTTAATGATTAAAATTTGAACCACCAAATATTTAATGGACCTTACCAATAAACAATAATTTACTAACAATAAAAAGTAATAATTAAAAAACACTTTCAACATGAGTTGATCGATCTGTCAGTATGGACCAGCATTTCAAGTACCCAAAATCTTTTCTGCTTCACGTTTCTTAGATCATTGATTTGCTTAGCTCTTTTCATCTTAAAAAGTTTGTTTTATAATTGTAAAATTTATGTAGGTTATGAACTGAAATGCTTCAGATGTAGGTAATTCCAGTCTAGTTAAAAAAACTCAAACACACCCCCCCAAACCTCAAAAAAACTAAAAAAACAAAAAAACCCAAACAAAACCACCCCCCAAAGAAAAACAACATCCCTGTGCTCTTCTCAGGATGCCTGTCCCTTCTTGCAATTCCTGTGTAGTCCCAACTTGCCCTTTAGATTGGCCAGCAGGTCATGACTCAACCATAGTGGTCTCTTGCCTTCCTTGCCCAATTTCTCATATGTGGAGATTGAGATCTCTTGTGCTCTATAGAAAGTATCCTTAAAGATCTGCCAGCTCTGTTCTGCTCCCTTGTCCCCAAGGGCCATTTCCTACAGGGTCTTAGTAACTCCTTAAAGAGCTGGAAGTTTGCTTTCCAAAAATTTAGACTCCTAACTATGCTTCTCATGGGCTTCATACCCCTCAGGACAGTGAACTGCACTAGTGCATGATTGCTGCAGCCCAAACTGCTTTTGACATCCCTGATGGACTTCACTTATATTTGTGATCAACAGATCAAATAATGCATCCCCTTGTGTAGGGCTGTTTAATTTCTTGTCTTAAGAAGTTGTCATCTAGGCACTCTAGGAGCCTCCTGAATTGCCTACAGCTAGCTATGCTACTTTACCAACAGATGTTGGGGTGGTTAATATCCCCTAGAAGGATGGGAACCTGTGATTGTGATGTCTCCTTAAGCTGGAGTAAAAAGGCTTCATCAATAGGCTGGCTCCACTTGATTGGGTGGCCTGTAGTAGGCTCCTACCACAAGGCTCCCTTTGTTGTCCCAATCCCTAATACCTACCCATAAGCTTTCAACCTGCTTGTGGCTGTTCTTTTGCAACAACTCTTTGCACTCTATCCACTTGCTTACATAGAGGGCAACATCTCTACCCCTTCTTCCTCTCCTGTCCCTCCTGATAGCCACACTCCATTCATAGGATTCATCCCACCAAGTTTCTGTAATTGCCACTATACTGTAACTTTCCTGTAGTAGGGTAGCTTCCAACTCCTTGTTGCCTGTGCTGTCTGCATTTGTGTAGAGGCACTTCGGTTGGGCTGCTGGTCATGTTACCTTCTTAGAGGGGCACTCCACTGTTCCCCCAAGGTGTTTCATGGGAGCTACCCTCCTGTCTCTCATTACCTCAGAGTCCCTTGGCTCAGCTCTGTAAGACTTTTCCTTTGCTGCAGTGTTGACAGCATGCTTCAGGGCAACACCTTGAAGGCCCTTACTATCACCCCATCCTTCCAACCCTGGTATGTCTTCCTGCCACTTATCACAGAATTTTGATATTGTCACCATCTCCCACCTCAAATGAAGTGGCAGACTGAAGGCTGTCCTCAGGCTCATCTCTAATGAGTCTGGTTTTAACTCTCTCCCGCTTCAAGCCCAGTTTAAAGCCCTTTCAATGAGTCCTGCCAACTCAAGTGCCAGGATCTTTTTCCCCATCTGAGATAGATGTACTCCATCTGCTGCTAGCACACTCGGTGCCGTATAAAGTTCCCCAAGATCAAAAAATCAAAAATTCTGTTGGTGGCATCAGCCTCTGAGTCACTTATTAATCATGCACAGATTCCTGTTCCTTTCAGTATTTCTTCCTGCCACTGAGGGTATTGATGAAAAAATTACCTGTGCCCCTAATCCTTCAACCAGTTTCCACAGTGCCTTGAAGTCTCTTTTGATTGCTTAATCTTGTCAATTCTTCTTGCCTTCTTTCAAGGTAATAACCAGAACAGTTTCTGAGTGTGTGGCTTTCTATTACATGTGGAAAAAGTCAGAACGTTATGATTACTTTGCTCAGCAAACAAGATTTGGAAAGAAGAGATACAACCATCATCCTGGAGTTACGTGAGTAAAATGCTCTTGGAATGTTTTTTGTTGCAAACTGTAAATATAGATTACTTTTTTTCCTGTCATTGCAGTGTAATATTGCAGTGTAATGCTGCAGTGCTATGGCATCAGAAATAAAAAACATCATAATTTTTGGGCCTTGTTTTCCTGCTAAATAATCCATTGTGAATGTAATATTCTTTAAGGGACTACATGGATCGTTTGGTAGATGAAGCAGAAGCCCTTGGTGGAGCAGTACGTTCTTCAGCCTTAACATCAAATACTCGAACAGAAACCATTCCTGATCCACAACTAAGCATTCTGAACTCTATCACTGCCAATGAGTTGACAGGTAAATCAAGAGAGTAAAAATAAAGAATACACAACAAAAAACCCCACCAGTCCTAAATTCCCTTTTTGTTTTAACTATATAAACAACTCTTTCACTTATATTTTGTGTTCATCTCTTTTTCCAGCATTGACAAACAGTGTCTGCCACAGCTCAGATGTGAACTGCCTGGATGGTGCCTTTCCTCCTATGGACAACTTACCCCGAGCACCAGTTAATCATGTGCCTATTGGAACAGAAGAATTGCTTAATTTGCCTAGCAATGGTGAAAGTGATTGTTTTAATTTATTTGAGACTGGCTTTTATCATTCAGAGCTAAAACAAATGAACATGTGTAGTGAGGAGACGGAAAGACCTGCGAAGAGATTGAAAATGGGAATTGCTGTCCCAGAGTCCTTCATGAATGATGTCTCTGTAAATAACCTTGGTGTGGACTTTGAGAACCACACACACCATATTACCAGTGCCAAAATGGCTGTTTCAGCGGCTGACTTCAGCAATTTATCTGCAAATGAGACAAATGGTTTTATCAACACCCATGCTCTTCACCAGCATAGTGCTCTTCATTCAGAATGACTATAAAAAACTAAGCAAACAGTGGGTAATTTATGCAGTAGTAGTAAACTTGATGAAAGCTATCAGGTTTGTTTAGTCTTTCACTGGAAGTTCAAACATTGACATCAGTGATGTCTTTTTATGTATAGAACTATATCTTGATTTATCAAGAGTAATTTCTTTTTTTAGTCCATATATGTGGAAATGTTCATCAGAGTTTGGGATTAGAACAACTCTGTGGTGCAGCTTTAAACTATGCTTCAATTTTTAAATTTTATTTTATTTTAAAGCCTGTAGACAGGCCACTCTTTCAAAACCAGCACAAATTGATGAACTGATTGGAGTGGCATTCTAGTCTAAGTTACTTTTGCTGTAACAGATGCAGTGTAATAATGTTTACAGGTACTGATCCTGATCCCTACTCAATGTAGCATTTTATTTTATTATAAAGGCAGGGATGGGTTTCTTTAACTGAAACTGCACAAATGTACAAGGATGTTTTTTTTAAAACAGAAGATCCTCTCATGTTATATTTAACTAGAGCACTTCATTTTACAAAACAGCAAATTCATTTTGGTGGAAGCTAGCACAAGGGACTTGTGAGTCAAGTATGAAGACCTGCATTTGGATACTATTGCAAAATTATAGACCATGGCTACCTTACAAAAAAGTAATTATACTACCAGGCATACCTGTGTACTTTAAACTTAGTGTTTTAAATATGTATTTTAGGCTATTGTATTCAGATAGATTCTGTCACCAACCGCAAAGATTAATGCACTCCTGTAACTTCACTTTCCAAAGGCAATCGACACATAAAGCTACTGTCTACACACCTTAAGATTTACCACTAAACAGTCAGTCTGTGATTTGGAAAATACCTTAAATTGTTTGGAACACTGCAATTCAAAGTATTACAGTTTTGAGGGACTGTTAATATAGAAAAAACTTGAAGTATCCATTTGAAATTTTTTCTTCAATGTGAATTGCATTTCTTTGTTTTGTCAAGTCATTGGCTCAAAAATGACACTTTGCTACTTTAGTCAAGTACAAAAGGATGACTAAAAATGTTTTCCATTAAATCAACTCTTTAACTTCGGTAATTTTTTTATTTTGAACATTGGATGCAATTTAACCATCCATCAAGTTTGCCTTGTTCTAATTCTTGTGTGGAAATATTACTTGGGTAGGATTACTCCTTTCCTTTATTAATTTTCTTAGTACTGTCCATATTACAAATTTAATTGCCACTACTGTGTTTTCATTATTGAAATGATTGTTATTGATATTAGTGATTTCAATATTTGAAAGAGAAGAAAATATTTATAAATACTGTGAACTGCATTGACATCCTGAGTTTTGAATGCAGAGTTTTCTTTACAGCATAAATATTGTTTTGAAACTTTAAGCAAAGCACATTCACTATCTTAAAATAAACTAGTTTAGCACAGTGGACAAAATTAGAGATAATTTTGTATTCAGTTCTTCTACATCTGAAATGTTTAATTCAAGTAAGTACACAGTAAATAATGGGTAGCCGTGGCCTTGTGTTGTACTCTGACATTTTTAGTGAAGTTGTCAGCTTCTTGTTGGTGTGTTTTTGTGCTGAACTGTATATGTAGTTTGGTTTATGAATCAACACATTTTTATGTAATTTTGTAAAATACTGACCATAGTTCTTCATTGTTATATGTTCAAGTTTATGAGTTTACAGTGAGTAGCTGGTCTGTATAAAAACAATACAATGACTGAATGCTTATACCAGTTGCACTTAAATGAAGATACCCATTCTCATTAGCTGATGCAGTAATATATTCAATTAATCTATGCATTGCTGGGCTCTTAATGTAGACAGAGACTTGTCTAAGGTTTGGGCTGTCAGCAAGTTGAATGGACACTTTAATAAAGTACTGTTGACCAAAATTCAGAAAATTAGAAGAGAAAAATTAATTCCAGCTGGTCCAATAGTGTTTTGATTGTTTGGGGGTTCTTTTTTGTTAGATTGCTTGGTTGAGGTTTTTTTTGTTTTGTGTTTTTGGTGGTGGTTTTGGGGGGGGGTGGGTGTTCTTTTTTTGTTTATTTTGAGGTTTGGGTGTTGGTTTTTTTTGTGGTGATGGTTGTTGTTCTTTAAAAATAATGCTGACCTTACTTAACCTGTTGGCTAACTAGCTAGTATCACTTACTTTTCAATTCCTTGTTAAAATGAGGCAATAATTTGCAAGATTTTGTAAATATGTAAATTCTTCATATCTTTTTAGATATCTATTTCAATATTTTCTGACTACTACTTTGTATAGTAACATTTTTGTGCATGCTTGATGTGATATTCATAAATTTGTACCACTATAACTTTATCCATGTAAAATAACTATTTATTGATTTATTTTTTTTTCTTTTAGAAGCTGGACTTAATTATTTTTCTTCCAGTTTAAACATTTAAAATGGAGAACTTGTTGCTGTTTATCAAAATTGTGTTTTTTGAAAGTCAGCATGAAGAGAACTGAATTGCAACAATATGAAGAAATTATATTGCCTTGGTTCTTCGATGGTGAAACACAATTCTTATAAATTGTGATGAATTCTTTGTCCTCTGACATACTTTCTCCAACCAAAAATCCATAACGGGCAATTGCAGTGTTGGTAAACGTATCCTTTCTATGTACAGGGAATGGGATGAGGATAGTTGAGTCATTTAGAAGTGTAACTTGGTGCTGTGATTATAGCAATACTTTTACTTTTACTTACTTGTATGTTATCTTCTCACGCTAGGATTTTTTAAATGTTTAGCTTTCCTTTTGTCATGGTCAAACTGTTGAATTTACTTGAAGGATACTAAATTGTGTATGATTAGGTCAATTAATTGTGCAATTATTTTCTGGTTTTAATTTTTAAAACTGAGGAAAGAAATGTATGGAAACTTTAGTTCAAGTAGAACATAATGATACTACTTAATTTAACCAAAGCTTTTAGATTAATATTTCAACTTCGAATGTAAACTAATGGATAAACTGACCAACACAGACACTATATTTGACCAGCACTACAAGCACATTGTATACAGATGGGAAAACTAAATACAGTTACAAGGTTACTATTTTTTCTATTCGTGTTTTTCAGTAGAAGGAAAATATTAAAATACAGTAGGTATGGTTATAGTCCTATTAATAAAACAGATTCCAGTTATCAATTATTCAAACTACCCTGTGCATAACAATTAATTTAGTGACAATCAGAACCTGTTTTTAATATCAGATGTTCAAGAGGAAGTTGCTAGTGTTGCATTGATTTTAATATTTGTACATAAACACTGGTTTTTTGTTTGTTTGTTTTAATTATTACTTTGTATTTTGCCGTACTTCAATACTTGGTGTATAATTCCAGAAATAAATGTCTGGAAAGCTTTCTTTACTTGAAAAGCTTTTTCATGACAGAATGCATCCTCTTTCTATATCTCTTTGGGGGTAAGGAACAGACACACAGGGAGTTATAATGACTTTCAGCTTATTTACCTGAAGTCCTGGCTAACTGGGAAACATAGTGGCTAAGGATGAGGAGAAGGCTTAGGTGCTCAATGCCTGCTTTGCCTCAGTCTTTAGCACTGGAACCAGCAGTTCCCTGGACACCAGGAGAGAGTGGTCAGGCATTGGAATGAGCTGCTCAGGGAGGTGGTTGAGTCACCAACCCCGGATGTGTTTTAAGAGTTCCTTCAATGTAATGCGTGGGGATACGGTTTAGGGTGAACTTTGTAGAGTAGGGTTACTGGTTGGACTGGTGATACTGAATGTCTTTTCCAACCTGAATGTTTCTGTGATTCTGTAACAGGACGTGTGAAACTAGTTTCTACTTTGTGAAATGCTGAAAGCTGAGAGCCTGCTCCAGAGACTGCTCATAGATGAGGGAAAAGGAAACCTGGCCTGCAACTGGCAGCAGCAATTGATTTCTTTTTTGTTTACTGGTGGCTATAGAAAGCCAAAAACTGACAGGAGGATGTACAGTCAGGTGGTAAATCTGAGCAAGAAACAGCACAACCTGACAACTCCGGAGGAGAGAGGAAAATAGAAAAATGGAAATAGTCTCAGTAAAGTGCTACAACCTAAGAAAAGGCTTCACGTATATCAGAACTTTCCCTGCTGGCTTTAGGTTTGTCATGGTTTGGGTGTTACAACCCTCCTCCCCCACTCCCAGTTAGGAATTCACCCAGACTAAACTCAGGTGGCTGAAAGTTAAGGAATGAAGGTGTATTTCTAGCTTTGCATAATTTACAAGCAAAATATTTACAACTATACACAGTAATCTGTGAGTTGAAAGTAATACAGAGATACAAAACCCCTCCCAGCAACAGACTGCCCAAGAGGGGCTCTCAACCACCCTCCCACCTTCTTTTCACCCCCTCCCTTATCTCAGAATGCCCCTTACGTGCAGTGAGCTGGCAAAGGTCAGCAAGAGGTGTTAGAAGCAGAATTAGTTTGGAACACACAGATTGAGGGAGAAGAGTTAATATGCCAAACAACCACAGACAGACCTTATCTTTGTGTGTCTGTTTCTATATGTATCAGCAAAATGAATGAGCAATAGACGTCACTATTATTTTCTTCTCATAGCTAAGGATTTCATTTCTCTCATTAAAATATTCCAATTAACCTCAAACCACCACAACCCACCCCTCTATGTTACCCAGTGTTTTGATGAGAACTATCGACCTAATCTGAAGCAATATTTACAATGATGAATAGTACAAGTTCATGCTTTTCGGTTTACACTTCATTCCAGCTATCTCAGATGCAGGTGATTCAAAAGCTCAGAAAAGATGAAACAGTTTGTCTCTTAATAGATGAGACAACAACAGGGACTCCCAGGTGACACTGGGTTCATGCTCATGTACAGTAGATTCGTAGACTTCTCTATTTGGACGCCCTGTAGTACCTGAACCAGAAACTCCTAACAGCTTGTATTATACACTGTGAATTTAAACTCTCAGATAAGGTTACATTTCTTTGTGGTGTACACTGGATTTCACTGTTTTCCTGCACTACCCAGTATGTATGACCAGGACCTTCAGCAGAAACCAACCCTCAAACAGATTTCCCTTCGGCTGAAGGAGGAAATACCCAAACAGTTTTCCCTAACGGATTCTTTTCACACACAACAGGCACTTTATCAACATCTACTGTTTGAATCAAATCTGATTGTGCAGGTCCTGCACTGTTTACTGACCCCTACTATTTACCAACCTGATTGCTTGTGCTAAATGTCTGTCCCAGTTTTTCAGAGTTCCATTGCCCATGACTTTTCAGCAAACCACTGTAGTGTTCAAGCTTTCCTAAATCTGGTGCATGGTAGGGTGTGCTGGTTTCAGGCTAATGGGAATATTTTAATGGAGAAAATTCTGTTATAGTCTCTGAAAGGAAAACAATGGTGAAGTCTACTTCACTCATAAACTTGCTGAGATGTATAAGAATAAAAACATAGATAAGACACTCAAACAGTCTCAGACTCTCTATCTCTTTTTGGTCTTGACCTCTCTGCTGAATAAACTAACCAACCACTTTCCTTCTAATCCCCCTAGCTGATCGTTCAGACTCATCTCGTGCGTAAACCAAAACCTTGGGGTAAGGTAGAGGGGTGGGAAGAAGGTAGAAGGGTGGTTGGGAACCCCTGCTGGGGGACTCTGATTTCTGGGAGGGGTGTTGTGTTTCTGTATTACCTTTAACTTGTATATTTTTGTAAATATTCATGTCTATTGTATATATATCTCCATGTATATTGTGCTAAGCTGTAAATATAGCTTCATTCCTTAACTTCCAACCGACTGAGTCTAGTCCGGGTGATTTTATAAAGTGTGTGTTTGTGGGGGGGGGTAATTCCCAAACCATCACATAGGGTATGTGACAGATCCACTCAATAACGTGCTCTTTGGTCCAGGTTTGTCCAGGATTTTTCTTAAACTGAGTTCCATAATCTGATTTGATTCTTTCTTGAGTTGTGTGTCCCCACGTGATTTATCTTTCCAAACCAGGAACGGTGTTATGTGCAGTAGCAATGTGGAACTGGACAGGTTTCCGGCCATCCAGTGCTTGCCTCGACCATTGTCAGCACATATTGCTTCCCAGAATGAGGTAGAGTGATATAGTCAATCTGCCAGGCTTCACCATACTTGTACTTGGACCATCGCTCACCATACCATAAGGGCTTGATTCGCTTAGCCTGCTTAATAGCAGCACAGATGTCACAGTCATGAATGACTTGGGTGATAGCGTCCATGGATAAGTCAATTGACCTATCACATGCCCATCAGTAGGTTGCATTTCTGCCTTGATGTCCAGACGAATCATGGGCCCACCGAGCTAAGAACAGTTCACCTCGGTGTTTCCAATCAAGGTCAAGATCAGAGTTGGTGTCAACTTGAGAAATTTTAGCAGCTTGATCTACCTGATGGTTGTGTTGATGTTCCTCAGTAGCTTTGCTTTTGGGCATGTGTGTGTCTATGTGCTGCAACTTTACTAGAATTCTCTCCAGTCGTGCATCAATGTCCTGCCATAGATCAGCACACCAAATAGGCTTTCCTTTCCTCTGCCAACCATTCTTTTTCCAGTCCTTTAGCCAACCCCATAGAGCATTGACTACCATCCACGAGTCGGTGTAGAGGTAAAGGATAGGCCAGTTTTCATGTTCATTTACACCAAGAGCAAGTTGGACAGCTTTTACCTCAATGAATTGACTGGATTCAACATCTCTCGCGTAAGTGACTCTGCTGGTAGGACACCAGACTGCCGATATCCATTTTCGCTTGTTCCCAAAAAGATGACGGGAAACATCTGTGAACAAAGCATAGTTCTTTTCCTGATCAGAGATATCGCCATAAGGAGGAGCTTCTTCAGCACAGGTTACTCT
>VWZE01007187.1:0-14949 GCA_013396675.1 Eubucco bourcierii | reverse complement strand
CCTAGAGTCCTGTGTGCAGTTCTGGAGCCCCCAGCACAGGAAGGTCATGGAACTGTTGGAGCCAGTCCAGAGGATGCTGAGAGGGCTGCAGCAGCTCTGTTGTGAGGACAGGCTGAGAGAGTTGGGGCTCTGCAGCCTGGAGAGGAGAAGGCTTCCAGGAGAGCTTAGAGTAGCCTTCCAGGATCTGAAGGGGGTTACAGCAAGGCTGGGAAGGGACTATTGACAAGGTCTTGTAATGCCAGGACAAGGGGCAATGGGTTTGAACTGGCAGAGGGGAGATTGAAACTGGATGTTAGGAGGAAGTTGTTTGCAGTGAGGGTGGTGAGACACTGGCACAGGTTGCCCAGGGAGGTTGTGGCTGCTCCCTCCCTGGAGGTGTTCAAGGTCAGATTGGATGAGGCCTTGAGTGAGCTGTGCTAGTGGGAGGTGTCCCTGCCTATGGCAGGGGGTTGGAACTAGATGATCTTTGAGGTCCCTTCCAACCTTACCATTCTATGGTTCTATATGATCTATTCCTAATGTGTTAATAACCAAAGGAAAATATTCAAAGGAAAAAAAACAAAACAAAAAACCAACAAAACCAAGCTGTGAAAATATCTGCTTCTTGCCTTCTTGCAGGTGTCTATCATGGTTTAAACCACCACTTCATCTTCTTTGGTCTCATAGGTTGTAATTTCCTGTTATCAGAGTAAGGGTGTTTTAAACAGCTTTGTGCAGATGATTAGGTATTTGCTGATCACTGAGGACAATTTACAAAGATAAATATATGTTAAATGGGTTTCTTGTTAAAACCAGTGTAGAAGTAACCCCTTGAGGCCAGACAGTAATTACTCCTAATAACAAATTAAAGCATTACCTACTTCTTTTCCGTTTTTCATTTGGAAGAGGAAATTACCTTACAGAACTGAATGTATTCAAAAGTGCAGATTTACTTTTTTTTGTTTGTTTGTTTTTTCTTTTCTTTTTTTTTTTTTTTGCTTTTTCTTTTCTTTTTTTTTTTTTTTGCTTTTTCTTTTCTTTTTTTTTTTTTTAAATAAAACCACTAAAAAGAAACAACACACACCAAAAAAAATGGAGTGAGTAAAATGCTCTGAGCAAATGATGCTCTCAAACATGTATATTTACATTTTCTCTGTAGGTTTTTGTGGACCTCAGCATGGTCTGAATCTGGCCATGATTCTCTTCACTCCCCAGGCACATCTGAGCTCTGGGTCCTCATCAAAATCTAGGCTGTGTGTCACAGCATCCACCACTACTCCTCAGCCACCATCCCAACAGGGGAGGCTTCCCTTGGCATCTCTACCCACTCCTGTCTGCCTGTGTCTGCCTGTGTGCTTGCCTGCAGGGTATGGGTCACAAACCTCTCTTCTTGAAACAGAAGTAATGGCTAATTGTGTCTAACTAAGTGTTCAGAGATATTTAAGTACTGTCTCATCCACTTTGGTGAGCACTGGTATCAGTAGGAACTAAGCATCTACACTCTATCCAGCCATTGTTTTGTTTTGTTCTGTTTGCCATCCAGTATGGAGGAGGGGGAAAAAAAAATTTAAAAAAAAAAAAAAAAAAAGGAAAAAAGGGGAAAAAAAGGAAAAAACAGGGGAAAAAATTTAAAAGGAAAATAAGAAAAAATAAGTCAAAAAAAGAAAATAGAAAAAAGAAAAAAGGGAAAGAAAGAAAAAAAAGAAAAAAGGGGAAAAAAGAAAAGTAAGAAAAAAAATAGAAAAAAGGAAAAAAGAAAAAAGAAAAAGAATAAGGAAAAAAGGAAACAAGCAAAACAAGAAAAAACTAAAAAAGAAAAAAGGAAACAAGCAAAACAAGAAAAAAATAAAAAAGAAAAAAGAAAATAAGCAAAAAGAAAAATAAAATAAAATAGAAAGAAGAAAAAATATGAAAGACAGAAAAAAAAGAAAATAAAATAGAAAAAAGAAAAAAATGAATGAAAGAAAAAAGAAAAGAAAAGTAAGGGGAAAAAAGAAAAATAAAAAAAGAAAACAGAAAAACAGGAAAAAAAGGGAAAGAAAGAAAAAAAAGAAAAGTAAGGAAAGAAGAAAAATAAAAAAATAGAAAAAAGGAAAAAAGAAAAATAAGGAAAAAATGAAACAAGCAAAACAAGAAAAAATAAAAAATAAGAAAATAAGAAAAAAGAAAAATAAGAAAATAAAATAGAAAAAAGGAAAAAATGAAAGAAAGTAAAAAGAAAAACAAGAAATTCAAATAGAAAAAAGAAAAAAGATAATAAGAAAAAAGAAAAATAAGAAAATAAAATAGAAAAAAGGAAAAAATGAAAGAAAGTAAAAAGAAAAACAAGAAATTCAAATAGAAAAAAGAAAAAAGATAATAAGAAAAAAGAAAAATAAGAAAATAAAATAGAAAAAAGGAAAAAATGAAAGAAAGTAAAAAGAAAAACAAGAAATTCAAATAGAAAAAAGAAAAAAGATAATAAGAAAAAAGAAAAATAAGAAAATAAAATAGAAAAAATAAAAAAAAGATAGAAAAAAGAAAAATAAGAAATCAAAATAGAAAAAAAAGAAAGATAGAAAAAAGAAAAATAAGAAATTAAAATAGAAAAAAGAAAGAAAAAAGAAAAAGAAAAATTGAAAAAGAAAATTTAAAAAAGGAAAAAAAGGGAAAGAAAGAAAAAAGAAAAAAAGGAAAAATAAAAATGAAAAAAGAAAATAGAAATAAAAGGGAAAAAGGAAAAAGGGAAAGAAAGGGAAAAAAAAAGAAAAATAAGGAAAAAGAAAAGTAAAAAAAGAAAATAGAAAAAAGGGAAAGAAAGAAAAAAGCAAAATAAGGAAAAAAATTTTAGAAGAGTAAAAAATAAAAAGAAAAAGAAGGAAAAAAGAAAAATGAGAAAAAAAGAAAAAAGTTTAAAAAGGAAAAAGTAAAAAAGAAAAAAGGAAAAGAAAGAAAAAAGAAAAATTAAAAAAATGAAAAAAGAATAAAAGGGGGAAAAGAAAAAAAAGGGACACTGTGGAGAGGCTGCTGTTGGGCTCTGCTCACAGGGAATTGGAGACAGAGCAAGGGGGAATGGTCTCAAGCTGAGGCTGAGGAGGTTTAGATTGGACATTAGGAAAAAGTTTTTCGTGGAGAGAGTGGTCAGGGACTGGAATGAGCTGTTCAGGCAGGTGGTGGAGTCACCCAGCCTGGCTGTGTTTAAGGCTGATTTGGATGTGGTGCTATGTTTTAAGGTGAATCTTGTAGAGCAGGGTTCTAGATTGGAGTTGGTGATCCTGAGGGGTTTTACCAACCAGGACCTTTCTGTTATTATTCATTCTGCAATATAGAGCAGCACACACCTCATGGTAAATTAGGGCAATGTGTTTAACACACTTCTTCCCAAGTAAAGATGACTTTGGCTTCCCTGGTTCACTTATATATAACAACCACTTCAGATTTTTTTGAAGACTATAGAATTTGTATGACTAAGACATTTTTTTCCTGAGTTTCTCTCTCTTCACTTAAAAAGCATTTTCTATCTGGGTCTTGCCATCTGTTTGCATAGCTGTCTTGCTAGACACTCACTTTAAGCAAATCCCAGTGGCTTCTGAACTTGAGCATCTCTTTCTGGCTCTGTCAGAATCTATCCCAAGTTTGGCCAAAAGTTGGGCAAATATCTGTGTGCCTGTAAATCATTGATACCTCACTTCTCACCATCCACACATGGTGCACTATGCTGTGCCTGATAAAAACCTCAGCTTGTAAACAACAAACATTAAACTGGGTTCGGTTTATCAGCTACAGAATTCCTTAAGCAGTTATTTAATCACCATTTTTAATTTATTTGTTTTTTTTAACCCTACTTTTATAGACCAAAAGCACTTGGTTCTCACAGGGTCTGTGTGGATGCAACAAGGTGCATACCTGGCTATGAAGTAAATAGGAGTTTCTCATGTGCTCTTCATGTGCCATGTTCATGTGAGTAGTTTCTCATGTGCCAACAGAGCACTGGCAACATTTTAATGTGTGTAGTACAATGTACTATGTCTCATCTAGAATCTCTCAAGAAAACAAAATATAGATAAAAATATATATATTGATAAAAAACCTACTCTTTGATGCCAGGTTTTTAAGGTTACCTCTAATTTCTAAGTGTAGAAGAAAAGTTTCTGGTTAAAAAGTGTGTGACAGAGTTGGAAATCCAAGTTTACTAACTTCCAGGTGGAATTAAAATTCCACTTTTTAACTCCAAGTTCTGCAGAAAGAATTTAGCCCTTAGTATGAATGCTGTGAAGGATGCTTTAGGAAACACTTCGAGTGAGGTTGGTGTATCTGGTCAGTGCTTCCGAGGAGAACTGCAGCATCCAACTTGGAAATCCAAGTTTACTAACTTCCAGGTGGAATTAAAATTCCACTTTTTAACTCCAAGTTCTGCAGAAAGAATTTAGCCCTTAGTATGAATGCTGTGAAGGATGCTTTAGGAAACACTTCGAGTGAGGTTGGTGTATCTGGTCAGTGCTTCCNATTAAAATTCCACTTTTTAACTCCAAGACCTTCAGAAAGAGTTTAGCCCTTTCTGAAGTATGAATGTTTTGAAGGATGTTTTAAGAAGCACTTGGAATGGTGTTGGTGTATCTGGTCAGTGCTTCTGAGGAGAACTGCAGCATCCAACTTGGAAATCCAAATTTACTAACTTCCAGGTGGAATTAGAATTCCACTTTTTAACTCCAAGTTCTGCAGAAAGAATTTAGCCCTTTCTGCAATGTGAATGTTGTGAAGGATGCTTTAGGAAGCACTTGGAGTGGTGGTGGTGTATCTGGCCAGTGCTTCCTAGGATAACTCCAGCATCCAACTTCTAAATCCGAGTTCTCTAACTTCCAGATGGAATTAAAATTCCTCTTTTAACTCCAAGCCCTTCAGAAAGAATCTAGCCCTTTCTGAAACGTGAATGTTGTGAAGGATGCTTTAGGAAGCACTTTGAGTGGTGTCGGTGTATCTGGTCAGTGCTTCTGAGGAGAACTGCAGCATAACCTGCACTAATGAATCACAGCGTGGCGAGGGGAGAGTCCAGATGAATGTGTACCACAATTAGTTATTTTCTCAGTTTGTCTTCAAATGTACCATTTTGTTTGGGAATATTGCAGATATCTGTCACTCATTATTGATAGATTTGTCTGACTTCCTGTCAAATCTATGTACATTGACAAAAATCTATTTTGTTGTTTTTGTCACAGAAATCTATACTGGCATTTTTCCCCATGGAGATTTGGCTAGTCATTGTCAGCATGAGGTGCCAGCTAGAGCTTTTACTGTTTTTATTGTGCCAGCTGCTTTCTTGGCTTCAAATCCTTTGGTTCAGATTGTAAACGGAGGCGAGACATCCGTATCTAGCCAGCGTGCTCGATGGAATATGACAGGGACTTGATTTTGTGTTTCTTGCTGCCTTTCTTACTATTAGTAGGAGATGACAAGGATGGCTTTATCTTCTGACCAGCAGGGATGGTGCAGGAATGGGGAAAGAGAGAGCAAGTATGCACACACATGGGCTGTGGGAAATGGTAAAATACAATATGCATCAAGAGAAGCATGGCCAGCAGGGCAAGGGAGGTGATTCTGTCACTTTACTCTGCTCTCGTCAGACCCCATCTGGAGTCCTGTGTGCAGTTCTGGAGCCCCCAGCACAGGAGAGACATGGAAGTGTTGGAGCGGTTCCAGAGGAGGCCACACAGATGCTGAGAGGGCTGCAGCAGCTCTGCTGTGAGGACAGACTGAGAGAGTTGTGGCTCTGCAGCCTGGAGAGGAGAAGGCTTCCAGGAGACCTTAGAGTAGCCTTCCAGGATCTGAAGGGGGCTACAGGAAGGCTGGGGAGGGACTATTGACAAGGTCCTGCGACGACAGGACAAGGGGCAATGGGTTTGAACTGGCAGAGGGGAGATTTAAACTGGATGTTAGGAGGAAGTTGTTTGCAGTGAGGGTGGTGAGACACTGGCACAGGTTGCCCAGGGAGGCTGTGGCTGCTCCCTCCCTGGAGGTGTTCAAGGCCAGGTTGGAGGAGGCCTTGAGTGATCTGTGCTAGTGGGAGGTGTCCCTGNGAATTTTTAAAGTGGTCATCCATTCTGATATTTGTTTTTGTGTTGGGTTTTTTTTTTGGTTTTTGGTTTGGTTGTTTTTTTTTTTTTTTTGGTTGGTTTTGGTCTTTTTGTGAGGAACTCTGAGGAGATCTTGGAGCTCAGAAAAGAAAAAGTAATAGTTTCCAAGCCTTCTGGCTGATGTTAAATCAACATTGTTGCATTCTTTACATAATAGTTTCAGCCTAAATTGTTATAAGTGAGCACATGCCCTCTGATACTGCAAACCTTTTGGAGATCATAGACTGGTGAGGTTGGAAGGGACCCCAAAGATCATCTAGTTCCAAACCGCTGCCATAGGCAGGGACACCTCCCACTAGTACAGATCACTCAAGGCCTCATTCAACCTGGCCTTGAACATCTCCAGGGAGGTTGTGGAGCACAGAAGCACCCAATGTGATCAAAGATCACATTGGGTGCTTCTGTGCTCCACAACCTCCCTGGGCAACCTGTGCCAGTGTCTCACCACCCTCTCTGTAAAGAACTTCCTCCTAACATCCAGTTTAATTCTCCCCTCTGCCAGTTTAAACCCATAGAGATATCCACTCTTCCAGTTTAAACCCAAGAGATGTCTGTGGTGTATGTGGAGGCATCCAGAGTCAGCAGCTACTTTGATAGTGTAGCATTTAATTAATAAATTGTTCATGCTTTAAGCAAAATGTGTAGGTTTTTTTTTAAAGCATTGGCAACTTCTGCAGTTTCAGCACAAACCTTGTGATAGTTGCTGTTTTCCCTAAAACCCCAACTGCTGGAGGAAGGTTGTTAATCTGAACATGCAGTCCTTTTAAAAGTGTGTTTCCAGCCCATGTGTTTACTAAGAAAAAGCTTCAAAACATGAATCCAGTTTACGGCAGAGCAATTCAACCCAATCCAATTCTTGTCTCTTGAACTGCTGTGATTTTAAAGCCAATCTCCTGACTTCCTAGATTCTGGCTTGTGATTTTTAAATACGGAGAGCTGGCAGCCTGTTTGCATTGAGTTGTTTTCATTTGCAGTGTGAGAGTCATCCAACTAAAGAACAGGGATGTAGATGACATTACAGCTCCATACAAAGGCAGGACATTGTCAGGGCCATAGGTGACATTACAGCTCCATACAAAGGCAGGACATTGTCAGGGCCATAGGTGACATTACAGCTCCATACAAAGGCAGGACATTGTCAGGGCCATAGGTGACATTACAGCTCCATACAAAGGCAGGACATTGTTGTCTCCATCGTGTGACAAAGACCCTTCCTGACACCACCCACTCCAGTGGTGTGACTGGAGGGTGTGAGAAGCCTGATCCCATTCACCACAAGCCTTCAGAGGCACTGTGACACATGCAGACCCGAGTGAGGTGGTTTTAAGTCAGCTTGCAGACGTGCCAGTGGTAGCAGAGCCATATCAGCATGGACTTTGGCGCAGGCTAACTGCCTGAGAAGACATCCAGGGTCCCAAGCAGGCTCACACTGAAATCCACTACTGCCACCAGCTATTCTACTGCTGGTACCCAAGGTAGCCTGATTAAACTTGGATACGTAGATGCATGCTGTAATCATTCCCTAAGTGACTGCAAATTTGGCCTTGTCGATCTTTTAAATCCTTGCATTTTCAGAGTGCCAGTTCACTGTAAATCACAGACATTCTCCATTTTCTTCATTTGATTCCAGAAAGCTGTCTCTGTGCTAAAAACAAGTCTTTGAAAAATGCTCATGTATCCTGCTGTCCTCTTCTACTCGGGGTGATTGCATAATTAACCTGGCCAAGTATCAACCATACAAGAGTTGAACGCGGCCCAAGTTCAATTGGGGAGGTTTTTACCATAAGAATGTGCCTGTCCTGAGACTAAAACACAGGTTAGATTTCCAAGTTTCTGAATATTGCTCAATGAAAGAAGAGTGTGTTGCCCATGAGGAAGGAAAAAAAAAAAATAAAATAAATCAAATGGTGGTGTAATCTATAATCAAAAGCCCTAATGGGCACAAAGCATTTTAGAACAAAGGTTTGCTGAATCTGCAAGGGTATTAAGCCTGTTAAGGTCTGAACAAAGAAACATTCTTATTTACAAAGTATGGGGAGGTTAGTAAAGCACAGATAAAAAGCTCATAGGGCAGACAAAGCTCTCTGAATCCTTTTTCTTTTCCTGCAGTCAGATATGAACATATGATACATGAATATTTATCAGAGCAGCAGATAACTAGTGACTACAGTTGGATTTAAGCTCGGCAAACCAAGGCTTGCAGTTTGTGTTCACAGAGGCTTCGTGTAAGTATATTTTCTTTTTTTTTTGGCCTTTTTTTTTTTTCCCTCTCCCCTGTACTCTATATACAGGCTTGTCTCCCCTAAGCTGTCCTTTGATTCTGACTGAATGAACCTAAAAATACAGTGAAGATCTTCAATACCAAACATCCAGAGCATATCAACTAAAGGCTGACAAGCTTTTCCTACACTCAGGGCTCACAAGCCTGACTTTCAAGCTGTACGTAGTCGAGCCCAGAAATCTCCAGTTTTAGCCCCTGCTTCCTCATAACTCTGCTCAGGTTATGTTGAAACATTTATGAACCTCCCAGAGCCTTGTCTTGCCTCAGTTTTGTAACACTGTCTGCAAGCTGGTGACGCAACGGCAGTTTCACACTGGTGTAGTTGCAACTCGCTCATCTGCTACCCGCAATTTTGCACAGCAGAAAATTGGAGGTTCTACAGAGAAAAAAAAGGGGAAAGCTGTTTTATTCCCATCCCTATCTGCAGGTAGAGTGATAGATGGTAATTATAGGAAAGCAGCAATGTACTCACTCTTCTCTGCTGCGATTGTGAGCTCCATGTGTGCATCAGCATCTTGAGGATGGCTCCAAAAAAGATCTGGCATGAGCAGGCAGATGGGGGAGCAGCAGAGATGCAGGTTGCAGCAGGCACTGTTGGCCATGGGAGGAGTGAGGGCTCAGAAGTACAGAACAGTTTGGGTTGGAAGAGACCTTAGAGATCATCTATCCCCAACTCCCCTGTGATGGGCAGGGACACCTACTATTCAAGGGCTATTCAAAACCTCATCTAGCCTGGCCTTGAACACTTTTAAGGAGAAGACATCCACAACCCCTCTGGGCAACCTGTTCCTGGAGCTTACCACTCAGTATAAAGAATGTCTTCCTTATATCCAATCAAAATCTACCCTCTTTCACTTTGCAACCACGAAAGATGGGGAGGGACTGTCGATAAGGTCTTGCAATGACAGGACAAAGAGCAATGGGCTTGAACTGGCAGAGGGGAGATTGAAACTGGATGTTAGGAGGAAGTTGTTTGCAGTGAGGGTGGTGAGACACTGGCACAGGTTGCCCAGGGAGGTGTTCAAGACCAGGCTGGACAAGGCCTTGAGTGACCTGTACCAGTGGGAGGTGTCCCTGCCTATGGCAGGGGTTTGGAACTAGATGATCTTTGAGGTCCCTTCCAACCTTACCATCCTATGCTTCTATGATCCCTCATTTCAGTTGTGAATGATCATGCACTGACCAAACTTTAACTTGTACCAGCTCTTTTCAAGGCTGTTTAGCCTGGAAAATGAAGACTGAGAGGAGATCTTATTATTGTTTATAGATATTTGAAGGGTGAGCATCAAGAAGAAGGTGGCAGTCTCTTTTCAGTGGTGTCCTGTGATGGGATGAGGGGCAACAAATACAAACTGGAACACAGAAAGTTCCACCTGAACGTGAGGAAATCTACTGTAAGGGTGATGGAGGTCTAGAAAACAAACTGTCCAGAGGTTGTGCAGTCTCCTTCTTTGGAGACTTTCAAGACCTGTCTGGATGTCTCAAGCTACGCCAGGGGAAGCTTAGGCTGGAGGTGAGGAGAAAGTTCTTGCCTGAGAGAGTCATTGACTGCTGGAATGGGCTGCCCAGGGAGGTGGTGGAGTCAGCGTCCCTGGAGGTGTTCAAGGCGGGTTTGGATGTGGCACTTGGTGCCATGGTCTGGTCTTGAGGGCTGTGGTAATGGGTTGGACTTGATGATCTTTGAGGTCTCTTCCAACCTTGGTGATACTGTGTGGTACTGTGATGTGTTACTGTGTGGTCACCCCTAAAGTGATTCTGCTTTGGCAGGGAGGTTGGCCTCAATGATCTCCAGAAGTTCTCTCCAACCCCTCCCATTCTATAATACAAACGCTACAAGCTATGGCTGCAAGAAAAGGAGGCTGGAGCACAAGGTGTGGCACTCCTTTTACCTAGTTTTCCACTGGGGTATATTGCAGTCATATCTTTTGCACCCTGTGTTTCAGGCAGATCTGCAGAACTGTGGCAGAGGGTAAGAGGGTGCAGGCAAGAGGTTAAAGCAGGAGAGCAGGAGTCAGTAGGTCTGCATGGCTTCACCCCACTGCTGCCACACTGCTCTTATTAAAGATTAGCAAGTCATCTGCAGCTACTAATGTCAGAAAGGCTCTTCTGGGCCAAACCAAAATTCCCTCTAGCCCAGTACCCTGTCTCTGACAGTGGCCAGTTTGGGAAGCTGTTTAAGAATAGGACTTTGGTCTGAATTCCTGGCTTTTGGTAAGCTGTGTTTTAGGGACTTTTTGAGTTCGCGGCTGTTGGGGGCCGACCGAATTTTCAAGCTGATCATCCCTAAGCTTTTGTAATCCTTTCTTGAGTTCACCAATGCTTTTTTGCCACTTTGTTTCTTAATCCTAGTTTACTCAAGTGTAACGCAGGTTAATCGTTCTTTTGCAGTCTCTTTTCTGCAATCCCTGAGCAAAAAAAAAAAAAATAAAAAAAATAAAGGCAGGCAGAAATGTGGGACAGAAAAAGAAACTGTTCCTTGTAATGGGAACATGCCTTTTTCTAGCTAAGCTGGGTTAGCTCTTACTCTGAAACCAGACCTCTGATGACTTCTTTTTCACATAACAATACTAAATACTATCCTTTTCTTTCATCTGTAGGCATTTCCCCCCACCCCCACCCCATTTTCCAGTTGCTATTTTCTCCATAATACAGGCCAGGGTCTCCACAAATGCACTATCAAGGGAGTATAAAGGTCACTAATGTGGGATTTATTATTTGATCTGTTGGTTTTATTGCAGGGAAAAGTGGACAAAAAGACCTGCAATTTTGAACCCAAACCTTTATGAACTGTCTAGTCAGGGAAGGAAAAAACAGTTTTGCATCCCTGGGTTGGAAAGCGTTGCTGTAGTTTTGTATTGTGAATGTGATATAAAAATAAGAAAGGGTCTGTTTTCTGCTGTGGTTTCAAGATACAGCTGAAATCTCTCCAGGGCCCAAGGTACAAATCCAGTGAGGGTTTTAAAGCGAGTAAAGTAATTTTGGCTTGGGTGGGATGTAGGTCATGTGTAACAACGCATGAGAAAGCATATGGCAGTATTCGTCTTGAGCTAGAAGAGTGATAAAACTGAGGCTTAGACAGGACAAAGAAGTGTGTGGGGGGGAAAAAAGTATAAGACAAGGGGAAATTACAGAGCATAGAAGAGGATTTACTCAGAGGTGAACTCAGGAGGGAGGTATGCAAGAGAAAATTTGCAGAGAAGGTAAGAGGCAGACTGGAAGAGCTCGGAAATGTGAGAGGCGAAGGAGATCTGCTGCATAATGTAACAAGAATTGGCTGAAGCATAGAGGGGAGAGGTTTTTATTCACAGTCTTAAACTAAGATAAGGGTCATCTGATTCATAGGGACCTGACTAGAACCAACTAGGAGAGCTGGACTAGCTCCATGTGAGTCATTTTCCTACATCCTGAGCCATTATTATTATTATTAAACCAAAAAAATCTACACTGCATTCATATGATAAGATTTTTTTGGAGGGAGGGGGAAAGAAACAAAAGAAGCAAGGATATTATTTAGAGTTGCATGGTTTAGTTTCTTTCTGCTTGGCTGTCTCCTTGCCCAAGCCTGGGACCAACCACCACACAGGGATCTCCTCCTGGTTCTGCTGTGAGTGGCATCAGGGATGGAGCAGGAGCTGTGCCTCGGCACTGATCTCCCTTTCCAGTGAGGTGGAATCTGACCATGTATGTGCTGCAGCACTTTGTTGCTGTGCTGGGTGGTTCTCCAGTGAGCTGAATGCCAAACTGAGCTCTGAGAAGCACCCAAATATGCAGATGTTTTACAAGAACATGATTTTAGAGCCACGAAATTCACAGAGGCAAAGAACTGGGCTGGAAAACTTTCTTGTGACTCAGCAGTTGCCTCACACATGTGAATGTAGAAACATACTAAAAGCAAAAGCCATAGCAAAGAAAAAAAAACCAACCCAACCCAGTGTTTTTTCTAAAGGTTACTGGAGGGGGCAAGGAAAACTTCTAATTCTGGTTCAAGGTTTTGGTTAGAAGTTGTTTAACTAAGCTGGGACACAACTCTCTATGGTCTTCTGGATTTCTGTGGGGGGCTTCTTTTTTTTTTAACTTTAAAAATAAGATTTATCTTTAAATCTTTAAAGACAGTGGATCTCGTTCATGTCTTTGAGCACACATGGTAGGGAGAGAGGAAAAAAAGCAGCCTCAGGGTGCAGTGCTTCATGGCTCTTCACAAGCAGGGATAGTGGAAGTGGAGCAAGGAAGGCCAGCAGGTAATTTGGGGTGGAAGAACAATCTGTTGAGACTGAAAATCCCCCCCAATTAGTTGTTGAGGTTGGACAGGATGGAGATATAACCCTGCTCACCTCTGGAAGGAAAAGGGTAGAAGCTAAGCTTGTTTGCCTGAAACTTTACCCACAGGTCTGGATTTGCTTGAAGGGTGATCAGCAATACCCAGGGGATCTGAGAATACATCCCAGAGTCTCTGAGGCTCTTACCCCAAGACTCTGCACGTTACTGCTCTTGGCAGCTCCCACATAACAAAGAGGTTAGTGAGCTGACAGCTCACACCAGGAGACTCACCCAGGAGTCTGGGGACCCGCCAGATCACAGGCTCACAGGATGTCAGGGGCTGGAAGGGACCCAAAGAGATCATCCAGTCCAACTCCCCTGCCAGAACAGGGTCAGACAATCTAGCTCAGGTCACACAGAAACACATCCAGACAAGCCTTGAAAGGCTCCAGAGGAGACTGCACAACCTCTCTGGGCAACCTGTGCCAGTGGTCTGGGACCCTTACAGTCAAGAAGTTCCCCCTTGTATTGAGGTGGAACCTTCTGTGCTGCAGCTTCCATCCATTACTCCTTGTCCTATCCCAGGCAGCAGTGAGCAGAGCCTGTCCCCCCACTCCTGACCCCCAGCCCTCAGATATTTAGAAACATTTATTAGAGCCCCTCTCATTCTTCTCTTCTCCAGACTAAGCAGCCCCAGGTCCCTCAGCCTCTCCTCTTCAGGCAGTGCTCCAGTCCCCTCAGCATCCTCATAGCCCTCTGCTGGACCTTCTCCAGCAGATCCCTGTCCCTCTTCAACTGGGGAGTTGGGAAACCCAAAACTCAGTGTGCTTCTTGCCTTTGTCCTTGGCCACGATGGTGAGCTACAGGAGGTGGGGAAGTAAGGAGTTAAGATTTTTCCTCCCCTTATCTGACCGTATGTCCCCTGGATCCAACAGCCAGTGGGTTTTATCAGTTCTGCTGTGACTCAGCCTCATCCTCCCCCGCTTTATAGCCTACCTGATAGCTGTGATTGCATGATCCCCTGCTTGGGAAAGAGGAACAGATAGATCCTTGAAGCACCCAGAGCCTGTGAAGGCACAGATGCAGCACCAAGCAAGGCTGACTCAGAGCCTCATCTAAGGTAGACAGATCTGAAGTGCACCCAGTTAACTGTGTAGGAGTTCTGTGGACCAGGTTTCAGAGACCAAGATCCTTCCTGCTTTGCTTCTGCATAGCCAGTAGATGTTTAATGTTTTTCTTAAGTACAAAAATAACTTTGTAGCAGTTTCTCTGGTCAGATTTTCCTGTCTCTGACTCATGTGTTACGCTGCTATTGTCAGGTTCCTGTCACTGTCACCCATGGAAAAGTCTGAATTCTTTTTGCATAAGCAGAGATATTTTATGGACATTTAACCATATTACCTATTTCTGTATGAAAACCAAACCCAACTCTTCAGTCCATACACCCAGTCTCAGCCTCTGGCATTGTTGGAGCACTTGCACAAGCATTAGGCCAATGGTCCTCTAAGCTGGACTTGGTGATCTCAAAGGTGTCTTCTGACCAAAGCTGTTCTTGGTGGTTTATGATTTAAAGAGGGAAATGAAAAATGAGGACATGTTCAAATCTGTTGACATCCCTTCTGATGTAGTTGTTGGAATTGTGACATTTCAGGATCCTAGAACAGGAGACCTGTTCTAGTGGGAGGTGTCCCTGTCTATGGCAGGGCGGTTGGGAGTAGATGAGCTTTGAGGTCCATTCCAACTTAAACCATTCTGTGATTTGAACTGCCCAGTTTCACTGAAGTTGACTTGCCAGAGCCCTGTGATTGGGCTGATTGCTCAGCAGCTAACACAATGCCATCACCAGTGAAAAGTCAGACTCTAGCCCTGTGTGCATGCCTCAAAGGGTTACTAACCCAGGCTTACTAATGTCTGTGGTGGCCATCCCCAAACTCAGAGTCATCAGATGTCATCTCTCAGCATATGATCACTAGAATGGTAAAATGGTTTGGATTGGAAGGGACCTTTAAAGAGGTCATCTTGTCCAACCTCCATCTTCAGGTGGCTCAGAGCCTCATCCGACCTGACCTGCAATGTTTTCAAGGCTGGGAGGAAAACTGGGAGAGTATTTAATCACATGTGCCAAAAATATAATTATATAATCCTTCTGGTTTTTTTTTTAAATTTTTTGGTTTGTGTTTTTCCAAAGAGTATTGAGTTGTATGTACTAAAGGGAACCTTACAGAAGGAGATGCCTGCCTAGGTGACTCCATTCGATGCATTTGCTTCGAGTGGAAAATTCAAATCTATATTGGATATAACAGTTCAAAAATGCACAACTGA
>VWZE01007180.1:0-14185 GCA_013396675.1 Eubucco bourcierii | reverse complement strand
TGCTCTCAGCCATTCCCCACCCAGCCTGGAGCTGTGCTTGGCATTGTGCCTACCCAGGTGCAGGACCTTACACTTGGCCTTGTTGAATGTCCTGAGGTTGGCCTGGGCACAGCTCTGCAGCCTGTGCAGGTCCCTCTGGATGGATCCCTGCCCTCTAGCAAGTGACTGTGCCACACAGCTTGGTGCCAGCTGCACACTTGCTGAGGCTGCACTGATTCCTCTGTCCATGGCACTGACAAAGATGTCAAACAGCACTGGTGCCAGCACTGACCCCTGAGGGACACCACTTGGCACTGGTCTCCAGGTGGACATTGTGCCCTTGATCACCACTCTCTGGGTGCCACCATCCAGCCAGTTCCTTACCCAGCAGTGCTCCACACATCCAGTCCATGTTTTTTTCCGATTTGGTGCCTGGGATGCCATGTGGGAAATCCTTAAGGCACAAGCTCTGTGGCATTAAGCAATTTGTGTAAATGTTAAGGCACAGGCTCTGTGACATTAGGCAATTGGTGTAAAAGTTAAGGCACAAGCTCTGTGGCATTAAGCAATTGGTTCATCAGTATCTGTTCAAATGCTTTGCCAGAGTCTTTGTTTTGCTTTGACCTCCTGTTGTTGTGCATATCTCCCAAGGCGGCTTGCAGCTGGTGTCCTTGCCCTCTGGGTGAACCTTCTTGCAGACTGTGAAACTTTTCACATCACAATTAACAGCACAGGTTGGATTGCTCACATGTCCATTTAATGCAAAGTATTCCCCTACAGGGCAGTGCCTGTCTGGAGAGCAGCCCTGAGGAGAGGGTCTTGGGGGTGCTGGTGGAGGAGAAGGTCAACATGAGCCAACAGTGTGCTCTTGCAGCTCAGGAAACCAATGCCAACCTGGGTTGCATCAGAAGAAGTGTGGGCAGCAGGACCAGGGAGGTGATTCTCCAACTCTACTCTGCTCTAGTGAAACACCACCTGGAATACTGCATCCAGTTCTGGAGCCCCTGGGACAAGAGGGATGTGGAGATGCTGGAGAGTGTCCAGAGAAGGGCCACAAGGCTGAGCAGAGGGCTGGAGCTGCTCTGCTGTGAGGAGAGACTGAAAGAATTGGGGCTATTCAGTCTGGAGAAGAGGAGTCTCCCAGGTGACCTTCTTGTGGCCTTCCAGGGTCTGAAAGGGGCTACAAAACAGCTGGGGAGGGACTTTTTAGGCTGTCAGGTAGTGACAGGACTGGGGGGAATGGAGCAAAACTGGAGGTGAGGAGATTGAGCCTGGAGGTGAGGAGGAAGTTGTTCAGCATGAGAGTGGTGAGAGCCTGGCAGGGGTTGCCCAGGGAGGTGGTGGAAGCCTCATGCCTGGAGGTGTTTAAGGCCAGGTTGGATGAGGCTTTGAGCAGCCTGATCTAGTGTGAGGTGTCCCTGGGCATGGTAGGAGGGCTGGAACTGGCTGATCCTTGTGGTCCCTTCCAACCCTGCCTGATTCTCTGATTCTATGAACAAGTTCTGCACCAGGAGGCTGCTGGAACACAGCAATAGGTTGCCCAGGGAGGCAGCTGAGATATTGAAGCTCCCTGGAGATAGCGAAACTCAGGCTGGCCGAGGCTGTGGGCAACCTGTTCTATTGGAGGATGTCCCTGCTGAGTGCACCTTTGGTGGTCCCTTCCAACCCATGCCATGCTGTGAGTCTATGATTACCAGTGACTCTAAATTGTCCTGGTGATGTCAGGACTTTACACAGCCTTCTTTTTCAGCTGCTAAATTAACAGATAGAAATTAGAAGAGGAGTTAGACTCCAAGGTTGATTTTTTTCCCCCCTGCTGTCTGTGAAATGAAAAGAAGGAGCCATATGCGCAATGATGAGAGAAATCATCACTGACTTCAGACAGGAAATGTGTAAGGACACCAGGAGAAAGTGGGCCAATGGGAGCAGATTGTAAGGAGGTAGTTAGAGGAGACAGATGTTGAATGTGACAGCTTTAATTCCTCAGCACATATCTGTTTGGTCTGCAGTGCTGGCCAGAGTGAGCTGTATGGAATAGGGACCATAGGAAATAGAGCACTTCATGTATCAGCTTAGGGCACTTCATGTATCAGCTTAGGGCACTTCATGTATCAGCTTAGGGCACTTCATGTATCAGCTTAGGGCACTTCATGTATCAGCTTAGGGCATTTCATGTATCAGCTTAGGGCACTTCATGTATCAGCTTAGGGCATTTCATGTATCAGCTTAGGGCACTTCATGTATCAGCTTAGGGCACTTCATGTATCAGCTTAGGGCACTTCATGTATCAGCTTAGGGCACTTCATGTATCAGCTTAGGGCACTTCATGTATCAGCTTAGGGCACTTCATGTATCAGCTTAGGGCACTTCATGTATCAGCTTAGGGCACTTCATGTATCAGCTTAGGGCACTTCATGTATCAGCTTAGGGCACTTCATGTATCAGCTTAGGGCACTTCATGTATCAGCTTAGGGCACTTCATGTATCAGCTTAGGGCACTTCATGTATCAGCTTAGGGCACTTCATGTATCAGCTTAGGGCACTTCATGTATCAGCTTAGGGCACTTCATGTATCAGCTTAGGGCACTTCATGTATCAGCTTAGGGCACTTCATGTATCAGCTTAGGGCACTTCATGTATCAGCTTAGGGCACTTCATGTATCAGCTTAGGGCACTTCATGTATCAGCTTAGGGCACTTCATGTATCAGCTTAGGGCACTTCATGTATCAGCTTAGGGCACTTCATGTATCAGCTTAGGGCACTTCATGTATCAGCTTAGGGCACTTCATGTATCAGCTTAGGGCACTTCATGTATCAGCTTAGGGCACTTCATGTATCAGCTTAGGGCACTTCATGTATCAGCTTAGGGCACTTCATGACCTTATTCATGACTGGAAGTAACCTTCAAGCATCTGAAGGGGGCTACAGGAAGGCTGTGGAGGGACTGTTGAGAAGGTCTTGCAATGCCAGTACAAGGGGCAATGGGTTTGAAGTGGCAGAGGGGAGATTGAAAGTGGATGTTAGGAGGAAGTTGTTTGCAGTGAGGGTGGTGAGACACTGACACAGGTTGCCCAGGGAGATTGTGGAGCACAGAAGCACCTTTGATCATATTCTGTGCTTCTGTCTTCCCCAACCTCCCTGGAGGTGTTCAGGGCCAGAGTGGAGGAGGCCTTGAGTGGCCTGTACTAGTGGGAGGTGTCCCTGCCTATGGCAGGGGGTTGGAACTAGATGATCCTTGAGGTCCCTTCCAACCTTACCATTCTGTGATTCTATGTGTCAGCTTAGGGTACTTCATATGTCAGCTTCACATCCTGGAGCTTTGTCACAGCCAACAATGAAATTATAACATCAGCAGACTCTGAAAAAAAACTCAAGTAACAAGTAAATTCTTCTGCTGGAACATCTCTCCACACTTGTATTTTTCTCAGCTGTGCAGAGAGGAGGATTGTATAACAAATATACCTGCAAACACTGGAAAATTTTAATATTTTAATTTGCATCCCACATCAGCCAGCAGCAATGTCAGCTGCAGGAGCCTCTGGAGATGCAGTTGTGCCATGCTGGAGTAAACCAGCTGAAGTTGTATGTGCCACTTAGGAAGTGATATAACAAACTCCTGCTTCAGTTCTACAGTATCTGCAATGCTCCTGGGCTGTTTTGAAAGAGACACACACCACCACCTCTCTCTAGGTAGTTGTCTGGGTTCAGAGGCTGCATCAGGTTGGAAGGCATCATCAAAGGGCAGCTCTTCCAAGCCTCCTGCAGTCAGGCTGCCCAGCAAGTCTGATCTTGATTGTCTCCAGGTATAGGTCCTCAACCACATCCCTGGGCAGCCTGTTCCAGGGTTTAACCACTCCCATTCTGCAGATCTTCCTCCTGATGCCCAACCTAAATCTGTCCTGCTCCAGTTTCAAACCTTTGTCCCTTGTCCCACCACTCCAAGCCCTTCTACACAGTCCATCTCCATCCTTCCTGTAGGTCTCCTTCAGATACTGAAATGCAGTTTTGTCTCCCCAGAGCCTTCTCTTCTGCAGGCTGAGCAGCCCCAATTCTTTCAGCCTGTGTTGCCCTCTGCTCACGTTGGTGGTCCTCCTATGGACCTGCTCCAGCAGGTCCACATCTCTCTTGGGTTGGGGTCTCAGGGCTGGACCAAATACTCCAGGTGAGCAGAGTGTCTGAGTGGCAGAATCACCTCTCTTGACCTGCTGGCCAAGCTTCTGTGTAAGCATGTGAGAAATAATGAATAAAAAGAGTATTCTGAATTATCAACCACAAGTTTCTGATCCAAAGCATTTCTCTTTCAGTTTTCCTGCTTATTTTCTTCCTTATTTCTCTCACATTCAAAGCTGACCCAGTTTCCCCCTACTCAGTTTCTGGTTCAGAAAGCACAGAGGAAGAGTGTGGGAAGATGATGTGCTCCAGGTGAAGTAAAAAAAACCCAAACCCAAACCACAATACATTTCTCACCTCTCTTTGTCACTTCATCCCTTCAAAACAGCCTTCAATGCATGTTGCATAATGCCTGAGTGGTGAAGCCTGAATGGCTTTACCTGCAATGAAGACAGCTTTTCCTAACATTAGGTTCATTCTGACACCAAAAGGGAAAAAAGAAGAAGGAGAAGAAGAAAAGCAATTTTGTTGTCTTTTATTCTCAGATATTTCATGGTGGTACAGAATTCTTTAGGGGAAAAAAAAAAAAAAAGTGGCCACAGGCATAATTTTTTTATTTTGGTGGCCTGACCTACATCTCAAGTCACAGGGACAGCATTATTTGGGCAGAGAGTGTGAAGATTAGGGAGCTGCATGTGGTCCCTTTGTTGAGCTAGGGAAAAAGGAAAAGTAAATAGCAGAGAAAGAGTTGAAAGAGCTAAAAGCAGGGGAATGTCTTTTAGGACAATGAGTTGGGTTAATGGCTCAGGAAATGTGAGAGCTACCATCACCAACACAGCATTGCTGAAGCACTTTTGAAGCTAGAAACATTCAGATCCTGACAGGGAGACAGCTGAAGACTTCCAGTGCCACACTATGGTTTGCTGGTTTGGTTTTGTTTTTTTTTTTTTTTCAGCTGCAAGTCAGAGAACAGAAGCTTTCAGGAGTGAAAGGGATGCTTTGCACTAGCACTTCTGTGAAATGAAGTTTTGCCCCACAGGGCAAAATGCAATCAGTATCTTTAACCACCAGGACCACTCTTTCCCTTGCCCAGCACCATCCATCAGGTTTGCTCTCCATCGTTCTTTCAGGGAAGGAATAGCAACAGCTGTCTGCTGTCCTGCCTCACAACAGCTAGGAGATAAACTGTGCCTTGGTGGAATAAAAATAGGCTTTAGACCTAGGTTCTGGTATGGACTCACTGGTTTGACATTGCTTCCTGCCAAAACAGTGCAGGTAGGTTTGTACCACGCTGAGTGGGCAGTGTGTGGGACACAGAACAGAATTCATAGAATCATAGAATGGGAAGGTTGGAAGGGACCTCAAAGCTCAGNTGACACTTCAAACCCATTCCCCTTGTCCTGGCATTGCAAGATCCTTGTCAATAGCCCCTCCCCAGCCTTCCTGGAGCCCCCTTCAGATCCTGCAAGGCTACTCCAAGCTCTCCTGGAAGCCTTCTTGTCTCCAGGCTGCAGAGCCCCAACTCTCTCAGCCTGTCCTCACAGCACAGCTGCTGCAGCCCTCTCAGCATCTTGGTGGTCTCCTCTGGACCCACTCCAACACTTCCATGTCCTTCCTGTGCTGGGGGCTCCAGAACTGCACCCAGGACTGCAGGTGAGCTCTGAGGAGAGCAGAGCCAAGGGGCACAATCCCCTCCCTTGCCCTGCTGCCCACACTGCTCTTGCTGCAGCCCAGCACACAATTGCTGTCTGGGCTGCACTCACACTGCAGCCTCAGCTGGAGCTTTTCAGCACCCCAGCAGACTAACATTAAACACTAGAAGACCAACATTAAACTCCTGCTGAGGCAGTGGCATCTTTCTAGAAGGCGATTCAGAGGAAACCCTCCTTTTAGATTTCGCATTCTCCCAACTGTTGATCCCCATGTAAAGAAAAGGTAGGAAGCTTATGCAGTAGCTAATTGGATGCTGCACAAATTCAGGTGTACTTCATGGGAATCCAAACTCACAGATGCAGACAGTGGTTTGGCTTGGAAGGACCTTGAAGATCATCCAGTTCCAAACCCCTGCCATGGGCAGAAGACACCTCCCACTAGTGCAGGTTGCTGAAGGCTTCATCCAACGTGGCTTTAAACCCCTCAAGGGAACAGGCATCCATGACCTCCCTGGGCAACCTGTGCCAGTGTCTCACCACCCTCACTGTCAAGAGTTTCTGTCTAATCTCCAGTCCCAATCTGCCCTCCTCAAGCTTAATCCATTCCTTCTCCTCCTCCCACTACAAACCCTTGTCAAAAGTCCCTCCCCAGCTTTCCTGTAGGCTCCTTTCAGCTACATGTGAATTCATATCCTCCTGCCACTGAGCAAGGTGTCATTTGTTTATCTCCCTCCTGCCTCATAGTTCAGTGAATTTCAGAACAATGGAAATCAGATTTTCAGGTCTGTTTGGTCTCACCCAAATAAGTGTCATAATTCTATATAATCCAAAGAGAAAGGAGGAGCACATTTGAGAAGGGTCAGGGTTAGACATGGAAGTGATTTGATCATTTTAAGAGCTTCAGTGCTACTGAAGCAGACTTCACAATTAGCAGGACTTCAAAAAGCTTTTCAAGAAACCACAGAGCTGATGCTTACCAGGGGAAGTTAAATCAAATAATGAGCTAACAAATGCTGCAAATGGTGTCCTCATGCAGCCTGCAAGGTGTTACATCAAATAGTGAGCTGACAAATGCAGCAAATGGTGTCCTCATGCAGCCTGCAAGGTGTTACATCAAATAGTGAGCTGACAAATGCAGCAAATGGTGTCCTCATGCAGCCTGCAAGGTGTTACATCAAATAGTGAGCTGACAAATGCAGCAAATGGTGTCCTCATGCAGCCTGCAAGGTGTTACATCAAATAGTGAGCTGACAAATGCAGCAAATGGTGTCCTCATGCAGCCTGCAAGGTGTTACATCAAATAGTGAGCTGACAAATGCAGCAAATGGTGTCCTCATGCAGCCTGCAAGGTGTTACATCAAATAGTGAGCTGACAAATGCAGCAAATGGTGTCCTCATGCAGCCTGCAAGGTGTTACATCAAATAGTGAGCTGACAAATGCAGCAAATGGTGTCCTCATGCAGCCTGCAAGGTGTTACATCAAATAGTGAGCTGACAAATGCAGCAAATGGTGTCCTCATGCAGCCTGCAAGGTGTTACATCAAATAGTGAGCTGACAAATGCAGCAAATGGTGTCCTCATGCAGCCTGCAAGGTGTTACATCAAATAGTGAGCTGACAAATGCAGCAAATGGTGTCCTCATGCAGCCTGCAAGGTGTTACATCAAATAGTGAGCTGACAAATGCAGCAAATGGTGTCCTCATGCAGCCTGCAAGGTGTTACATCAAATAGTGAGCTGACAAATGCAGCAAATGGTGTCCTCATGCAGCCTGCAAGGTGTTACATCAAATAGTGAGCTGACAAATGCAGCAAATGGTGTCCTCATGCAGCCTGCAAGGTGTTACATCAAATAGTGAGCTGACAAATGCAGCAAATGGTGTCCTCATGCAGCCTGCAAGGTGTTACATCAAATAGTGAGCTGACAAATGCAGCAAATGGTGTCCTCATGCAGCCTGCAAGGTGTTACATCAAATAGTGAGCTGACAAATGCAGCAAATGGTGTCCTCATGCAGCCTGCAAGGTGTTACATCAAATAGTGAGCTGACAAATGCAGCAAATGGTGTCCTCATGCAGCCTGCAAGGTGTTACATCAAATAGTGAGCTGACAAATGCAGCAAATGGTGTCCTCATGCAGCCTGCAAGGTGTTACATCAAATAGTGAGCTGACAAATGCAGCAAATGGTGTCCTCATGCAGCCTGCAAGGTGTTACATCAAATAGTGAGCTGACAAATGCAGCAAATGGTGTCCTCATGCAGCCTGCAAGGTGTTACATCAAATAGTGAGCTGACAAATGCAGCAAATGGTGTCCTCATGCAGCCTGCAAGGTGTTACATCAAATAGTGAGCTGACAAATGCAGCAAATGGTGTCCTCATGCAGCCTGCAAGGTGTTACATCAAATAGTGAGCTGACAAATGCAGCAAATGGTGTCCTCATGCAGCCTGCAAGGTGTTACATCAAATAATGAGCTAACAAATGCAGCAAATGGTGTCCTCATGCAGCCTGCAAGGTGTTACATCAAATAGTGAGCTAACAAATGCTGCAAATGGTGTCCTCATGCAGCCTGCAAGGTGTTACATCAAATAGTGAGCTAACAAATGCTGCAAATGTTGGCCACAGGAACACATCCAAACAGGCCTGGAAAGTCTCTAGAGGAGGAGACTCTACGTCCTCAGCCTGTGGCAGGGCTATGGGACCCTTCCAGTGAAGAAGTTCCTCTTGTGTTGAGCTGGAACCTCCTGTGCTGCAACCTCCTTTTGTTCTTCATAGGAGAGGTCATTCAGAGGCCAGAGGGAGAAGCAGTAAGGTCTGACTTCAGAAGCAAGTTTCAAGCAGTCTCATACCCTACTGCCTAAAGTGAGGCAGGAACATCAATACCTCTCCTATGGTCTTGGGAGTTCAAAAAGAGTTATGGTCCAAAAGCCTAATGTAAATCAGGCTTCATACACGTCACCACCATCGAGGAAAACTGGATTGCTGCAGCTGAAGCTATGTCCCACAAATGAATGTAGCATGTGAAACACAAATCAGTTTTCCATCTCCTCTTACATCCTAGGAGCTGGAGAGTGTGTGAGAAATCAATCTAGGATCAGCTCCTTTGCTCTGGAGAGCCCTGATTTCCTACCAGGGGAAGGCTGAGCTTTAATAGAAGGTGAAAAGGATATAAACCTGTCCTCCTGCCTGATTTATGCTTCTACCATGGCATAAAGCTGATGGCAGTGCAGAGTGGCTGGCATTTCCATGTTTTCCTGCTTTCAGCAAGGTCCCAGTGGAGGCTTGGCCAGGGGGTTGCCCCCCAGCTGCTGCTGTGGCCCCAGCCTGAGGAAGTGATTCTATGATTCTGTGATCTGAAGGGGCTCCAGGAAGGATGGGGAGGGACTATTGACAAGGTCTTGCAATGCCAGGACAAGCGGCAATGAGTTTGAAGTGTCAGAGGGGAGATTGAAAGTGGATGTTAGGAGGAAGTTGTTTGCAGTGAGGGTGGTGAGACACTGGCACAGGTTGCCCAGGGAGGTTGTGGCTGCTCCCTGCCTGGAGGTGTTCAAGGCCAGGTTGGAGGAGGCCTTGAGTGAGCTGTGCCAGTGGGAGGTGTCCCTGCCTGTAGCAGGGGGTTGGAACTGGATGATCCTTGAGGTCCCTTCCAACCTTCCCATTCTATGATTCTGTGATGTGCTATCAAATGCTTCCTGCAGGACAAGGTTATGACCAGATGTGATTTGCCTGAAATGCAGTTGGGCTTGCTAGGNATGCCAGGACAAGCGGCAATGAGTTTGAAGTGTCAGAGGGGAGATTGAAAGTGGATGTTAGGAGGAAGTTGTTTGCAGTGAGGGTGGTGAGACACTGGCACAGGTTGCCCAGGGAGGTTGTGGCTGCTCCCTGCCTGGAGGTGTTCAAGGCCAGGTTGGAGGAGGCCTTGAGTGAGCTGTGCTAGTGGGAGGTGTCCCTGCCTGTAGCAGGGGGTTGGAACTGGCTGAGCTTTGAGGTCCCTTCCAACCTTCCCATTCTATGATTCTATGATGTGCTATCAAATGCTTCCTGCAGGACAAGGTTATGACCAGATGTGATTTGCTGAAATGCAGTTGGGCTTGCTAGGGCAGGTTCATCTTTGCAGTTTGCTCAGTCTCTACCTTAAGTCACCCATTTAAGGAATTAATGGATCCATTGATCTGCTTTGGTAGGGACTGTAAAAATCATCTAGCTCCCTTAGGTCTATGCTAGACCAGGTTGCTTGGGACCTCATTTTACAGACACCTGCCATGATAGGTATGAGATTGGACTGTCCTATACATAAAAAACCATAAATTTCACCATGAAGGCAGGGAAGCAGGAGGAATTTCTTAATGCTAAGAGAAAGTAAAGCCAAATATACAGATGGTTTATATTTAACTTTAGAAACATAGAATCATAGAATCAGGGTTGGAAGGGACCACAAGGATCAACCAGTTCCAACTCCCCAGCAGGACAAGGGAGGTTATCCCAGAATCATAGAATAGAATCACAGAATCATAGAATGATAGATTCACAGATTCAGAACATCACAGAGTCACAGCATAACAGAATAACAGAATCACAGAGTCAATCAGGGTTGGAAGGCACCACAAGGATCAGCCAGTTCCAACCCCCCTGCCATGCCCAGGGACACCTCACACTAGCTCAGGCTGCCCACAGCCTCATCCAGCCTGGCCTTAAACACCTCCAGGGATGAGGCTTCCACCACCTTCCTGGGCAACCTCTTCCAGGCTCTCACCACCCTCATGCTGAACAACTTCTTCCTAACATCCAATCTGAACCTCTCCATTTCCAGCTTTGTTCCATTCCCCCCAGTCCTGTCACTCCCTGACAGCCTAAAATGTCCCTCCCCAGCTTTCTTCTAGCCCCTTTGAGATCCTGGAAGGCCACAAGAAGGTCACCTGGGAGCCTTTTCCTCTCCAGACTGAACAGCCCCAACTTTATCACAGACTCACAGGAGTTAGAAGGGACCCAAAGAGATCATCAAGTCCAACACTTTATGGATAATCCAATCAATTAATGTCCAACAACTGAGTATTCAGAGGAAGCTGAGAAGGATTCAGTATATGACAAATCAGGATGTCCCAAAAGAAATTCAGTTCCATCTTATAGAGGTTGGTTGTTTTTTTTTCCCCAAAGGAAGATTTTTCTTTTTTTCCAAGGGAAGGTTTCCCCACCCCTTTTGCTGCTGCCAGTTTGATACCTTGAAATGCATCAGCTGAACAAAATCATATCACAGAATCACAGCATTCATCACTCTAGGATCACTGAGACCAACCTATCACCTAACACCTAACCCATGGTGCTGAGTGCCTCATGCAGCCTCCTCTTTAACACCTCCAGGGATGGGCACTCCACCACCCATGGGCAACCCATTCCAATGCCACTCTTGCTGGGAAGAACTTCTTCCTAACACCCAGCCTGAACCTGCCCTGGCACAGCTTGAGGCTGTGTCCTCTTCTTCTGTCCCTGGTTCCCTGGCAGCAGAGCCCAACCCCAGCTGGCCACAACCTCCCTTCAGGCAGCTGCAGAGAGCAATGAGCTCTGCCCTGAGCCTCCTCTTCTGCAGGCTGCACACCCCCAGCTCCCTCAGCCTCTCCTCACAGGGCTGTGCTCCAGGCCTCTCCCCAGCCTTGCTGCCCTTCTCTGGACACCTTCCAGCACCTCAACATCTCTCTTGAATGGAGGGGCCCAGAACTGGACACAGCACTCAAGGTGTGGCCTGAGCAGTGCTGAGCACAGGGGCAGGAGGACTGCCCTGGCCATATGCAACTGCCCCTTGATGAGATCAGACCTCTGCAGCGTTTGGTGTAGAAAACAACCAAAAGAACTCATGATCCCTGTTGTCTGGGACTCAGACTGGAAAGCTTTTCTGTTAAAACACTACAATATTTCACAGCATATCATTTTCAGGATGAAAAAAATGGCCCTACAGCAGCAGCAGCAACAACAACAACCCCCCCCCAATTCTGAATTGAGCTAGAAAAAGATTTTAGAACACACTGCAAACACTCACCTCTATATATTGAACACTGAGACTACTTACACATGGAGATTGGCCAGCATTCTAATATCACAGTGAGGATTAAATAAGATTTTATTGAATAGCAACAGGTTACAAGTGTGGCCATGTTTCAAATCAGAGGTAGTATAATAATATTTATGACAATAAATACAGTAAAAGCAGCAGTGCTAGCCATGCCTTTGGGAATGTTGAACAGTTCAACCCCAGGAGACATAGAAATTGAGATATAATTGGGTTTAACTGATCCTGGCAAGGCACATTGCTCCTAGATTTCCTAAGAAATTTTAAACTCAATCTAAGTGGTAGTTCTTGCTGGGTAAGGAATTGGCTGGATGGTGGCACCCAGAGAGTGGTGATCAAGGGCACAATGTCCACCTGGAGACCAGTGCCAAGTGGTGTCCCTCAGGGGTCAGTGCTGGCACCAGTGCTGTTTGACATCTTTGTCAGTGCCATGGACAGAGGAATCAGTGCAACCTCAGCAAGTGTGCAGCTGGCACCAAGCTGTGTGGCACAGTCACTTGCTAGAGGGCAGGGATCCATGCAGAGGGACCTGGACAGGCTGCAGAGCTGTGCCCAGGCCAAGCTCATGAGATTCACCAAGGCCAAGTGTAAGGTCCTGCAGCTGGGTAGGCACAATGCCAAGCACAGCTCCAGGCTGGGTGGGGAATGGCTGAGAGCAGCCCTGAGGAACAGGCCCTGGGGGTGTGGGGTGATGAAAAGCTCAAGATGAGGCTGCAGTGTGAGTGCAGCCCAGACAGCAACTGTGTGCTGGGCTGCAGCAAGAGCAGTGTGGGCAGCAGGGCAAGGGAGGGGATTGTGCCCCTTGGCTCTGCTCTCCTCAGACCCCACCTGCAGTCCTGGGTGCAGTTCTGGAGCCCCCAGCACAGGAAGGACATGGAAGTGTTGGAGCCAGTGCAGAGGAGGCCACCAAGATGCTGAGAGGGCTGCAGCAGCTCTGCTGTGAGGACAGGCTGAGAGAGTTGGGGCTCTGCAGCCTGGAGAAGAGAAGGCTTCCAGGAGACCTTGGAGTAGCCTTCCAGGATCTGAAGGGGGCTCCAGGAAGGCTGGGGAGGGACTATTGACAAGGTCTTGGAATGCCAGGACAAGGGGAATGGGTTTGAAGTGTCAGAGGGGAGATTGAAAGTGGATGTTAGGAGGAAGTTGTTTGCAGTGAGGGTGGTGAGACACTGGCACAGGTTGCCCAGGGAGGTTGTGGCTGCTCCCTCCCTGGAGGTGTTCAAGGCCAGGTTGGAGGAGGCCTTGAGTGAGCTGTGCTAGTGGGAGGTGTCCCTGCCTATGGCAGGTAGTTGGAACTGGCTGATCCTTGAGGTCCCTTCCAACCTTCCCATTGTATGATTCTATGATTCTCGTACTTTGTGACTGAGGGTAAAGTTTGCATCTTAAATGTTGAAATATTAAAACTCAAATCTGTAAGCAATAAAATAAATGATTTGATAAATGATCAAATAAATTATAAATAAATGATAAATGGTAACATAAATGAGGGCCACGAAGATGATCAGAGGGCTGCAGCAGCTGTGCTGTGAGGACAGGCTGAGAGAGNTGCTGTGAGGACAGGCTGAGAGAGTTGGGACTCTGTAGCCTGGAAAAGAGAAGGCTTCCAGGAGACCTTAGAGTAGCCTTCCAGGACCTGAAGGGGGCTCCAGGAAGGCTGGGGAGGGACTATTGACAAGGTCTGGGAATGCCAGGACAAGGGGAATGGGTTTGAAGTGGCAGAGGGGAGGTTGAGACTGGATGGTAGGAGGAAGTGAGGGTGGTGAGACACTGGCACAGATTGCCCAGGGAGGTTGTGGCTGCTGCCTCCCTGGAGGTGTTCAAGGCCAGGTTGGAGGAGGCCTTGAGTGAGCTGTGCTAGTGGGAGGTGTCCCTGCCTATGGCAGGGGGTTGGAACTGGATGATCCTTGAGGTCCCTTCTAACCTTCCCATTCTATGATTCTATTAAATAAAGGAGAATAAACCAAACCAAACCAAAACCCAAACAACACCAAATCTCTGCAGTGAGTTTTGGATTGGCTGTGAATTTAGAACAAAAAAACCCAAACAAACCCAACAACATTTTTTTTTTCCTTTAGGTTTTTGAGGAAAGCAGAGGTGATGATTTAGGGTTGGGAGCGTGGCTGTGTCTGGACTGCTGTTTGAGAGTGGAAAAAAATAGTAAAGTTTTGCTTAGCCACCCATATTTTCTCAGAAGTAAGCAATATTTGCCTTACACTGCAGATCTTTGTGTTTCCTTGGCTGTGTTCCAGAGCCTGCTAGGCCACAGCAATCTTGGTTGGGGGTTTTTGGCTATGCTGCCTGGGGCCAAGTTATTAAAGCTTTACAAGATGCAGGCTTGGCAACTGCTCGTGGGCTGGGAATGAAAGCCTGGGGAAGGGAGGAGGGAGGGAGG
>VWZE01007179.1:0-104788 GCA_013396675.1 Eubucco bourcierii | reverse complement strand
TGCCCTGAGGATCCTAAACTCTACCATCTCATGCTTCTATGATTGCTTCTATGATGCTTCAAGATGCTTCTATGCTTTTTATGCCAAAAAGTGGAAAAGGAAGCACTGAGAGGAATTTTAAGACCAAAAAAATTAATGGGAAAATGAGTGCAAGGATTCCAAGGGCTCCTGTGATAAAGGCTGATTTTGGGTTGGGTTTTTTTTTTTTGTGGTTTGAGGATATGGTATTTTGGACTTTATATCCTAGAATATCTAGGAAGTAATGTCATAATTTTTGAAGGAGTTTTTTAAGTTCCTCAGAAACTCACATCTTCACCATTTATTTGATCATCACACAAAGAGGGTTTCAACATCCTTATGTTTCTCGTTGTTTTTCATGCAGCTATCCACTACAGCAGAAGAAATTACAAAACTGCTAAAATCTATTGCTGCTCTCATATCTAGCAAGCCCAACGAGTTTTCTACATAGTAGGATCCATGAAAACAGCATAAGAAAACTGGATTACGGGAAAGAAAGGAAAACATGGAGAAACAGAAGAGGACAAAGAAAAGTGAAGGTATTTCACATGCAGATATAAAAATGAGGACAGAAGTGCTGATTTTGTTTATTAAGGCTGCAGCTCTCATCTGAGCTCATTAATGATTCACTGCCTATCACATGATTAAGAACAAGGAATGGGTACATCAGCAAGCCTGAGCAGTTGACTGACTTCTGACTCAACCAGTCAGCACTTGCAACAGCCTCCTCTCTCTGAAATCGCTATTCTTCTCTCAGAAAAAAAAATCCACAACTACTTTCCTATGCAGTAGTGACATCCAGTAGTAAATAGCAAAGTACCAGAGCCTTGACTTCAGCAAGACTGCACTCTGAGAGCCAAAAGAAAGGTGCTTGAGGCTGGTTTTGGTTACTGGAGACAGGCTGTAATCTTTTCCCACCCACAGAGCTGGTGACAATGGAGGTAGAATTGAAAATAAGTATTCATTGATGAAAGTTCTTTACTTTAAAGAATACTCAGACAGGCCTTTGTTCATAATTTAAATGTTTCAAATTAGAGGTATACGCTTCACTAATGTTCCCACCGGCGCCAAGAGGGCATTTGTCAAAAGCTTCAGCAGGAAGCAAAATTATCCCTTAATGATTTTACTGTTATAAGACATATCTATTTTGCTATTGCAAATCATAACCCACAGTCAAATCAACAAAATGTTACAAAATCAGGGTGCAGAGACTCAGGAAGCCTTGGAAATCACCGCTTTTGTCTGGCGGAAATGAAATGCCCTTCTCCGGTTTCAGTTTCTGCTGGTGCGAGGCAAGCTGGATTGCAGTACATTCTGCTAAATCAATCACACTGTAAAATACATTAACACCACTCACTCCCCAAATGCCATTTCTCATGTAATTTTAGAATGATGATGACACAAAGCAATCAAAGCAACACCATTGACATATATAGCTAACACTCGAGCTTCATCTCATCACATACTCCTTCACAGTTATGGCCCAAATGGTACTTACACATTCCACTGTGGTTTACCTCTTACACAACACCTGCAACAGCACCAGTTTATATATATATATATATATATATATTTATATAAAAATAGCCATTATATTTATTTTATATATATAAATATTGATTTTCTAATTACTGTCTTAATTTGTGACTCTACTGTCCCATGTGCTTTTATGACTATTGCAAAAATCAAAGCAAGTGTGTTTTGTTGTTCCAGTAAAAGTGGTGAGGTACAGTGTTCATCAGATTCCTCCTTCAGAAGAGAGAGGAATTTCTCAGAAAAGCTTTCTGTCTAGCCTGGAAAAATAAGCAGAAGTTGGTGTTTAAGACTTCAGATCTCCAGGGATCAGATCAGATCCCACCTGTGTTATGAAAGAGAGATGTGAGTATTTGAATATGTATCATGGTCTCTCTCCATCCCACTGAAAAGCAAGATGCCTATAGATTATTATTATTGTATAGGATTATCTAGGTGTGGCTCGTGATTCATCCTGTACCTGGTCTGATAACCAGTTCCCCATTGCTATACAGCAGGCTGTCAAGCCCCTTACTATACATCAGTAGATATTTGTCATACATTTTATTGCAGTACCACCATAATGACAGAGAACTTCTATTTTGTAAAAGAAAGAGTTGATATACTCAATAGCTGGGCCTGCATGTCTGAAAATGCAGTAAAACATTTACTAATTAAAAAAAAAAAAAAAAAAAAAAAAAAAAAAGTAAAGAAAGTAAACTTACATGAACAAATGGAAAATTTAATTAAAAACAGAGGATGAAGACGGATTCTGTACATTTTTTACAATCAAGTGACCTGGAAAAAGAGGGAGAGAAAATTTAGAGTGGATATAAAGTGTTTACAGTACAAATGAGAAAAAAAAAAAAAAAGTTCAAATTTAAGTAATTAAAATTAGAAAGGGAATTTTAAAAATATATTAAAAAGAAACTCTGGAAATTATATACCAACTGATATTTGACACTATTTACTCAAAGACAGATAGTTTCCCCCTCCTTAGTATGTATTCCTTCCCCTTCTACGGTCGTGCAGCTGTTACAGTATATTGGACATGGTCATTGGTTTTTTTTCTGCTTTATGTCTTTGGTACTTGCATGGCAGTGGCTCCAAACACCAATAGCTGTCCTGTATGTGAGAGAAAGCACCTACAAAAGACAAGAGCTATTGCTGATTCAAAGAGACAACAGTCCAAGTTTGTTAAAGAATGGTTTAGGTTGGAAGGCCATCTAGTCCAAACTCCTCCCATCTTCTACAAGATCACATTGCTCAGAGCCCACTCCAACCTCATCTAGAATGCTTACAGGTAGGGAGCATCAGCCACATCTCTGAGAAACCTGGGCCAGTATTTCATAAATCTCAGTACATAAAAAAATACTACTTCTATCTAGTCTGAATCTCCCTCCTTTTATATTAAAAACACCACCCTTTGTCCTGTCATAATTTTCCCCACTGAAAAAGTCTGTCCCCATTTTTCTAAAAGGCCCCTTTACAAACTGGAAGGTTGAAATAAGATCTCCCTGCAGGCTTCTCTTCTCCAGGCTTTATATTGTAGATAAGACTCTCTTTTCAGATGAAAATGCCACGTGAGTGAGAATGGCTACACACAACTGAAGCTAGATGAGTATTTTGTAAAGGCTAAAACCCCATAGACCTTGCCCTGCCTATTTTGCTTTACTCTCAAGCAAGGACTATATACTCCAGTAAACGCTTCCAGTCTCACATAACCCTGTCTTTGGACTATTATCTGTGTTTCCACTGGAGAAAGTTTTCATGCATCCACTCTCATACTATTATTCTGCAATTACTTGGAATGGTTCCCTCACCATTTCAGTAACTTCTTAATCTTGCCTGAACTTTTGAGCATTGCTTGTCCCAAGCCATAAGACTGAAAGCAAGAGAATCAGCTACAATTTCTTCCTCACAGCTACAGGGCAAAGTCTTCAGTCTTACTGAGTTCTGGCAATTCAGGGCACCACGAGTCATGATCTTTGCCTGCCAACTACTGTTTCAAAGCACAAATCCCAACAAGGGGAAATTAATTATTTCTATAACCTTACCCTTCAAGAGCCAAGAGAACTGTCTCACTAACAGTGCTTCTTGACATGACATACAAAAAAACCCTCCAAAACCTCAATATAATCACTGGAGAGTAATCAGAAAATTTAATCATCTTCAAGACATGTCATTACTTCTGTTTCTGAGACTGACAAGTACACTTCTGACATTCGAAGTCTGTTTCTGCTGCCTTTGAAGTGCAAGACAAACCCTTCACTGGTTTGAACAGGCATAGCACTACTATGTGATAGAGCAGAAACTTCATAGAAGAGCAAGCCTCTTTCTAGGGAGGATAGATGGCAGAATCACATAACAGTGAGGGTTGGAAGGGACCTCTGGGGATCATCTAGTCCAACCACTCCTACTAAAGCAGGGTCACTCAGAACAAGTCACATGGGAACAAAATGTCCAGGCATGTTTGGAATATCTCCAGAGGAAATTTCACAAACTTACTGGGCAGCCTATTCCAGGGTTCTGACATCCTCCTAAAGAAAGGTGTTTCTCCTCACGTCCAGGTGGAACTTTGTGTGTTCTAGTTTGTGCCCAGCACCCCTTGTCCTCTCACTGGCCATCACTGAAAAGAGTCTGACTTCATCCTCTTGCCCCCTGACTTTTAGATATTAATAAGCATTAAGAAGATCCCCTCCCAGTCTTCTTTTCTGAGGCTAAACAGCTCCAGGTCTCTCAGCCTTACCTCATCAGAGAGGTGCTCCAGTTCCCTCATCATGTCCATAGCCCTGCGATGGATTCTTTCCAGTTGTTCCCTTCCTGTCTTGAACCAAGGAGTCCAGAGTTGGACACAATACTTCAGATAAGGTCTCACAAGAGTATAGGGGGACAAGATCTCGCTCAAACTGCTGGTCACTCTTCATAATGCATCCCAGGAGACCATTTGCCTTCTTGGTCGCAAGAGCACATTGCTGGCTCATGGTGAACTTGTTACCCACCAGGACTGACAGGTTCTTCTTCATGGAGCTGCTTTCCAGCAGGGCAGCCTCTAATCCATGCTAGTCCTCCACAGATGCACATATGCAGAGCTCAGCTGCTGCTTTTCTGTAGCTTTTTTACAAAGTATGTTGTCAGAAAATAGAGACCAGCAGTAACAGCATTAAGAGCTACTCTTCTTGTGAGAGGGACCAAATTAAATTTTCCTAAGATTAATTTACCTTCCCTTTTTCTCCTAAATAAATAAATAAACAGCACAACAGCAGAACAAGACAAGCGTATTCTAGTGCTTAACTAATTAACTGCACTAATTAGTGTTTAATGGCAGTGATAATTATAATCATATCCCTGTGAGTCTATTGAGGCTGCCACATCAGATGGATTGCAATGTTACCCCTCCCTCTGCAAACCTAAATCAATATCACTTCAAACCTGACAGAGTCATTTCATGAAAGTGATCAGAGAGTTACCTTTAATTTCTTTCTAAAGTGAGAAATTCAAAAGCCTTTTGAGAGGTGGGAGGAGAAAGGATAAAGCACCACTTTGAGCAATGAAATTAGCAAATGAAGTTCCTTGCCATCCCACATTAAGCATCATTTTTCAGGTTTTCATTTGAAGTAGTCAAATATAAACAATTCCAAAGCCAATACCCACAGGCTTTGTGGAGCCATCACGTTTCTAATAAATAATTTCAATTAGGAAGGACATTTGTAGTTCAATCTACTGTTCAGCATAGTGCTCCCCAGACTAGTTTACTCACAGCTTTGTGTAGCCAAGCATTGACTAGATCCAAGGACGAGGATCCCACCCTCTGATCATATTGCATGTTTGATAACCTTCATGGTGAAAAATCTGTTCCCTTATGTCAAAAGGAATCTCGGTGCAACATGTGTTGCTGTGGTGGGTTAGGAACTTCCCCTAATGCCCCCATTCCCACTATTGAAATTTACCAGAGCAGCTCAGATGGCTAGGAAGTAAGATAAAGCTATATCTACAGCAAAGCAAAATTTACAAGCATATATACACAATATATTTACAATTACATACAAATTAGAAATANGTGTTGCTGTGGTGGGTTAGGAACTTCCCCTAATGCCCCCATTCCCACTATTGAAATTTACCAGAGCAGCTCAGATGGCTAGGAAGTAAGATAAAGCTATATCTACAGCAAAGCAAAATTTACAAGCATATATACACAATATATTTACAATTACATACAAATTAGAAATAATACAGAAATCCAAACTCCTTCCTGGACAAAGAAACTTCCCAGAATGGGCTCAAAGCCTCCTTCTCTCGCTCTTCCTTCCCAGACATAAACCAAAACAACTAGCAAAAGCTTGCTTGTTAGCTGCTTAGCCAAGGTTATCGGAAGATAATGAAGCGGAGCAAAGGAGAAGCGAAAGGAAGCAGTCTCCCAGAACAAAGCGGGACAAACTGTTTACATTTTGGCTTTTTATCCCTTTTAGCAAACCAATGAACGGTATGGACTTCATCATTATTTTCTTTTCAAAACTAATGATCTAATTTATCTCATTAGAATATTCCAATTAGCCTCAAACCAGCACAGTTGCTCAGTCACAGAAAGGCACCAGACACCTTCTGTATGTCAGGATCTGAATGGCAGTACCCTTGTACTGAAGGAGTATCTGGATTGAGGCCTGTGGTGTGCCATGACCCGTTGAGGTATGGTGTGGCTCATAGCATGCTGATACTATCACCGGACAGTTTTAAGCAGTCCCATGCTGCCTTGAACAGAATTTCTGGGTGGCTCTGAAACTCTGATAACTGTTGCTGCAACTGTTACCCTGAGAAGCTGTCAAATGGAGACAATAGCTGTAGCACTTCCAAATGAAGAAACAGCAAACAGAAGCTTACCATTAGAGCTAGTAGAGGCAGAAACCTCTGGAAGCTAAAGCTCACAGCCAGGACAAAGCCAGTTCCCAGCTGATGAAGCTGTGAGATGTTCGCTGAAAGTCTCTCCAGAAGAGGATTGGAAACTACAGCCAACAACTGTCACCTTTCTGCTATGTATCCCTACTTGCACTTTAAAGTCCCAAACATGGACAAACCATGGACAAATGATCTGCTTATTCTTTAAAGCAAAGGAAAGTCAATGCAGTCTTTGAGAAGTATCATAAAAAATGCAGTCCTAGAGTAGCTGAAATAAATCTGAGTTTATACCGGTAAATATCCAGACCCAGCAACCATCTTGGACCACCACAGAGGACATTGGGTATAAAACAGACCAAAAATTCTTATGAGGAATTGGCAAAAGATCTCTGCAACAAGTAACCCTGCTTTACACAAGGCCAGACCTGACCACTGCGTGAGGAGAGGGAAGTCATACAGGGAACCAAAACCCAGCACAAGCATGGCATGGTACTGAGAGACATATTCAGATATAGGTCAGAGCTTCACACATATAACAAACATATACATCAGGAGTAATCTTATAAGGATTACAATAATGAAAGCATCATCTATGAACATAAAATTCTAAGAAAAGAGAATCTGGTATCTGGAGGTCAGAACTGAGAGTACAACTGATACTGTTTTCAATGCCGAAAACAGAAGCACATCAGAGCTGAGTCTCATAGCAGCTTTTGTTGTCATTAGCTTTAAAATATGGTAGAAGATATCCTGCAGAGGAGAGAGAATTAGCTAGGGAATGCAAGCTTTTGATTTGTTAGCCAACCATCCTGCCTCATTGTGACTTTGTTTGTATTTTTCTTTTCAGAATAATCATAAACAGTGAGGAAAAAAGAAAAAAAAAATCCTGAATTTCAAGTCTCTCATTTCACAAGAAAAACCATGTTTGAATGCACATTTCAGGGGCAGAGATTTATCCCTGTTCCTGAACGCTATCCTCTTTCCATCTCCCCAACTAGGAATACATCTTTCCTTATCTATTATGCTAATTCACGGAGGAAATCAAGTATATATTTCACTAGTGACTAAAGCTTTGATCCTACAATTAGTTAAACACAAGCTTAATTTCATGCATGTGAGTCATCCCATTAACATTCCCATATGCCTGAGACTTTGTGGATCAATGCCTAAAAGAAACCATTATGAATGAACTCCATTTCAGAGTTGCAGAATGAGGGTTGGAAAGTACACAAAAAACTGGCATACTGGAACATAAATCCATAGTAAAAGATTGGCCAAGGAAGTAAACATTTAATATTAAATTTAAAAAAAAAAACAACAACAAAACAATCACATGAGTTGATGTCATCAATTAAGAAGTTTTTTTCTTGGTACCCAACAGTCAGTGTTTCTCCAAAAAAAACATGGCAAAATACCTCATTTTAGAGCACTGGCTAGACTTTGGATTGAACTCTGTCTGATTTTGGCCACTACAGCATCATAAACTCGGTATACCTCTCATTAGAATCAGGTCTAAACCAAACTCTTTTCTGTACATGCAAAGCAAAAAAATAATTCCTCAGGTATTTACAGTATCAGAGAGAATTCCTAACATGTATTTATTGTTTTACATTTGAAAAATACTTTACAAACCAAACATTAACTAAGTAATTAGAAGTGAATATAACTAATTAGTATATTCATGAATTAATCATATGAGTACAGGGTATGCTACTTAAAACAGCTAGAATGTTTTAGTAATGAAATGTTTCATTAAAGCAATGTTGGCTCTATCACAAGGACACAGGCCAAAATCAGACTTGTAGGGTTAAAGAAGATGGTAGAACACTGAACAGCTCAGGGTGAAATCTCAATAGTCACATTAGTGGACATGGGACCCAAATCTGCCTTCACTAACAATTTTGCTGCCTCAGAAAAGTGTTTTGCACAACTGTTACTCAAAAGCAAATGTGATTGAATACTTCTAAATTCAGTGCAACTTCACACTGTTAGTAAAATGGATCTTTGTCGGTCTTTCCACAAAGTATTTTACAGAATCATCTTCCCTGTGTGGTAAACCCACTATTATAACATCTTTTAAATCCAGTCTCCTGTTAACCCAATTCATATTCAAAACTTAGTATCACAAGCTGTAAACAGTCATTGTCAGAAGAGAGTATGCAATTTCTTCACAAATATCACCACTGTAGTTACAAAGCATGAGCTAGCAATGTGCTCGAGTGGCCAAGAAGGCCAGTGCTGTTCTGGGTGCATTAAAAAAAGCGTAACCAGTAAGTTGAAGTAGGTTCTCCTCCCCCTATACTCTGCCCTTGTGAGGCCTCATCTGGAATATTATACCTAGTTCTGTGCTCCCCAATTCAACAGAGAAAGGAAACTGCTAGAAAGAGTTCAGAGGAGGTTACAAAGATGATGAGGGAACTGAAGAATCTGTCTCAGAATGAAAGGCTGAGAGACCCAGATCTGTTTAGCCTGGAGGAAACTGAGGGGGCATCTTCTCAATGCTTATCAAAATCTAAAGGCTGCAGGGACAAGAATATGGGGTCAGACTCTTTTCAGTTGTACCCTGGAACAGAACAAGGGGCAACAGGTATAAACTGGAATATAGAATGTTCCAACCGAAAATGAGGAAAAACTTCTTTGCTGTGATGGTGCCAAAGCCCTGGAACAGGCTGCCTGGAATGGTTATTGAATATCTTCTCTGGAGATATTCCAAGCCATCCTGGACATGATCACAGGCAACATGATGTGGGTGACCCTACTTTAGAAGGGGGGTTGGACTAGATGATGCACAGAATTACCTTCTAACCCCTACCAGTGTATACCTCTGTGTTTCCTTTTCCTGACTGTTTGTAAATACACTACTTGCAGGCTATGGCAGCTGGGAATTACTCTGGTTTGAACTTGAATAGCAAAACCTGTTTAATTCTGTTTCTTCAATTAAGCAGATTAGTTGAAAAACAAAAATATATTATTTGATCTTACAAAGTAAACTTTTAATGTCAAAATATAAATTTTAGAGTGCGCAAATATTTACCATGCTCACTTTTCACAATGCTCCTGATGGCAAACTTAGTCCTGACAATATTCACCTCCTGTAAACACTGGCACAGCAATTTCAGAATCCTTATTTCGTTGCATATTCACTAGCTGTTGCTGGAGGTATTTTGTTCAGCTCTAATTAGCACAGTTAATAAGATCAATATTTTCATTACTGAATGCTGCACTAAGGCAAAACATGCTTAAAACCTTACATTTACAAAATCCTGAGAAATATGTTTCTTGGAAGATCTTACTCTTCTATTGCAAAAACAAAAAGCCCTCCAAAAAAAATGGAGGGAAGAAACACCTTTAGTGTTGTTCTAATGACAATGAAAATTTAAAATTATGCCATTCACATGTAGTTAGTGGTGCTTTTAAAGAAAATAAATCTTTTTTTTTGTTTTTTTCTAATTTAAATTTTACTACTATTTACAGATCTTCAATGCCATTTTCAGGAGAAATATGCATTGAAATAGGAACCCCTCTTGCAGTTCTTAGTGTTGACAATATCATTCTGGTCTACCTTAAAAATACAGATACCTGAAATACAAGTAGAGGCACTATAGTCTCATATCGGTGTTTAAAACTAGCCTTTAACACTGGCAAATAGAGAATAAGGGGAATGAAAATGGGGCAGTTGCAGCAAACAAAATGAGAGCTGGGTCTGAGGATCCAATGTAGATCTCAGCATCCAAACCCTGAGAATAGAAGCACCAGACCTTGGGGCTTTCAACCAGCATTTTCAACTGCAGAGAGCATCCACTTCTGCCACAGATGACACAACAGATTCTGCCTTCTTTGGACCCTGGGACAGCTACAGCTGCACTAAGAAAAAAAGAAGCAGAATGCATGTCAGACCTTCTGTTTCTCAGATAACCAGGCTCTGTTACTTCGCGTTCTTCATGTTTAATATAGAATCATAGAATCATTTTGGTTAATAGAGACCATTAAGATCAAGCCTGACCATTAGCCCAGCACTGACAGATCACCACTAAACCATGTCCTTCAGCACCACACCTCAACATCTTTTAAACCACTCAAGGGGTGGTGACTCCAGTACTTCCCTGAGCAACCTGTTCCAGGGCTTCACAACAATTTTGGGAAATGAATTTCCCTAATATCCTCATATCCAGTCTAAACCTTTACCTGGTACAAACTGAAGCCATTTCCTCTTGTCCTGTTACTTCTTACTTGCGAAAAGTGACTGACATTCACCTTGCTACAACCACCTTTCAGGTAGTTGTAGAGTGAGACATTGTCCTTTGAGCCTTATTTTCTTCAAGTGACACAACTCCAGCTCTTTCAGGCACTCCTCATTTTCCTATTTTCTAGACCCTTCCTATCTTTGTTGCCATTCTTTGGATACACTCCAGCATTTCAATGTCTTTCTTGCAGGGACTGAATAATGAGTCCAAAAAGAATCCTGAGCCTGTAACTCTTTTCTTTTTCCTGGCAGGAAGGCTCAAATTTGCACTTGAAAAACAGTCACCCATCCATCCATCCATCCATCCATTCATCCATCCATCCATCCATCCACCCAGCCACCCACCCATCCATCTATCCTTCCACATATGTTCTCCAAATACAACTTTAATAATGCGTTGACAATTCACTGTGCAGAAACGCCAGTCAGGAAATTGTCACTGCAAACCACCCTAAAATAATTCCGTGCTCACATTGCGTAATTGTTTTCTAAACTGCTCCTGCAGAAAAATATGATCAAATATCAAACAGATACTGTATAATTGAGTAGCAAGACACAACAGGGAGTCAAATATAGGTCTAGGTGCTTTATTAAGCAGGTTGTGAAAGGCGCAGGTTGTCAAAGCAGAATGAACGCATTATACTGCACAGCATGTAACATAATGCTGGTTCCTGGGGCAACACATCCTGCACCTGTTGAGGTTTTGCCACCCACTGTGTCCACTTGAATTGGTTTTCCTCATTTCCATGCCCACATTTTCTATTCAACTAGTTCTACTTCCTCTCCAACTAACATGTCTAATTTGCAGCTTATAGTGTCAGAGCTGAGTAGATATTTAGATACTAAACTAAAAGACAAGACAAATTTGACATAACACTTCTAGGAAAGGCAAGTGAAAGTGCTGATCAAACATGCCAGGCAGCTCCTGAAACCCATTAGGTTTGCTATTAGCTATATGAGTTCTCATAAAAAAAACCCTGTTCTTTTAAGATGACAATTACAGCAGCATGGCCATCTTGATCTACTGTCCAAATATGAAACACTTAATTTAAGAAATGGAGGAAAGCTATTTAATAGGAGGAATAGAAAGAGAAGCCATTTGGGGACTTACCTGATTAGTAAGCTTCACATATTCATTTTCTAACAGACACAAACACCAGGAGTAGGCTTAGAATTACAGGAAGCAGAATGTGTGGGGCTACCTTGCAGACTCAAATGAGACAATATGTGAACTGTATTTGCTGTTTCTCCACCATAAATGAGCTGGCAAAGGGTAGGTAAACAGAGGGTGAGGGTAGATGGTTACCCAGAAATCAAACCCCATATCTGAAAATAAAGACATTCTCCAATGGAGATCAAGCTAATGCCACCCACTATTTTCACAATTCTCCACTTAACGCTTGATTGAAAAATGAGCTACATCTTTAAGTGCAAGAATAGGCTCGATGCATTACTTCCAAATGTGGCACCAAGGTGAACCACCCTTTCCAGTAATCTTTTCTACTTTTCTTTTCATAAAACAGAGTTGGATTTTGGAAAAGAACAAAGACATTCATCATCTAGCCCAATCCCTTGACAACATGTGCCAGGAGCCCAGGAGTTCATCAGTCACCAACGCTACCCAGAGAACTCTCATAAACTACAAGCCCAAATTATGACAGCAGGAGAAAACTGGAGAACTATTGAGGAATCTCAATCCAAAGACTGTACTGAGAATAACTCAGGTTTATACCGCACCATTTCCCATTTTCATTATGTCACACAACAGATTTAGAGACTGTTGTACTCCATTGTCTGCTCTTTTTACTATCTGTCACCAGAATGAGACACCCAAAAGATAATGCCAAGTGCAGTCTGTGAAAGATACTAACACACTGAACTCCTTCATATTTTATAAGTCAATTTGCCAGGCACTCCAGTGTGTTCTCACAGGCTGCCGCAGTTGTAAAAGAGAACAAAAGTAGTTGGCCATTCTTATCACAGGGTAAACTGTTGCATGACAGATAGCATTACTTGGCATACCTTTGTGACACAGGCTGCATAAAAAACATTGAGCAAGAAACGGTACAAACATCCCCATTATGGTTATCATTTTAATACTGTATTAGTGAGACCTTTGAAAAGACAATATTTATGGATATGCATATACACATACATACATGCATATAAACAAACATGTATTGTCATATGAGGAACTGCAAACTACCTTGCTGTCTTAGGTGAAGAAAGACCACGTGTAGTGTTAATACAGGACAGAGAGAGAAAGTAAGGGCAAAGTAAGTCTTCCTTTCTTGGGTCTAAGGTGCATAATCATAGTTCTGGATGGATTCAGTCTGGAGACTGTAACAGTGACTGCAAGGGGAGCAGCACTGCTCTCATCTCACAACATTCCTACTCAGTGCCTCATTAGGCATGTTTTTTTCACAAAGGAAAGCTGGAATTTATCATCTATACAAAAAAGCCACTGCAACTCTACTCCAAATCTTTGGTTGTATAAGCCAAAACCAGAATTATACTCTGATGTTCTTAAAGATGTGAAAAAAAAAAACAAATCCCTCAAAACCCCCCAGAAATCCAGAATGTTCCAAAACAATTGCCAGGAGTTTTGTGTTCATTTGTGTGTTTGATGGTGGTCTGTGTCTAATAAACAAGGCATCCTCCCTAAGCTCCATCTCTCTCCCCACCCCCATTCACAGGAAAACTTCGACCTGTCACACTGGCAGTAAAGCTGAGGAAACATCCAACCAATAGCATCCTGATCACTCCACTGCTTTATTTTGCCTCTGCTAGTTAAACTCCACTCATGTAATCAGTTACCCTTTATTAGCCTATTTAACTCCTAGATTCTTTAGTGTGGTATCTCCAAAATCAAGCACAAAAAGAAAATTATGTAGTTCTGTAAGAGCAATACAAACAGTGTTAGGAAGGGACTATGCTATTTGAAGGTCAAGTAAAACAGCATTTGGAGTCAAGTGGCAGTCAAAAACCTGACATATTGTGCTGCCATTACAGACGTTTATGCTTTCCATTACACTGAAATATAACAGGAATTGCTCCAGAATTTCTGCTCATATACACCTGAATAAATCAGCAAAGATTTTGGATCATAGGAATTAAGTTCACTGATGACTGAGCTTAGTCACATCACAGAGGGATACCTGCATAGTCTTTAATCAGAGAGAGCTTAGCTCACTTTTGATATATAAACTCTAGATTGTAGATGATACAGTTTTCTGTTCTGCCAGTGAATCAGGCTTGAAGTTTGCCTAATTCCACCACAGCATGCATCTCCTGTAATGGTCTCCCCTGCAGACAAAATTCCTACCCAAAGTACCAGGCTATTTCAGAAAGAAACCACTCTTATTTGCCTGAATTGGTTGGTATGGTACTTAAATAGCCACATTCACCTAGTGATTTCTCTAAATGCTTGTTTTCAAACGCTTTGAATTGTTTCGGGGTTTGTTAAGTTAGACAAAGGTTAGACACACACGGAACATAAAAGATTTGGAACAGACCAATCACATATTCAGATTGGGAGTATGTAAAGCAACAGGGATATTAAAAGCTAGACCATCAATTTCTATGTTTAGGACTACTAGTACTATGTTATTTAGGCACAGAAAATAAACAAACAGACCCAAAGGACAGAGGGACCAAATCCTCAGATGGCTTTGACAATACATGCAATAATTTTCAGATAAGCCATGGACTTTGGCCACAATGTGATACAAGGAAGAGAACTCGGCAATGGAAGAGAAGAATTAGGAATGAGGAGTGAATTAAGTAACTGTCCCTGCCTGATGGAACTGTGTGCTTTTACTGGCCACCAGGCATATCAGGTGGGAGGGCATCAAATGAGGAACCTGAAAAGCTAGTATCTATGAAAGAGTAGAATGGTGACATGAAAAAGCAGAGTGAAAAGCAATGTCTTGCACCCCAACTAAATAACTATGGAAATAAATTCCTTTGATAAGCAGTTCCATAGGGCTTACGTATCATGAGTCTCTACAACTTCAAGTGCTTCCATTGGCAGAGGGAATTCATTCAAAGATGATTCATCCTTCCAGGATTCATGTCATTCCCCGACACAGTACATTGTCTTTTACAGTTGTGATGAATTCCTGGATATCCTGAAAATAACAAGGATCCATTTATCTTTTATCTTCTGCATATATTCACAGAGTCTCAATCAGTGCTGTTTTCGCTCCTACTACAGCAAGATTTGTACTCCAGATTTTAGTTGAAAGTAAGCAGATAAGAGCATTCAGACTAGAAAAGGGAAACCTTGTCTAAGGAGAGCTGCAGATTTGATTCAACTCTTCACCTCACACTAAACAACCTTTAAGATGGTGGTGGGTGGGGGGAAAGGTTCCAACACATTACATCCACCTTCTGAAGGAATCTGCCAAAAGAAAACGCAAAATACACAGAACCAAAAGAGTACATTCCTGTCTGTGATTTCAGCCATGCCTGTATTTTACCTTTAAATGAAATTAAAGGAGTTATTAATTTCTCTTTCAGTCCAAGGGCAAGTGAAAATCCCTTTGCAGGTTATAGAGTGTGCAGGACTGCAGCTTTCAGACAGATGACTGTGGTCTTTAGCTATTTGGGGAAGATTGAAGTGCTTTAAATCTCTCCCTTCTTTTCCTCTTCTCCATCATGGCCCATAGAGAGGGATCCCAGCTGAAGGTTATGGGTTCTGTCAGAGGGTTGCTCACTATGCAGCTAAAGCCCTTCATTACATTTGATCATAAATGACCTTCGACACTCGCAAAGCTTGTCTCAGACTTCTAGGATATAAGGGCATATTTAAAGGTTGCAATGGAGCATGTTACAGAAGCCCATGAATGCAGTTCAATGGCAACTGAAGCATGACTTCCATCTGGAGGGCATAGCACGTGAAGAGAAGCATCCTGAATCCCTGCTGTGAGGAGCAACAACCCAACCAAGGCCTGGACTTCACTGTGGAGGTGGGACCCACAGAGCAGTAGTACTGTCCTTGGTCTAAGAAGCAGCCCTTGTCCCTGGGTCCCCTCTGGTACTATGAAGCACTGTAGGGTGCATCAGAGAACTTACAGCCATTAAGAATATTTAGCAGCATGGCTGTTTGGGCAGGAAGATTGATTACCTGGCTCGACATACCCCAGCATTTCCCTTTCTGAGGTCACCACAAACTGAGCTCGCTTAAGTGACTTTCACTGACTACACAGACTTTCCAGTGTCTCAGTGAGAGCTGACAAACCAGGGCTAATATTCTTGAAAGCAGGACCCTCCTTCTCACCTTTCTCCTCATACTGGGAAAACTTGATTGATTATTACACAGGAAAAGCAAACTCATATACACCTTTTCTCTTATATCACAGAGATTTGAGTAACCTGGTCTAGCTGAAGATGTTCCTGCTCACTGTAGGGGGCTTGAAAGTAAATGATCTTTAAAGGACATTTCCAACTCAAACCATGCTATGACTCTCTGCTTCCAGCCTTCGAATCAGTTGTCCAAAACGAAACATTTACAAAGTTTGCTAGTGGTACTGACCTGGTTTTCTTTCTGTCCTTTTATTTTCCACCAACTGCCTTCCTTCACAGCCCTTAATAGCATTTAGAACCAGATTTGTAATTAAGACGCCTATCAAGCAGACAGGCGATCAGGATTTTAACAAATACCTCACATAAGAAAGGCATATCAGATCTACTGACCAGGTAGGCATATGAGTGCTTTTGAAAATCTGACAGACATCTATCTGTAGCTCAAAGCACTTAAAGACCTCTAAATTCACCTAACCCTTAAATTCTAAAGATTCTTATAAGTTTGTGTTTATTTAGACATATCTTATGCACACACACACAGAGAATACTGTGGAGCCTCTTTCGAGTAAGAACCATAAACTTAAAAAACCAAAAAAATACAAAAAGCAATCCTTTGAGCCTCATAAACTTTCTAAGGAAATTAACTGTCCTGTAATCCTGCTGGTAGAAAATGAGTGCAAGTTGCAAACAGTATTCCAAAGCACGGTAGCAAGAGTAATTGGCTTTCCCCTCCATCACAAAGTCCTTGACCTTTTGCTCCTCATTAGGGACATAAAACATTGGGAAAACAGTTACATTTGTCATTTTTCTTGTAAAATTATACAAGTAGAAATTGGAATAGTTTGAAGTCAGTAAAGTGAATTTGAAAGGCTTTCTGTAGGAAATGGTTAAGAAAAAAAAAATTCTTTAATTCTCCTTTAAGTAATTCTAGCAATGGTTATGCTACATGCACTTGTACTTCAAAGTGCTAAAACTTTAACAAAGTGAATTATAAACAAAACTGTAAAATTTAAAGATGGGAACACATCTGTTACTCTTCTGGCATTTAAGTCACAGATCCAGGAGAAAATAACAGCAATTAAACAAACACCTGACTTTAGAGACTTTCTGATGCCTGCTTTTCTCCATACACTTCATCACTGGCTATAACCTCTCATTAAGAGAGGACTGCAGAATCAAAATATACTGTCCCTACACGTCGTTACTCATAGGTTTGCTCCTTCTGGTTTTAGTGGTATTTTTAATTTAAACTCAGGATCCGCTGAAGGAGAATATCATATCAGATAGAAACAATTCTATGAACTTCAAGCCTTAGGATTTAAGAGGTAAATAACCTCAGGCAACAGCGTATTTCAGGTGTACATATTAATGTGTACGCTAATACAGCAATTAATGCTGCCTCTGATAGAAACACCAAGAAAGTAATACTGAAATAATAATTTAATTCAATATGTGACGTTAAAATAACTGATGCGTCAGCAGAGAAATGCTGTGCTTCCAAAGGTACACTACATCTCTCAGTGTGAATTTCCATGCTGTAAATCAACAACACAAGAAATATACTGGTTGCTCTAAAGGAGCACGAGTGAGAACTCCAGTCACGGGTGTAAAGAGTAATTACCACTTCAATCTACTGCCCTTGAGTAATTCTGAATAGTCAGCCAGCCTCTCTGTCTTCAGAAGCTGAAGTAATAAGGCAAGCAAAAATAATTGAACCTGTAGTTTTTCTTGCATACGCCTCCTAGCTCTACGCATTTAGTTGCTCTCCATTATGTATAATAGATATATTTCTATACATACTAACTATAAAAATATTCATTGCAATGAAGGATACCATGCAGATACCTCCTAGTAGGGTACATGGGACACAAACAACGTTTTATGTAATTATGTAATATAAAGATACATCATCAGCAATGTCATGGAAAGCATCAAAATATTTAGGTAATGCACCAAAAAAGACCTGCGCAGTTTTGACTTTTAAGGCATGCATAGGAACAGAGTCATTGCACTTTTTATGTCATACTGTTTATTTCCTGCAATTTCAGTGTAAAAAAATGTACATTTTCTTATGTTTCTTCATAAAATGTCCTGTTTCTGTCTCCTACCAACTGCCACACACAAAATGACTCTTAGCCATGCAAATTTTGTTCTTCAAATATCTGGTATATTTGGAATTTGACAAGGAAATTCTGTGCCAGACACAATTGCTAATTATAACTCAGGAATGAAACCTGAGAGGGAAACAGTAGTTATCTTGTTTCATTTTAACTTGTTCTCTGATTTGCAGATAAAGCTATTTATTTATTACAAGTAAACAAAATAAATCTTCATAGTCATATTTTGGGTTGTGAAAACTTGCCTCCATTTCTTTGTCACTACCAGGTATGGAAATAAAAATAGATTTTTTAAAGGTCCTATTAAAGTTCTTTACAGAAATGATTAATCGATAAACTTTGCTATCCAGCTTCTTTGCTAGTTTTGTTAAATCTACCAGTTTAAGTGCAGATAGATCTTTCCAGAGTACACCTTCTGACATGTATCTATTTACTACTAATGTACTTGTTTATTAAAGAGCTTCTTTATTTTCTGATTACAAAAGAAAGAGTTTGAATATCAAAGTTCAATTAAGAAGTCAAGAAATATTCTCAGCATCTTATGTTGAAACACCTTCATAAAGCTGCCTTGTGCAGACATTTTCAAATATACATTTACAGATTCGTTATACTGCTTAGGTAACACAGACCATATACTTAAATAGAAAATCTTTTTGCTACAAGGAAGAACTGTCTGTAACAACTGCTCCTGTACAGCAGGGACACACAGTTCCTGGAGACTGTGGTTGCAGACCTCCAGCATAGCAACATTCTTCTTGTCTAGCCTTGTAATTTTTTGCCAGGTACTCTGTACATTAATTTGGTTCATTACAATTGCCCTAAGGGTTTCTCGCTCACTAACTAATGGGGAGCTTGATGCATCATTACTTTAACATAGCACAATGTGAAAAAGCTGTAGGATTCTCTAGTAAAGAAATTACTGGTTCTGCTCTTAATAGATTAGTTCTCACAATACTTAGCCACACATCAGCAAGGGCTTCATATTTAAAATGTTATTTAGATGAAATATTTTACAAGGTTCAGCTAATTTCTATAAAATAAATGGCAATTTCAAGCACATCTTACCTGAACACACAGAAAAAATGGAGACAGGATGAAGCTATGAATTTGCTGCGCACAAAACCCCACAGAACATTAGATATTCATAAATGTCAAGAACAGGTTGGATTTTTTTTAACAGCTTAATTAAACTAAAAGAGCATATGAGACCTTCAGGGGGTACAATCCTCACAGTTTACTAAACCTAGGGTTGTTTGAAAATGCAGAGGTTGTACATTGTTGTTCATTCTACAAGGCCCTGATCAGAGAATTCAGAAAGGTTTATGAACCGTTTCCCAGTCAACTATACAGAGCTGAGGCAATCTGGATAAAAGCTGCTAGGCTGCAGACAAATCTCATTCTGCGTGCATTCCCACTGACTCAATTCCCAGGCTGCAGGCTTTTTGCTGTGTTTCTCATATTCTTTGTTTAATTTTTCTAATTATCATATTCAGGTTTTCCTCTCACAGGGAGCATGTCTTAAAAAAACTGTTTTACTGATAATTTTTTTTCCCCTCTTTCAGCACTGTTGAAATATTTCCTATTAATTTGGGCCATCCAACACATACCTTTCTCTGCTTTTCATCCAACATCCCCCAGCAGTTTCCTCATTGACTCCTGTGTATCTTTCCCTATGACCTACTGCCTAAATCTTAAAGATTTAGGCAAATTCAAATTATTGTATGTATTACTGGGAATTATTTAAAAAACATAAGGTGAATGTCCTTAGAGTAGCCTTCCAGTATTTGAAGGGAGCTACAGGATAGCAGGAGAGGGAGTATTTATAAGGGTATGTAATAACAGGATATGGGACAATGGCTTCAAACTGGAAGAAGTTAAATTTAGATTAGACATTAGGAAGAAATTCTTTACCATGATGTCATGAGGAACTGGAGAAGCTTTCCCAGAAGAGCTGTGGAGGTTCCAAACTCAGAAGTGTTCAAAGCTAGGTTGGATGGAGCCTTGATCAACCTGGTCTAGTAATAAGTGTCCCTGCCCATGGCACGGGGGCTGGAACTAGACTGTCTTTAAGATCCCTTGAACTCAAACCATTCTGTGACAATCAATAAGGTTTAGAGCACTTCTGGTTGCCAAATCCTACAACTGATCTAGAACCAGAATAAGAGGAGGACAAGGCATCAACAATATGAACAAAACTTTAGTCCCTCATTTCATTATTATTTTTATGCCAAGAATCTGGATGTACAGGACATACAATAGCACAGACTGTAAGACAGTTCCTACTTCTTGGCAAAAAGGGTGATCAGTCTTGTACTAAATTAGACTTCTTTCCCAAAATACTTGTTTTATGATATCACAGGTTACCAGGTTGGGAGGCATCTAAAGGATCAACTGGTCTAATCTTTTCGACAAAAGCATGGTCTAACAAAATCTATATTTGATTTCTTTTGAAATATTCATCCATTACCTATGGCTGGGGAAAAAAAAATAAAACAAATCAATCATTTAAGAGATTGAAAGAAATAATTATCAAAAGTTGGTAATCTACTTCTTCGTACTACAGTGGAGCCCTACAGTGGAACTCAGAAGACTGGAAATACTTTCTCTATGCCTGACCTGTTACAGCTCTTTGGAGAAGTCAACTGCCTTCTAAATTTCCTTCCATAAAGTACACCAGGGTCTGCTCTGCACAGAAACAATGGTTAATATTTCAGCAAATACACCAAAACATATGCTGGTATAAGGTCTTGCTGATGTAAAGGGGTTGATCTGATTCCAGTAAAATCAATAGTTTTGCTATTGACTTCGCTTGGAGCAGAACTGATCTCTAAAGGCAACAAATGCATTATATTAGTGAATTTCTGTTCCCACAACCGAGTTAAAATACAAATGAGTAGTTAAGTGAGAGCCTGGTTACAATATCACATCACAGCACTTCCTGGTTGTTTTCTTGCCGAATTTGCACAATGGAATTTCAAATGAAATATTCTTCCATCAGTATGCACAGGAGTTTTTTATATAAAATACATAAATCCTTTATGAACAGGAAGATTGTAAATCTGTCTCATACTGAAAGGAATCTAAAATTCAAAGCTAAAGACACCCTGTTTTGAAGCCTACATTAAGATCAACTGATCTTCTCTTGACTGAGAGTTTCACACAGTTCCAGCTACATACATTAGAAAACACAGTCTGGCAGGACTATTTAATTTAAATATGTTTTTTTAAAAAATCAGACTCTATCTTCATTAAGTTTTTCATGATTAATGGAGCATTGCAGAAAGGCTCTGTGGGAGCACGCTATGTTAAAATGAATAAGCTTTTAATACAGACTTTTAATGGTTTTCAAAGTGGATATTCATACAGGTCTTAAGTCTTGCATGATCCATTTATATGCACAGATTAGAAAAGGTGGCATTTCCTTTTTGTAGGTGTCTTGTTCCAGTGATTACACAGCACAGCCAAGCAGCCTTTCTGTGAAAGGCTCCACAGAAAAAATGACCTATAATGCAATAGGTCATGTGCCACAGAAGACAGCATATAAATATTTAAAGATGTAGAATACATGAAAAAGCATCTTTGCTGATATTTGCTGGCTCACGTCGAGGGCAGAAGCACTTTCATTGCTAAAGACACCAACTGATCATTGTTCATAGAAACACAGATGTGTGGATAGATATTAATATAAAATAATATAATTGTATGACATCATTCTTGTGTTTATAAAATTACTTTTACAGTGAACTCAGCATCAAGTAAGCATTTGTCCAATAAGAGCTCTGCAGTGGATAAATACTTAATGACGGAAAGTAGGCTAACACTTTAAAATTCTGTTTGCATACGACCTTATTTTCTTTCCCCCTTTCTTAAACTGGTAGATGACCATTTTTCTCCAAAATGGCTACATAAACTTAAGTCCTACAGAGAAGACAAGTCAGTGCAAAGCAATTAGATTTCTAAACAAACAACCTGGTCTCAATGTAAAAATGACCTTTCAGATTCGAGAACCTTTTTGAAAATTCAACATGACACACATAAAATCTTTATTGTCAGCAGCCAGGCAGTTCAGAGCTAGTTCTGAAATCCCAGTGTGGGACCTAAAGTGCACACAGGAAGCTGGATTCAATTTTTCACTTAATTCCAGAAGTTATCCATTATCCTTCCTTACCAAGCAAAAGGGGTTACTTTTCCTTGGCAAGCTCCTTGATACATAGAGCTAAAATTGGGTCTCAGTCACAAAAGACCTGTCAGTACACATTAAATTATCTAATTGCAACTGAAAATGTTATTGAACAAGTTATATTTAAACTATGACTGACACAAGTCAAAATCCACTCTGAAAATAACTGTAAGCGATACATATACCCCAATATAGCTTCATCATTTTGCTACTGTCTCATACATGCAGAGTCTAGTACAAGCCATAATCAAGGTTCGTGAAATGATGCATACTGAGTATTTCATGGCTTAATAGGACGTGTGGCTAGAAGCAACACAAGAAAAAGAAAACCATTCAATTAAGATTATATTTTGTAAAAGACAATGATTTCCACCCCCAGGATTTTATTCATCAATAACAACTGCAGGGAGACCGAACACAAAAAGTAGATCTTTAATATCAATAACATAAAATGTTACTTTGCTAATGAAGACATATTAGTTTATTGATTAGTTGTGTAGGAATGTTTATGTTTGGTTTGCTTCTACTTGTTCATATATGGATGAGCTCATCAATTTTACATCATCTGCATGCAAAGACTGGTAGAAATGATTGTAAGGGTTTTTTTACAGCCCGTCTCCCCCCTCCCACGCTTGTTACAGCCTGTATTTCCCTCTAGCTGGCATCTGCTGCCCTTGATGTGCACTAAGGATAGGAACAGTATGATAATGCTTAGCCTTTGGAAATCCACTTCACCTAATCGAGATAAATTGATAACTGCTCCTCTACCACCTCTACAGCTTCTTTAGCTGTGCCTTTGTGGAAAAAAAGTCCAGTTTAATAAATAAGTACACATCAATAAAAATATGACTTTAATAGTAGCAAGTCACAAATAATGGCATACGCCTACCTAGTGTTCTGGTGAACAGCCAGGTATTTGAAAGGACAACTTCATATTATTCTATGAGGGTGGGAAAAAGGAAGAGATAGATAGATAGACAGACAGAGACAGCATGTAGGATTTAACTTTTATATCTCTTTCCACTCTTTCACCATTTTCTGAATGAGAAGCACTACCCCATCAAGGCAAATAAATACTGTCCAGTCTCCACTGCCTCTCTACTCTCTGCTGCAAGGGACCTGGCTGCAGGATATGTAAGTGCTTCCAGCACAGCAGGTACCAGCACAGTGTAAACCATTAAAATAATAACAAAGTCATCGAGACCACGTCACTGGGACAGCCCATTGAAAGGTATGATCCATAGACTTCTGCCTGTAATCTTTACAACAAAACTACTTGCTTCTTTACTCTGTTTATGGGAACTTTACAGACAGCAAGCTGCACAACCTTAGGCTCTTGGTATGGTGAGGAACAAATAATCTTCAAAGAGCATGGATGAAATGAGTTTTAATATACACATCACTTCCAAACTAGCTTTGATTTTTTTTTTTTTCTTTTTAGATTGGTTTCTCGCATTGATACAGACCAGATGCAAGCTTCACAGTCTGATACAGCTCTAAACCTATGAAGTTTTGGAGGTGTGCACACTCGGGGTTAGTTGTGCCTCACTTCCAGAAGTAAATATCAGGAGTTTGTCTTCAATTAAGAGCAGCTGTTTCTACCATTACCGTCAGTGAAAAATTGAGACTTTTGTAGTTTTAGAGATGGAAAAATGCATGCAAAATAAGCTTTGGTCAAGAGTTTATTCTCAACATTTTTCTAACTGAAATCCACAGATGAAATCGAGAGGGAACAGCTTTTAATTACAGTATGTTTTCTTGCATGTTGGTCACTTCTAATTTTACTGCCTGTGGGCTATCTGAGAACTAGCAGGAGAGAATATCCTACATTCCAAATCAAAGCCAAAAACACTAGAGCTCAGTGCAAAAACTGCGTTGTACAAAACATACAACGTACCAAATGTCAGCATAAAAGCAGAGTTTCTTCTGTCTTTATTTAAAAGCATATGCACTTCTCCATAATGATGCACAGCCCTGTTCTAGGAGAGTATGGCCTGGTTATTGCTCACTGCTGCTGCCCACACTGGAAGAGATTTCTCCTATTTGCCATTTTCCAGATGGTTTCAAAGATATCACCTCTAAGTCTGTCAGTCAGACTGAATACAAATATGCAAGGGCATAAAAATACAGACACTTCTACAGGGTATTTAATAACAGCACTATAGAATGCTTTGGTTTGGAAGGAACCTTTGAAGGTCTTCTAGTTCAAACCCCCTGCAGTGAGCAAGGACATCTTCAACTAGATCAGGTTGCTCAGAGCCCCTTCCAATATGACCTGAAATGTTTCTATGGATGAAGCATCTCTCACCACTCTGGGCAACTTGTGTCAGCCCCTGACCAGTCTCATCATAAAAAAAAAAAAATCTTATATCTAGTCTGAGTGTCCTCTATTTTAGCTTAATGCCATCATCCTTTGTCCTCTCACAACATGCCCTGCTATAAAGACCATCCTGATCTTTCCGATAGGCCTCTTTTTAAGTACTTCAGCCATTACAATAACTTAAAAAATGCAATATGGTACATTTTTGCCACTAGTTCACATACATATCTAACCTTTATTAAGATCACTTTGAAGTGCATCAATACCTCCAAAGTACACTTTGGAGTACTTGTTTCAGAGTATTATCTCATCTGCCAGTTTCATAAGTCAATACATTTCTTCAACTGTCGATAGAAAAGAAATGGATCCAGAATACAGGACAGGAACATCCCTTAGTATTGTGACATTAATCATCAATAATTGCTGCACAGGAAACAGCTATTTAGATAATTTTGCATTGATTCTATAGCAGCCTCTCTAAACTGATTCTCCGGCTTGCTTAGAAGAGTACCATGAAAGACAAAGAACACACTAGTTAGAAGACATATGACACCTGCTTTTTCCTTCTTATGTGCAGGGTATGATACCTGCAGAAAAGATTTGACAGTTCTAAATCCAAGTGGGCTTTGACACAATTCACATATATACTATTTGCTTGTCAGTTTTGGTGTGCTTCAAGAAGCTGCCATCAAGCCCATCACTCTAAAATATCCCCAAATTTTCTCCCTTTTCCCATTTCAAATCCAGGCATCAAATTTGCCTTTTTTTCCTCCTTTTTTTTTTTTTCTTTCTCTATACTTCATACTGAATTTTAACAATAATTGCTGTTTCATCTGAATCACCATGCACAATACAATCACTTTAATACTTCTGTAAATAAATGGTCTTATATTCTAAAGGGAGCTATTTGTTTTGTTGTCCTTCACTATCTTCTACAAATCTGACCCAGGAAGTATATCAGGACTCACTTCTTTCCCCCAAGAAATTCTGAAAGACTTAGTGTGGATACTCTGTCCAAGCCTACCTATAAATATCTGCTTAAATAACATTTGTCTGAATCTCATTCATGAAGAAGTAGATGTCAGCCTTAATTGTCCACTCTTTATTAATCTACTAACATGAAGGCGAACTGTTTACATTAGTATTATCTCTCTTTTATTGCATGCCATCCAAATCTATAACGTGTCAATAATATATTAACCTAAATCTGCAAGTCTACATCCAAGAAGACAGTACAAGCCCTCAAGAGGTTAGCTAAGTTTTATGAGCTAAGTCTACAGAATCTACTTTGCATATCCACACAGTTTGTTAGAAAATTATATCCTGTCTGTACTACTCCAGTCTAAAAGTGAAGAGGATGACCTTTTAGCCTGGACAATAAATACCTGGTTAAAAATTTATTATCATTACAGGAAAGCAATTTGAAAAAATCCCCAAAAAACAACAACTCTAAAAATCAGATTATGTTTAAGCAGACATAGCTACAGATCGAACAGATAATCTGGTCTCCTAAGCAAGAAAGATTTTTCAAATGCAGATTTGACAGAATCACAGAATAGTAGGGATTGGAAGGGACTTCTGGAGATCATCTAGTCCAAACCCACTGCTAAATGATAGTCACATACAGCAGCTTGCCCAGGATCTCACTGACCAGAGTGGTTTGGAATCTCTCCAGAGAAAGAGACTTTGCAGCATCTCTGGGCAGCCTGCAAAATTCCATGAGGATCTCCTTTCCAGATCTGCCCAGAAGACATCAGAATCATTGACAGATATATTATTAAGCCACTACTACAGTAAGACTGAATTTATAGGTCTGCAAAGTAAGAAAAGACGTTTGTAGGAACAGACAATTCCATGGTATACATTCTAGGTTCTCATGTAAACGAGTTCTTGTAAACTAGTGTGAAACTGTTCTCCTATCCCTTACTTGTAGAGATGTTCCCTATGTCTATAACATTCATATTGATCATCTGTTACTTTTCAGATATCAGCCATATTTTAAGCTGTAAGATTTGCAGAAGTGACATGTAAATGAGAGTTAGCCATGGGAAAATGTCTGAAACTCTGATCTCCTTTCTTTCAAAGATATCAGAAAATTAATTATTTTTACTGATATCAATGGAACATTAAACCTGTGACTAATCCTGTCTGTGTGAAAGCTGTAAGGATTAAAAGTGCATAAGGATGTTGCAGAATAAATCAAAACCATATCAAATTCTGCAAGGTTGCTGAAGTGAGCCACTCTAGGCAATCAGGATATGAAAAGTAAATCAATTTATGAGAGGATAAACCAAGCCTGCTCTCTCAGTATTAATTACTTCTAGTACAGTGGTGTCTGGATGATTCAACCTCTTTGTTCATGGAGCAATGCATGTATAAAAATAAGGTTCTAGACCCAAAGGATAAACTCATTAACTGTAGTCTTTTTGCTCAGCTTTTAAACACTCAAAAGACTGTTTGAAGAGTCAACACTTGCTTTACTGAGTACATCTTCACAGAGAAGAATGATTTTTTATATACATATACATGTATGTAATTAAACATCTGTGCAAGTGAACTCAAATACAGGATTATTATCGATAGACCAGGTTGTACCTCTCTAGCCTTCTCCATAATGAAAGTCAGAACGTTACTGATAAATAAGTGCTGCAGTAAGATTACATTTGTTTGTAAGATTTATAACCTATGTTTAGCTTTTCAGAAAAACTGCAATAAAAGTAGAAATAAAGTCATGGAGAAATTGTTTCAGTGGTTAATTTATCTCCCTGTTAAGTCTTGTTTTTCATCATCAGGATTATGCTTGTTACCTACTGATGTTCATGTTACCTTCACTTGCAAAATCTCTGTCATACATTGAATTTCTTTTCTCTAGCTGTTTTTTAGACTGTAATTTGCTCACCTGCACAATGAGATCTTTGCAAAGCTCATATTCCACACAGAATCTGTAACTGGGAAACTTGAAACAACCTTTCGTGTAGTCTTCCACACTATATAGTGCTGACAGAGGTGAAGACCACAAAAAATGCTTCTTTACCATGTCCATTTCTTTGTCAGTGACTTCTTACACAGTCCCTAAGGACACTTCTAGTGATGTATGCTGCAGCTTTTGCCCAACATGCCAGAACTACCTGCCCCTTTCAGTTGCTCCTCTTCCCTCATTTTTCTTATCCCGAATAGTGCACAAGACAGGATACCTTTAATTACCCAGGTCTGAGTTAGAACATAACTAATTTAATTCAGTGGTTTGATTTTTCAGCTCAGTGTCTTCTCAGTGATGGCTCTTTCTGAAGTTAATATCATGTTCTCACAGAGAGTGTCATAGATTGAGTTGAATCAGCTGCTGTTATTCATAGCATGCTGCAGTCATGCCAGATTCAAGAAATGAAAGTACTGGCTGGAGCAAAGTATTATGGGGTATGAAGTTCAGAAAGGCTCTTGCTTATGCTTGTCTCTTTGCAGACCAAGGTCACAGCTAAATCTTGTGCACCATGTTGGAGTGCAGTAAGTAAAACGTGACACCTGCAGGAAGAAGCAGACAGGACAGGCGACCTTAAATGGACCAACAAGTGTTTCCATTCTATGGATGTCACTTTCAATGTAAAGCTGAGATCACAAGGATCAAGTTGCTTCTTCAGTGGGTAGCACCCAAAGAGGACTGTCCATCCTGCCTCTGATACTGATCCACATGTTCCTGAATCCACATCAGGAATCCATCTCATGAATTTGATCCCTGCCTTCTTCTGAGTCTATTCTGGGACTTTTCCAGTCCCTACTTCAGTATCAGTGGTGATGGTGACATCATTGCCATCAGTGGGTTGAGTTTGAGTTTGTATAGGTTTGTATCTATTTTTTTTAATTATTATTTTCATAAAATAATTTTCTTTCCCAACCCATCGGTCTCTCTTCCTTATTCACTTCCTCTTCCCTTTGGAAAGGAAGAGGGGTTTATAGAGAACATCTGTCACTTGTCTAGTGGTTGCTCCAGCCCTAACCCTTGACGGCGTACTCTGGAACAGATCTCCAACAGATCTATGCTAGTGGAGACCTACTAAGGTCAGTGGAGATGGGTTGATATACACAGCAGCTACAACCTCCTGTCTTTAACCAACCATGTGGTAAAATAATACAAATTTTAGCTCTGTAAGAAAGCTCTAGTATCCTGGTACTCCAGATCAACAAAGCAAGCCTCTTAAAATGTCTGACGCATTTCTTGAGCTGTCTTCTGGCATGCTTCAGGCCCATGAAACAAATAACTGAGGAAGGCTCATAAAGAGGAGTAAACAAACATAAAAGACTGGCCCTGAGTGCTATTGTATTTCAGAGCTGGCTCACCGCTCTTGTTAAAGGGCTGCCACAGACATATACAAAGAATAATGTGAGTAATGCTGGAGCCATCTACCTACAGCACAGAAACGTGATCTTTCCTATTCAAATGTATTTGAAATTTGTTAGAACTGGAAAAAAGATTACTTTTCCCTTAAAAAGGCATGATCTCACACTCCCTGCCTTTTTTTGATACAGGACTGGGAGACAAATAAAGCCTCAAAACCAGTTTAGACCTTGCTGGTTTAATAACTCTAACATATTTCTGATGAAGATGAAAAAATCAGACTTGTAAAAACTGACCCTAAAGAGGAAAAAAGAGGCTTTGACTGACATGGGGCGAGAGGAAAGTATGGGAGGGAGCTTAATGCCTCAACATCGGTTAACAATACAAAAGTCTGAAATCTTTAACTCATTAATTTGAAAGAGTTTGGCTCCAACTCTTTATTTCAGCTTTTCATTTTTGTTTGTTTGTTTTTCCTCTCCCAAAGGAAATCTGGACTGTAGATGATTACTTTGAAAACAAAACAATACACAACTCTGGTAGAAAGATTCTCTTCAAAAGAGATCATCGAGGAATAAAATATGCTTTAAATTAACCATCGGTTGCAACAGTGACAGGCCTCAGGGTTTGATGACACAGGCTCATATTAATTACTTGCTAAGGGAATGGGGTTGTGTGCTACATAACATGAGGATACATATTAGGATAAGTAGTTTCCAGAGGTTAGGCTTAAATAATGTCCTTTTCTGACAACACTGAAAAACCTGGGGAGGTTAAACACAAAATTCAAACTAACACACACACGATATCCTTTTCTAATTAGCGTGAACCTCTGACTATGGATCTGCTCACAGCAGGGTATCCAATGCACAGGTCTTACAAGGAGAAGCTGAGGGTGATGGGGTTGTTCTGACTGGAGAAAATGAGGCTGAGAGGAGACCTTATGGTTCTCTACTATTCTCTTTAAGGAAGTTGTAGTGAGGTGAGGGTTGGTCTCTTCTCATCTGTAACAAGTGATAGGACAAGAGGAAACAATCTCAAGCAGTATTAGGGGAGATTTAAGATGGTGTGATGGTTTAGGAGTTACCCACATACACAATGAAATCACTCAGACTAGACTCAGCCAGCTGGAAGTTAAGGAATGAAGCTATATTTTACAGCATAGCACAATTTACAAGCATATATATACACAATATACAGTTATATACAAGATGAAAGTAATATAGAAACACAAAATTCCCTCCAAAATAATCAGATCGCCAGGAGGCTCCTGACCCAAACCTTCCCTCCCTTTCCCTCCCTTCAGAAATAACCAGACCAATCCCCACGTATCTCACACAATAAATCTGGGAAGACCTGAGGTGAGATGTCAAAAAAAAGACAACAAGGAGGTTAGAGGAAATAAAGGGTTAGGTCAGATTAGAGTTAAGGCAGAAAGCAACCACAGACCATCAGAGTGAAGGAGCAGAACAACAACTACTTAGAACTAACTGAAAAGTGTGTGAGAAGTGAGTGGTTTATCTATGCTTTGACTAGTTGCATTTCTCAGCAGAAGAATGAGTGATACAGTTTACTGTTGTTTTTTTCTTTCTTCTCGCAACTAAGGATTTAATTTCTCTCAGTAAAAATATTCCAATTACCCTCAAACCAGCACAGATGGGCATTAGGTTTTGAAGCCCCAGAACAGGCTGCCCAATGAAGTGCTGGAGTCACCATTCATGGAGAGATTATAAATATATACAGATATGGTGTTGACTGATATGGTGTAGTGGTAAGCCGACAGTGCTGGCTTAACTGTTGGACCTTATGATCTTAAAAGTGTTTTCCACATAAAACTATTCTGTTACTGTCCAAACTTAAGCAGAAGTTTTAATCTATTATGAAGGATTTATACATTTGAAGTAGCAATATTAGTTGATTAATAAGTTAGCGTGCACTGAGTTGTGCTATTTTTCTTAGAACTACAAAGCAATTCCAAGCTAATTTCCATGGGGACTGGATTCGAACAAGTGAACCACTGCTGATCAGACAGGATCTTTACAGACCATGAACACTGTATTCAACCTCTTCTGTAAGTCTGACCATTTAGAAAATGTTCAGTAAGACAGCCTGTAAGCTAGAACTACGTTCCTGGGGAGACCTCTTATGGGACACCTCAAACGACCCTGCTGAAGTACTCTGCTAACTAGGTACACATTAGATGCACATCTATAGTGATTTGATTCATCAGAAGAAGTGGGTTTTCAAATTTGTTCTATTATCTAGATGGAGAAATTAAACCATTTTCCCTTTAGCTACTGTATCAGCCTCTGACAACCCATGGCCTAATTACGTTATCACCTTCTGTAATGTGCCTAGTTAGTCAAAACTGTTTCACATTAGTGTCCAGGCTTAATAAATACATAACAGTTTTACAAGGGGAAAAGAGGATTTCTGAGATCAGGGGTTCTGCTTTTACAGCAGGATGGAAAGCTGGTCTAAATATGCTTGTCTGAGGCCTGTACTTATTGCAGCTCCTGGAGATCCCTAAGCTAAGTAAAAGCTCTTTCAGCATTTAAAACACAGTTGCCTATTCAAATTTTAGTTTTTAAAAGTCATGTGTAATTTACCTTAGTTTTCTATCTGAATTTATGTTGATCAGCAGCTAAAACAATACATTCTCTTGTGGATTAAGAAAAAAATAATTAGAGAGTGGAATTGAAGGAGACAGACCCTATGCCACTGTATGTTGTTTGAAAAGAATATAAAATCACAGTTCTGGGGAAAAAAAAATCCATGTCTCAGCTGTTACGTTTGATGAGGTCATCACTTCTGTGCCAGACTTCTTTTTTTTCCCCTGTTTTTATCCTTGTCTGCTAACTCAGAGTGAACCAGCCCTAACTTGAAGAAACCTCTATGCAATTTCATATCTTGCCACTGCTTTGTGTGAGACCTGGGGTGGAGGGCGCTAAGCCAATTTTGCTAGATAATGCAAACACAAAACATTTGCAACTCCTACCTCAGCATCCTACATTTACCCATCTTAGCATTACCCACACCAGAAGATTTCAGATAGAAGAGATAAGATAATTGACAGGCACCAACCAACAGCTGACAAACACTCTCTTCAAGGAAGGAGCTGTTTTGCTTGGCAAATTCTTAAGTGGCCACTCCCAGAAAATCATGAGGCAGAGATGTTCCCATAACCATGCAGTTCTGTACAACAGGGAACAGATGAAAGGATTGCCATGAGAAGGTTCAAAGAGCAAGAACTGAATACCAACCATGTATCCTAAGCTTCATAAAGAGGAGGGTTAAAAAGACAGTGTGCTGTCAAGATCAGTTGTGATTGGCACATTACATACATACGCAAATTTTGGGTCCAAGCTTTCAATAAGATCTAGTGCTCTCAGACAGACATTAGGTAAGAGAAATCCTCCACACTCTGTGTAACTTCCCCTGAAAATGTTACAAGGGACTGCCAAGAATGATACCGGAAAAAACAAACAAATAAATAATGTTCCAGTAAAATACAAGTCTATCTCCCACTGTTGTGGGGTTTTTTTCTCTCTCTTTTTTTTTTTTTTTTTTTTTTTTTTGGTCTATTTGTTTGGTTTTTTCCTTGTTGGTTTGTTTGGTTTGGTTTGGGTCTTTTTTGTGTTTTTGTTGTTGTCGTTTGGGTTTTTGGTTTGTTTGCTTTAGTTTGGGTTTTTTTTTTTTTGTTTGTTTTGTGGGGGTATTTTGTTTGGGTGTTGTGGGTTTTTGGGTTGTTTTTGTTTTGGGGGTTTTTGTTTGTTTGGGGGGGTTTTTTTGTTTGTTTTTTTTTCTGGTAGAGTAAGAAGACATTTAGGAACATGGACAAAAAAATAAACCTTCAATGACTGTGGAAGTAGAGTGGTCTAGGTTCTATGGATTTTTAGAATTAGCTAAGAGCTTCAAAGAAAAATTAATATAGTGTTCCAAACACTCCAGGTGACCCATGCCAAGTGTAGCAGCTGGCATTAATAGAGTAAATTACATTATTATATTAAAGATGAATGGCACAGCTTTACAAAAATAAATATCTAACACTGTTTAGAATTCAAATCAACTATACCAAGAGCAGGCCTAACGGATATGAATGAACAGAGTATTAGAGTGTGGAAATTAAAATCAGAGTCTCCATTTACCTTCCCATTACGACCAGCATTCAGACTTAGCAAACATATAACAAACCTGATGGTATTTTCTCAGGGCATTCTAAGAGAAGTTCCTAACACTGCAATAATTTCAGCACCTACTGACAAGTCACCTGGGAAGAGTATATTGAGATCAGGACAAAGGTCTAGTTTGATCTCCCTGAAAACCAGGATTTTGTCTATAAAAAGAGCTTGATGCTTTGCTTTGTGGTAAAAATGAAAGCAAAAGTTCGGAGGTTGACAGTGGAAGAGTGAAGAGACTTCATCAGACTTGGCAGTAGCTCAGTGCTTGCATCATTTATCATGGATAGGCTGTTTGGGTTGGGTTGTTTTGTTTTTTTCTGAATATCTGAAACTAAAACTCTGTGTCCCTGTCAGAATGCTTTAATCTGTGCCACTGGCTGTTTTGAACACTGATCTCTCTCCTGATACAGAGAATATCTAACCTTGGCCCAGAAGGTCAGTATTTTCCTAAAAAGTATTCAGGTCCTGACGTGGAGTGGGAGCTAAAGCTTCCTGAGAAATGTTGCAGTGAGTTCTAGTAATAGCTCTGCAGCCCTCCTGTAATGGCATATTTGTGTTGGCAGTAATAGGATTACCTGCACCATTAAAGGTCGCAGGAGCTCTCCCTTGGCAGGTGCAGTAAATGAAGAAAATTATTTCCAGACTATTTGGTTTATAACAGAAGGGCTTAATTATAGTTCCAATGAGGCTGAGCTGCACAGATCACAGTGATCAACATCAGCTCCAAAATAACATAATGCAGTACCTGAGAGAAGTACTGAAAGAAGCACCATGGATAACACCACATGTAAACAGCTTTCTCAGAGAGGAAACGGTGTTTCATGATTTTCTTCCACTCTCTCAGTCAGAAGTGTAATTTTTAAGTGTATAGAACATGCCACTTAATTGAGTCTACTTAATATCCCAATTCTAAGAAGTCTTTCTCTTCTTCCTCATCTCTCAGCCCTATCAAAATAAGATTTTTTTCTATCAAGTGGATATGACAATCCAAAGAACCATGGCTGGTCTAAAACCTTAAATTTTACCTAAAGCTAGTGACTATCAGAGATTGATCTCATTTAAGATAGCAGTTGTACTTAGGCATTTGGCCAATAGCCAAACTAATAAATGCAATCTTGAACACACATACATAAATATATGTATGCAGGTCTTTTTCAGGGTTGTTTACTCAGCTATTCATTATATTTGAAACAATGCCAGGATCAACATGACTAAGGCCATGATCTTTCACAGATCTGAAGACAGTTATAATCTCTAAGTTCACCTGAAATGAAGAAACGGAAATTAACTGTACTGAATACGTCTGGATTGTACTGGCAAAATTAGGTCAGGCTGCCATACAAACCAATCAGAATAGGAGTGAGTCTTGTACAGAACTCTCGCACAGAATTCTCCACTCTTTCAGGTGTTTTTGTCTGCAGAGGAGCTTACTCTTACAGGCAAATACTGAAAAATGCAAGCAGCCTGGTGAGGTATTGGTAAGAAACACAGCGAGCCAGGCAGAGCACACAACAGCAACACTGTGTGAATTAAATGGAATGGAAGAGGTGTCTTACATAACCTACTAAAAACTGTTAATGAATGTAAGTATTTAAGGTGATTGGTCTTTGAGGTACTTTACAGAATACTTTCCATCAGGTGAGTTGGAAGCCTGCCGATGCTTTAAATGTTTTGATACTGGAATTCCAATCACTGCTCACCAAGAATAAGGCTGTAGTGTTTGTCTAGCTCAAAGTGGCCACCACATAATCATTTCGGACCTCTCTAATCTGATCTTCCTGTTGCTGAGAGAAGGCTTGAGCAAGGTGAATCTCCCTTTCCAGTTTTTGCAGTGATTCAGGGGACGAAACACACATCCACATAGCATGCAATGGTTCTTCTATTCTGCCCTATCCCATCAACAATAGCAATCTCTTTTCAGTTACAGCACCCTGATACTTTTAACAAGTGCAAACTCAAAAAGTACTTGGAATCAGAACTCTAATTTTAATGGATCAGGTGATTGAAGACAATTTTTCAGCACAAACAACACTGGATAAAAAGCAAAACAGATTTCCTGAAAATGCCTTCCATTTTTCATTACTCCATACCCTTTTTGCATATGATGACTTAATTTCTGCCTCTCAAGATTGGGAGAGATTGGTATTCATTAGAAGAATCTATACCAGTTCAAGATTCTGAGACCTAATGCTGGGGTATAAAAATACAGATAAATTGAATTCACATTGGTAATGGCAATTATGCAATTGAATTGTTACGTATTTATAGAAGCAGGCTCCAGAAAGTCCCAGCTGAAGCAATACTGACAGCAGCCAAGATGACTTCAGAAGTGACTGTGAGCTGCCTTTCCCTTGTCAGCTCCAGGCCAGGCAATGTTGCCTTGGGGTATGGCAGTTACCTGCTTCCAAAAGATGTTAAGGAGCAGGGAATCATTCTAGACAAATCCAGAGAAATATTTATGCACCTACAGTTTTAGTATTTAGTAAGATGGCATGAGAAGAACAACGACCATGCTTAAAAAAGATTCACTTCTATTTAAGAATTTTGGTTGTTAGACATGCTGCATGCCACAGAATCCCCAGAGTATTTCTTGTACATCAAGACTCTTCCACAGCGGGCGTATCGGCTACTTTTATCAAGGGAGAAAGGTCATTCAACTACTCTCTAAAGTACCCTTTTCTATATAAACTCATTTGAGCCTGACACAAAATGGGATGGTCCAATCAAAAGATGGAGTTGATAGCTTGAGTTTCAAGGCAAAAACTGGTATTTGTATACTGCAAAAATTTCACAGCTCTCCCATCTGTGAAGGGGAAGACGACTTTTTTATCCTTAGGGACTCTGTATCTTATCAATATTGAAAGGGTGAGTATCAAGAGGATGTGGCAAGACTCTTTGCAGTAGTGCCCAGTGATAGGACAAGGAGCAACAACCACAAACTGGAACCCAGGAGGTTCCATCTAAATGTAACAAAAAAAAATTATCTCCTGTGAGGGTGCTGGAGCAGATTGCCCAGAGAGGTTGTGGAGTCCCCTCTGGAGAGATTCAAGACCCACTCGGACATTGCGATTTTGGTCAAGCTGCTCTACCTAAAGCTGTTTTACTAGGAGGGTTGGACTAGATGATCTTCAGAGGTCCCTTCCCACTTCCACCATGCTGGAATTCTGTGATCACAGAGAAGATAAGTAGTTTATAGTCTCTCACTGAGACTTGTCCAAATTCTGTTCGTGTGCTTTCTTTAACCCAGAATACTGAAAACACACAAATGTCCTTTGGGAAAAGAGAAATAAATTTCCTATTTTCTCATATTTCTTCATCTCCACCTCACTGCATTTAACCACTCTAAGGTTACAACACATACAGAATGGCCTATTTCTAGTAGTGCTGCTGTTGCAGCACTTAGAGTGCAGAAATACTGTAAGCTACATCTATACCAGAGGACTAAGGTATTGTACCTCTAACTCATTCAGAAAGGAAACCCAAATCACACTGGAGTCTTAATAAGCTCTCACTGGCTTACCAGTTTTGATAACCAAAAGAACAGCACCCTAAAGTGATATCCAGCTGTTTACTCCAGATTCTTGCTTTGGTTTTCAAATAAGGCAGTGCAAAATGATGGAAAACTTGCAATTAACACATTACAGCATTTTGCATAACACAGCAGCTGAATTAAGCATCCTCTAAACCTTACTTCAGAGCCCTGCCTATAAGAAAGCAGTGAAAAGAAGGAGAAAATCTTCTTTGCTCTATAAAGCATATTCTCTTCCTTTCACAATAGCTATGACTGATTCATACATCACTCTGCTGCATATCTTGCCAGCCCAGGACTTGGCCCAAGCCTTGTTTCACTTTTTAACAATATACATAATATTAGCATCCAGGTGTAAGCAACAATAAGTAAATGTCAGTAAAATATTTCTGCTCCTGCATGCATTTTAGGGTTTCCTGAGCACAGCATTGTATCGTTCCTAGAAGAAACAGTCAAACTCAGTAGTACTAGGTCTGACTATTCTCATGAATACTGGTCTTTCTAATCTTCAGTGCTCTTGACTTCAATCTAATAAATCATTTCAGACAAGGTTAGCCTTTATGCTCACATAAACTTCAATGAAGTGACAAGCAGAGCAGGCAAAATTTCAGGTTCAGCATCAGTGTTTTACTGAAGCGTGGCTGGTTTTCAAAGGAAAATGTCTTTACCATACCTAAACTTTGCATTTTTTTCACTCTACTGTTCTAAAGGTTCTTCTCGCTCCCGAAGGAGCTAATGTGCCTTATCCCTTATCTTGTAAAATCAGCAGTTGCACAAGACCTCAGACTGTGTTGATTGTAAAAGAATTGTGACAATATCTGGGTCTCCATTCAAAGGCATTATCAGAGTCTTTCAATTAGATGAATGGATTCCCATTTTCCCTTAGATTCTGAATGTCCAGACAATTCTTGCCTAATTGAGAGACCTGATGCTTCTTCACATTTCAGTCCGAACAAACAGCTTCAAATAAACCTATTCCAAACAGCTCAGCAGAGATTCTGCCTGGTTTTCCCTTCAAAACAAAATGCTAAAGGTTAGTCTGGGTGTCCAGTGACTCTTCATCATGCAGACTGAATCTTACAGGAAGAGGAACAAGTTTGATCACCCCCCCAACTTTTTACCAAGTTGGTAGGTTAACACGTATTGAACCAGGAAATAAAACTGATATTTAGGCCTTATCCTATGCATACAGCATGATTGCTGGGGACTCAGTTATCCTAGAGAATTTAATTGACCCTGAGGACAACCAGCATCTTACCAGACTGCACTGCACTGTAAGTAATTTCAAGTAACTGTGTATACTTGAAAATAGTTTTCGGTTGCTTGAGAGAGACAATAAGTTGCATATTCCACAAGTACGTGAAAACACAACCTTATTCTGACTTGCTTTTGAAAGAGGCACTAAAACAGACAAAGATGAACACATACTGGAATGATTTATCATGGCCATTCAGACATAATTTCTATAACGAAGAAAATACAAAGAGTTGAACTTTAAGGACATAAGATTGCCTTGAAGTATAAATAACAACATTTACATTCTTTTTAGTCTCTATAAGAATGCATGTTCCTTACAGCCATAATAGGAAGGCAAAGAAACAAAAACTCATTCTTATAACCAACCAACAAATCCCAAGGTACGCTTTTCTTCTAATCCCACCTTAAGTAAAGCTACTTTCTGTCCCATTTCTTCTGCAAACCTATTAAAATATAAGCACATGAAGAATCATTTAGAGTCAAAATTGGGTTGGGGGAAAAAAAAAAAAAAAGTAAACTTTCACTTTCCATAAGAAATACAGTGTTTTAAAAGAAACTACTTGTTTTCCATGTTGCCTCCATCTGTCTCTTTTCCCAAGCAATAAGGGATAGGACAAGTGGAAACAGTTTTAGATTGCACCAGGGTAGGTTTAACCTGGATGTTAGAAAAGGGATGTCACCAAAAGGGTTGTCAAGCCCTGGAATAGTATGCCCAGGGAAGTGATGGAGTCCCCATCCCCAGAGGGAAATAAAAGATGTGGAGATGTGGTACTGAGGGACATGGTTTAGTGGTGACCTGCCAGTGCTGATTAATGGTTGGGCTTGACAATCTGAAAGTTCTCTTTCCAACTAAGATGATTCTATAATTCTATCTGTACAAAGACAATAGTGTACAATGAAGTGGGACAGATGTCAGGGAATCATTTTATGTTGCAACTGGCATTCATGGGACTTTGTGTACAATTGGTTGTGGGGTTTTTGTTGTTTGTTTTTTATTATATCACCATTTAATAGTTGAGCATTTGCATCACTTTCAGGTCTGCCTCACTTCACTTCAACTTTCAAATTCTGAAGACAAATTAATATGTTAACAGGGTAGAATGGTATCAGACAAAGACTCAGTCTCTCATTTCTCTTCTACCACACCAGATACAAACACTGATTCTGTCCTGCTGCTCAGTCTGGGGCCAGCAAGGATCTCCCTCTGGCCCCAGTTCACTTCAACAAATATCAAGAAAATGACGTCTACAGCATGGAGCAAGCCTGCTGTCCTGACCACGACAGAAACAGGTCCTTTAGTTGCAGAGACCTAGGAAGTCAAAGCTATCTAGGGAACCTGCATCCCATTCACATCAGAAATTCACAGAGTTACAGACTGGTGGGAGTTGGAATGACCTCTGGAAATCATCTATTCCAACTCCCCTGTTAAACAGGCTTGCCTAGAGAAGGTTGCAAAGGCATGTTTTTAATGTCTTCAGAGAAGGAGACTCCACAACCTCTTTGGGTAGCCTATTTTAAACTTCTCTCTTGAACTTTCTTTAAAAATGGTGTTTTCCTCAGGAGAATCCATGATCATCTGAACTACCACTACTTTACCAATATCCACCAACAACCAGTTTTGACATTCAGCTTCTCCACTCTCTCTGAGACAGCAAAGGCAAAATGACCTTCATAACAGCAGAACTAAGATTTAAGATCAGGTTTAACTATCTGCATTTTAAAGCTGATATCAGGCCATTAACATTGCTAACATGTATTTGCTGCAGCATGGTAAACAGAACAGAGAGTACAGCACATGGCAACGATTTAAACCATGTCATTAGCACATGGTAGGGGGCAGGGCTTTACTTGTGTAGTTCACACATACCATGCAAATTCTTTAAACAAATAAAGAGTTGTGGAGAGAGGGAGAGAAGGGGAAGAAACCTCAAATTTTCCATGCTCTCCTGTTCTTGTTTGGATGGTTGGCTGGTTTAGTTCCCACAATATGATGGAGTCTCTCCACTCACCCATTTGATCAGAAATTCCTCTCCTGTTGCATTCACAAAGACAGCACACTGCCTACATTTCAGGAAGGTCCTGGCAATGCACAGACAGCTCTAGAACAAGTACTGTGGGCAGAGAACATCATCTCATCTATTTTTTAAATAGATTCAGTTACCATTTCACATGGATGTGCCTATTAATTCTTGAACAGCAGCAAGTATCGTAATGAAACAGAGTCCCAGGTACAGGCAGGGAGGACAGGAGAGCATGGTGCCTTGTCCTCTTAAAAAAATTAACAATGCATTTTTTTATATATCTTGGAGCTACACGATGAAATGAAATGCAATGCAAAACAAGTACTTGCTAAAGCTCAAGATGGCATACCAATCAATCAGTACATTTGTATTCTCACCTCTCTGCTGATACACAGCATCAGGCAGGCTGAGAGAGGTCTGCTTAGCCTGGTGAAGACTGAGAGGTGATTTTATCAATGTTTATCAATATCTAACAGGTGAGGATCAAGAGGATGGGGCCAGACTCTCTTCAGTGATGTCTGGCAATAGAAAAATTGGAATGGGGACAAAATGGAACACAAGAGATTCCATCTGATCATATGAAGAAGCTTCTTTTCTGTAAGGGTGATGGATCCTTAGAAGATGCTGCAGAGTCTCCATCTCTGAAGAGATTCCAAACCTGCCTGAATACAGTCTGACCATGATGCTCTGTATGACCCTGATTTAGTAGGGGGGTTGGGGTGGATGATCTCCAGAGGTTCTCTTCCGACCCCTGCCATTCAGTGATCTGTGACTCAAGTAGCACTCATCTTACACATTTCGTTACTTCCAAGCACATAATTGAAACCAAGAAGTGATGGAGAGCACTTGAACAGGATGACACATGAAGGTGATTTTATATTGCTTAGTAAGACATAACACAGTTCTTGGTTCAACCTAACCTGTCAATTTTTTTAAGATGGTGCTGATCTACAAAACATCTTTCACACAGATTAAGATTAGCAATGCTTCACATATATTTAGTCACAGTTTTAACAATCTTGTAGATAGGTAAATAAAATTACTTCTCTTTTAGTTTTAGGAAACCCAAGACAAAGTCATTCAAGATCAAATTTACTCATCACAAAATAAACACTTCTTCTGAGTTTCCTCACAGCACTAAAGTATCTGAGATCTGTTGATTTCAGTGGTCTTTTCTAAGGTAACAAATTTATTACCTTCAGCTATTAAACATTCTAAAAATTAGAGATGATTGCTTCCTTCAGACCTGTGTCAGAAAAAGAATTATAGCCTAGGAATCTGAGAAGGTCAGATATGCCCAGAGATAACACAGAAAAGCTGATCGGGAACAGTTTGGGTCTTTTGCTCCATCATTCCACCTCTTTGCTGGGCAGGCAGCAATGGGCCCCAACTAGCAGAAGGAGATGACAATCCTACAAGGATGTGAGGCAGACTCAGTAGAATACCTAGCTATTTATAAGATCTGCAGCACATAAGAGAATTGATTTATTATCATAACAGCTCACGAAGGAGGAAGAATTACTGCTCAGACAAGGATCTAAAGTAGAGAGAGAATGAGTGACTCTCTTACAATCCCACAGGAAGTACACTCTATTTAAGTAGGTTGCTACATCCCCTACAGTTTCCAGGTTAATTTTACACAGAGATTAGCAGTTTAGCAGCTCCCACAAGTGTTTTCAGCAGCAGCATATACCCTGTTCACTGGAACTCAGTTCCAACTTAAAGACAGACAAATATAAAGGAGTTCAGAGAACTTTCCAAAGACATACACAGTGGCCAGCTGTCAAAGTCCACCAGTGAAAATGAAGTGTTTTCTGAAGTCCTCTCAATATAAACAGAGCTGGAGCATGAGAGGACTGGAGTGATTTTGAGTTGGACAGATATGATGTAGAGAAGGAGAAATTACTGCTATTTTAACAAAACCACAGAATTGTTTAGATTGGAAGAGACCTTTAAGATCATCAAGTCCAATCACTAACCCAGTAGTGCCAAGTCACCATTAAATCATGTCCCCCAGGACCACATCTACAGGGTTTTTAAATCCTTCCAAGGCTGGTAACTCTACCACTGTCCTAGGCAGTTTGTTCCAGAGCTTGTAACTGTTTCAGGGAAGAGATAACCCATTCTTGAAGGATTTTTGAAACCATTATTGAATACAAATATATTTCTTATCAGAATTTACAACATCTTGCACTTACAGACACGTAATAGGTAGGTGCCTTTTTAGGATTAAGAGGAAAAGGGATGATCACCACCTTTCAATCCCCATCCCACTTCTGTATCTCCAGTCTGTGTTTAATGGACAAGACTTGTCCATTTTAAGAAAATATCACCTGAAGAGTATGGAGGGAAAGGATTTAAGGAGAGAAGACAACTGCAGAGAAAATGCAGAGCACAGTGGTGTATTTAACAACTGTTACTTGTGTTCCCCTAGTGCCACCTTTGATTCAAGCTCACCAAGTCTGAGAAAGCTTGCAAACATTCCCAGGAGAGAATGAAGTTTTGTCTGCTTGATATCACTTCATTTCATTCAAAGAGTCCTCCTGGATAACCTATCCTTTTTTTCTACAGAAAATCAAATGTTGAATACTTCTGCTACAATGGCTGAACTCTATCTCCTTTTACTATACCATGACTGCATCTTCTGAAGTGCTGGCTGAAAAATGCTCATTGGATTTTAGTGACTTCATGTTCTCCTGCACCATGGGAAAGAGGTACATGCAAGGAACCTTGTTTGAAAGGTTCACACAGTAACACCTGAAAAAGGAGGAGAAAAGACCAAAACCTCCTTCTGTTTTTTTGGTTCTCAGACATACCCTGTGGATTTCTGTGTGCTCTCGTTCATGGTTACAGCCATAAGTCTTTTAGACCAAACGCTCAGAGCATGTAAAATGTTCCAGGAAAGCCAATGTAATAATTTTAGCAGAGCTTCCACAACTTGCTGTTGCCAAGAATTAGGCCCAGGAGCATAACAAAGGCAGTTGCTTAAGCCTATTAGTAAGTAGTGAACTTTTACCACTTAGTATTATAGTGCTGACTGACTGAAAGACATCTCCAACACATGTGTAGGTGGTCTACCTTAGGATGCAGGGAACAGAGGAGATGTTGAATTGAGAAGAGAAGTGAAATAAGTAGCTATAGATGCACCTACACACTTTAAAAATACACAGAGATGTGTATATACATATATGCATATTTGCAAATATACACATATGGATGATTATAAATACAAATATACGTACATATGCCAATACAAGACACACAACAGATGTATAGAACTGTTTCAACAGGATGTAAAGAGTTAACTTATGAAGCAGGCCAGCAGCTTTTTCGTACACAAAAGTCAGTCATTGGAATATCAAGGAAAACAGTCGCTAAGAAGCTCACGGACTTGCCAGCTGCTCATTTCAAGCTTCAAGCTAACAGTTGCTGAAAGAGGCCCTTTGGGCTTCCTTCTCTGCTGAGAATCAAGCAAGCCTCACTTCTAGAGAGCCTCAGTAGTTAAGATGTTCTTCTGTACTGCTGAAACAAATGGGTTTAGTCTACAGCTAGTACAACTAGGTATTTAGAGAGAATTTGCTTTTGCAAGGTTATTATCCACTCTGGGCTGCCAGAAGCCAATTTGTGGTTTTTGCAAGAATGGCCATACTACGCTGTGGGGTTTTCAGACAGGGTTAAAGACTCAAGCAACAGCTCCTCATTTTTCTTCTTCTGATCCTTCTTTTGCCATTTTCAATCCCATAGTGGGGAACAGGAAACACAGCAGGGAAAAAAAGCAATTTTTTACTCCAATGTACAGCAGAATGTGATTTGCAGATTACCTGTAAATTAGCAAAAAATGGGGATAGTGCTATTCCAAGTGTGTCATTTCACACCCTAACAGACATACTTTTGACACCAGTTTATCTCCTTGCAACTTCACTTTTAATCCCCCAAATTTGTCCTTTGCTTCCCGTTTGCTTGAGGCAGTAGTTCCATTGTCACCTGGTGCCGCACAGTTACCATCCACTCCATTCCATTTGCTCTCATTGTTACCCAGTGCTGCTGCAAAAAGTATCCTAAAGAAGCCTCCGGCTGTTTTACTTAGTGCCCTAGTAATGATCTTCACTTATGTAAGCAGATGAGAAAGATGACAGGTTGACTCTAATCAAATCCATGCAGGTGCTATTTGCATGCTAATTATCTCTAGGTAAAAATTCAACTTTCTGGCCATCCTTCTTTCAATTTGAACTTAAGATGACAAATTCTATACAATGAGATTCATTCCTGGTGACTGTAGATAACTAATAAAGACATCAAGGTTAGGATTCTGGCCAGCAGAAGGAGGAGTTTATTTGTCTTTCTCCCATGACTGTGAGCAGGGCTCAATTAAGGGTTGAAATGGATCAGGTGAATCTAGACTGTGCTTTCTAGCTCTTCTATGTAGAGGAAGAATCACAGAATGGTAGTGGCTGGAAAAGACCTCTGGAGATCATCTCGTTCAACCCCTCTTGTGAAAGTAGAGTCATGCTTGCCCAACCACTTGCAGTGTCAGAGAGGCTTGGAATCTCTCCAGAGAAGATGACTTCACAACCTCTCTGGGCAGCCTGTTCCAGTGCTCTGTTGCCCTTCACAGGAAAAAAAATTTTCCCTTACATTTAGGTGGAAGCTCCTGTGCTCCAGTTTGGGCTTGTCACCCCTTGTCCTATCACTGGGGACAGCTGCAAGGAGACTGGCCCTATCCAAACTTTGGATATCAATAAATATTGAGAAGATCCCCTCTAAGTCATCTCTTCTCCAAGCTACACAGCCCCAGATCTCTCAGACTTCCTTTGTCAGAGATGCTCCAGTCCTCTCACCAGCTTTGTAGTCCTCCAGTAGTTCTCCAGACTCTCTCCAATAGTTCTCTATCTTTGTTGAACCAGGAACCCAGAAATAGACACAATACTCTAGATGTGACCTCACTAGGGCAGAGAAGAGAGGAAGGAAAACCTGCTCAAAAAGAGTTGTCCTCTCAGGATTTTTCAGGGAAAGCGGAACTTAAGAGGACACTGTTACTGGCAACAGCCTGATGGGTGTGATGTTAATATTTTTATGATCAGTTCAAAACGCACACCCTTGTCTCGCTATTCTCAAGTTACATAGAGATGGTAACAGGGAAACACAAGCCACAGTGTCATTAAAGCACTGTAGCTCATACTGTAAAGTACTTTATTTCACTTTCAGTCACAGGCAATCTACTCTAAGGCTTGAAGACTGTAGTCCTGTGACATGGGATCAGTCAGACATAGATGAAATTTGCTATAGTCCTCCTCCACTTCATCCTCACTGAAGAATTTAAGTCCTTCAAACATTTACTATTATTATTGTTATTTTGAAGATAATGTTATTTCAGACCCCTTGGTACAGTTTGTCACATTCTATTCACTATCAAGTGTCTATAGTGCTAGACCTTGCACACGAAATAGAAGGAGAGGGGGAGGAAGAAACTAAAAGCAGTTTATAGTAATTGATTTTTCCAGACTATAATCTTGGCATCTCTTTAAATCCATTTATAATTGTTTGGTACCTGTTTCTGAGTATGAATAAGTTATTTCAACCATGAAGGGTGAGCGCTAAGTTCCTTCCCCGACTATGGAAGATCCATAACTCAAAAGGTTGCAGGACAGAGTGAGTGGTAAAGATTTGTCTCTTTTTCCTCCAAGCAAGTCAAAGAATCATAATCACCTGTCATGGATGAGGCAGTCTCTCTGGTCTTCTTTGGTTGTATTTCTTTTAAATTAAGCTTTTTTAAAAGGGACTGAACCTTGGCATCGGATAGTAAGTAAAAGGTTGGTGTCAGGTCTGGGTGATTTGTACTTTGGGACTTACCAGGTAAGCCTAAACAAGTAAAATAAAATTTAGAAATTATGTTACCTAAATTATTTGATGTTTTTGCTTGTTGTTATTTGGTTTGTTTTGTGTGGGGTTTTTTTTGGCACATATTCACCAAAGTGAACAAGAAAAATAACACTGAAGGAAATTATTTGTTTGACCAGACATTATGCATATTGTTTAATTTGGCAGTCTATTTCTTACCTAACTTTTAAAAAACCTAAATTTCACATTATATTTCAACAACTGTTAAAAGAATTGCCAATCCATCTCAGACAACCAGGGAGATAATGAAACAAAGTTTTGAAAGCACAGCAATGTGAATAGAAAACAAAAACCATGGAAGAAGAAATAAGTGTTATTGCATAATCAGAAAGAGACAGAATGCAGAAAGACAGAAACTTGGATCAGGTTACACACTTGAGTTTCAGACTATTCCACCTATCTTGGATCCATCCTAACCCACACAAGCCAGCTACATCACTGTACAAGAACTCACACAGAAATGTTGGCTGGACACTAAGTCCTAAGTTTGTGATGCAGCATTCTCATTTCCTTGGGGAACAAGAGAGATTCACAGCTGAAATCCTTTAGCACAGTAGTGCAGACAGCTCCCTAAGTCATCCCAGTTCTCATAAGAGATGTACAGGGAAATGTTACCCCTGCAACAGAAATTAGAGATAGGTAGTGAATTGTACTTACCAGATACTTTTGACTGGTAGACAGTAACTAGAGAACAAGTCTTCTGAGGAGTAGCTTAGAGAACAGGGGTTGTTTAGCTTGGAGAAAAGGAGGTTGAAGGAAGACCTTTTCACTCTATAAATCCTAGAAAGGAGCAGAAAGGAAGAGAGGAAACAGCCTCAAGTCATTCCAGGGAAGGTTTTGGTTGGAGATTAGCAAAAATTTCTTCCCCAAAAGGGATGTCAAGCCCTGGAACAGGATGTCCAGGTGGTGGTGTAGTGACTGTCCCTGGAGGGATTTTAAGATGTGTAGATGGTGCTAAGTAAGTAACACAGTTTAGCGATGACCTAGCAGTGACGTTTTAAGTTATTTTTCAGCCAAAACAATTCTATGATTTTAGAACGTGTATTCTACCTATTAATCCATTCTGCCAGAAGTATTTTGAACATGTCAAATATCCATGAGCTGCAAGACACTTAGATTTATTTTGTCGTCTTAACAGGTTTCATCCTTCTCTGTTACAGACTTTCTCTCCCCAGGTTACGTTGGCCCCGACACTGAACCAAAAAGATTGAGCGCTGGGTTTGAAAAGAAAAAAATCAATATTAGGCTGCTCTGCAGAGCTAGAAGTGGGAGATTTTTTTTTTCTCTAGTGATTAAACATTGCCAGTTTTCCAGTGGGTTTCAGGGTATTTGTTTCCAGTTCTGAAGGTCCCAAGATTTTAAAGCAGTGACATTTTAACTATCCTTACAGGAAATGCACATTTATCATACGAGCAGGCTTTAAAACCTCAGGGAGTATAGCCTGAAATGATACACAGAGCTTTTATAGCACAACGAATTGGTTACTGTTAATTGTACTATTATTTGTACACAGTCAACCAGGTCACCTGCTTACTTCATTTGGCTGTAAAAGATCAGGAGTGCTTTAGCGTACAGTGCTTTACAGACATAGTTACAGGAGAAAAGTGCTCCCATAAAATGTTAAAGTATTCGTAAAATAGATTATTTCCCAAATCGTCTATTACAGGTAGCATGAATGGAATGTAAATTCTTTCATCATTAATATCACTAAAAAGAGCACTGGTAAGTCTGCAATCTACATTTTCCCTTTATTCCTTCATCCACAGTTATCATTTGTTCACTGGAAAGCTTTTACGCTTCAAGTGAAAAATCTCGGTCTAATTTTTGCTCAAAAGTAGAGTGGGCTTGGAATTTAAAAACAGAAGTAGAAAAGCATATAGAAGAGTATTTATAAATATTTTTATAATATGGTAAAAACAGAAAAATATGAGGACAAACCCCATTTTTTATGCTCAATAAACAGCAGAATATTGGTAGCACAAGAAAGTAGCTCTTGGTTCAGCACAGTGGGTTTTTTAGCTGTAGCAGAACTACCAAAGCTTAGTTTCCTACAGGTTTGTGTCCTTTATTGCTGCCAAATAAAATAGGAAATGGCTGAATTCTTTCTGCCATCTTCTCCCTAGACAATAATTCGAGTCTCTTTTCTCTATCTAGCTACCAGTTTTCAACTTCTAAACCACTATTACAGTTAAGTGAAATTCAAACATGCGTTGCTCCAAATAAAATCACACTGGTTTGCTTTAAATCTCCTTCATCTGCCTTCACCTTCAAATGACTTGCAGTTGCACTGCTTCTACCATCAGTCCCCAGAAGGAATTGAGATATATAAACTCCCTATGCTTCCCATAATGCATTTAGATTTAAATTATACTAAATCTCAGGTTGGTCTGTGGAAATGTATTAGAGATTGTATAATAACTGCCAGCCTAGGTAATAAGCACAATCTCTCAGTTTCTGCCATACACTGCTCATAGCTGCAGTAAGCAAAAATAAATGAGAAAATTCAAATGTGGAACTAAGATATTGCAACATTTTAAAAATTCTTGAATTTAACCTGATTTTTCTGCTTCATCCTATTATTAGTGTTATTAAATATATGTCTCATCTAGATACTGTGACCTTTTGTTTTTTAATTTATTTCTTAACCAAGTCAGTAGGTTACAAAGAGTTCATTTTCTATCAATTTGTTCCAGATTCCTCAAGTTTTCTGAATTGGTAAAAAATTCAAGCATATCTTCCAAAATAATTTGACATTACTACAGTTGAGGATTCCCTTAAGACAAATCTCCAGCATCTCCAAAAGGAAGAGCTACCACAGAATTTTTCTGTATGTGTCACACATAGAATGTGGTCTACTGAGATATCCTGAAAAAAATAGATCTGCATCATAGTTGTTGTATCTCCCCATTTTACTGTTAATTATATATTAATTAAGAATTAATTACTGAAGTTTTATTTTAATGAAAAACTCTCCAACTCTAGTGAAAATTAGAACTCTAGTTGCTATCTGTCAAATCTCCTTATTTTTAAATGTCTCAGGAAACTGCAGTGAAAACAATAGCAAATTTAAGGTTGTTATTATTATCTTCTTGAAATTATAAACATGAGTTAAAAAAAATCTTGGAAGCATTTTCATTAGCAACAAACCCCAGAAAATTATAAGCAGGGATGTGAAACAAAGCATTAAACATTGACATTCTTCCTCTCATAACATATTTCCCAATAGAATAATTTTCAGTTACACCAGACATGAGTGATATCTGGCTTGGGCCCTGGAGCAGTGGCTACTACACCTTTTACAGAATGAAACTTATTGTTACCTGCACGTACTGTGAAGAATTAAGAGTCTCAATTCACTTCAGGCACTGCTTACCAGACTTCCTACAACCAGAACATAATATTTTTTAGATGACACATTTTAAGTCTGTGGGTTTGAAGAAACATCTACCTCAGGCAAATGTGCACATGAAGTAAAGCACAACATCTCATCTCATTAGACGACTATATTACTGAATCCAGCCATGTCTTGCTTCTGTCATGTCTTTTTTCAAGATTAATAGCTATGTTACAGTCATAATAAGTTGAACAATCTCTAAATGTGACTTTATTCAAATCAAAGATGGTCCATGTAGAAGTTCAAGCTACCATTAGCATTTTTGTTGCAGAATGCTTGCTTCTTCAGGAGCCATGTGACACAGGAATCTGATGAACAGATCACAGAAGAGTACTTTTTTGTTAATATATAAGCACAATGATTAGGAGTTAATTACATCTAATATTTGTCCAAGAGTTTCCCAATAATTTGTACTGAAAAAAACCAAATAAATATGTAAATCTAAAGATTTCTTCTGAAATTACATCAGGACACAGCATTTCTACTTTCCCCTTACCATTTATGAACAGAATTACATCTGTAAAAAATAATGGATTAACTTTACATTAAAATGCAAAAAAACTCCTGGATGAATTCTCTCAGGCACCCTACACTGCTCTGCTCAACACCACTACATTATACTGACAGCCCTGGAAAGACCAACACTGTGTATGTAACGGCAGAGAGCTGCCAGTTGGTGTCTTTAATTAAGCACTAAATAGTCCAACATCTCATTTTATCAGGACTGGAGGACTTAGGTCAGACTGTCATCCCATAATATTACACACATAGAGCTTGACTTACATGGCATTCTGTTCAATTGTCAGTGAATTATATGTATTTCAACTGCATAAGCCAATTGCACCAGTACAGGTTAGGTTAGGGGTTGACACACCACAAAAGCAGCACCCCAAAAGCAGCACCCCAAGGGACCTTGGAGTTCTGGTGAACAAGAAGTTCACCATGAGCTAGCAATGTTTCCTCATGGTCAAGAAGGCCAGTGGTATCCTGGGATGCACTAAAAAGAGTGTGACCAGGAGGCTGAAAGAACTTCTTCCTCCTCTACTCTGCCCTAGTGAGGAGAATTTGGAAAGAGTCCAACAGAGGACTATAAAGATGATAAGAGGGCTACAGCATCTCTCTGATGAGGAAAAGCTGAGAGTCATTGGGCTGTTTAGCCCCGGGAAGAGACAACTGAGAGAGGATCTTCTCGATGCTTAGCAATATTTAAAGTGTGGGAGTAAGACAATGAGGGCAGACTTTTTTCAGCAGTACCCAGAAAAGGACAACAAACTGGAACACAGGAAGTTCAATCTAAGCATAAGTAAAAACTCATATGCTGTGAGGGTGACAGAGCACTGGACCAGGCTGCCAGGAGAGGTTGTGGAGTCTCCTTCTCTGGAGAGATACAAATCTGTCTGGACATTGCAATCCTGGGCAACATGCTCTGGGTGACCCTTCTTTAGCAGAAGGTTTGTACTAGATGACCTCCAGAGGTTTCTTCCAAACCCCTACTACTCTGTGATTCCATTTCAACCTTATTATTAATAAAAAGTGCTAGTTCTAGCTCAGCAGCATATTGTGACAATTAACATGTTCAATCCAAGGCCCCCAAGAAAGCCCTTCTTTTTGTAAACTTTGCACTCTTCTTGTGCCAGTCTAATGGCATTGGTTCAGTTTCTTTGTGTGCACACAGGGATTTGGCCTAAGTGTCAGAGAAGTTAACACATATGCCTATGCAATAATGAAAGTCTGCCCTTATTCATGCAGATATCTCACACAACCAAAACAGGTACTTCATTTTCTTAACCCCTAAAGTCTGTTCTCTTTCCAGAACAAGCAATTGTGAAAACACAAAGAAGTTTATTCAATTCCAAATTGTAATTTTTGCTATCGCAACATAACATATTTCTAGATACACACAGAGAAGGTTATTTGTGCCTAATGCTGCTGTTATTAGCATACACTATCATACTGTCTACTGCTTGTAAACATTGAGTAACCTGTCATACTATATACAATTGCTAAATCACATGCTGTTGCTTATTAAAAAATGATGGATGGTTGCCAGGAGTGATGGCAATAATTAAACATTGTTTAATTAGAGTAGAAAATTCTTATGAGGCTTTTATAAGAAAATACTCACCAGTGGACATGTTTAACTTACAAGACTGATTTTAAAGGATAATAAAACAGAGAGAGGCAAGCCTTTGTTTTATTTTGGTTTGTTTGTATATAAAAACTGGGGAAGGAAAGAGAGTTACAAGAGTTACTTGACATACGTGGTATATGAAGTTTATTTTCCAAACTATTGTGCACTCTTTTTTCAGTTAATGGTGCCATAAATCAAAGCTGTATAATACATTTAAAGTGTCTTAAATATGCTCCCAGTGCAGGCTCTAAAGTAAGTTTTCCAAAATCTATATGCTGAGACAAATCTATAAACTGATTTCATTACCCTAAAGATTAGAGTTCAGTGTTAATGTGTGCTTTTTAGCTTGCCTGCTAGACCTAGTCTGTGTCATGCAAACTAAACAACATATATATTGCACAAGTTTCAATTAACACTTGACAGATATAAACTACGACTAGTTTTAAACTGACTGTGCAGCTTTTACATCATCATTTGAGTCCTTTGGTTGAAGGTTGTTGTGCAGATGCTTTACTGGAATACATTCAGCTCTTACCCTGTGGAAAAATGTGGGGAAGTGCCAGGGAGAGAAACCAATAAGCAAACCATAATGCAGAGTCAGCAAACCTGGCATCTGAGATAGTCACATGCCCAAAGTTGAATTATAAAATTAGGCTGGTAATGGAGCATGGGATTTTCTCTTTGGGCATCCCAAATGTTCTAAACTATTTTAAGTGTTCCTCTCCTGAGAAGCAGATATCCAGTCATTAATATTCTTCTATGTCAAAGACAAACTCTGTCCTTGTTTCCCAAATGTCTGCCTTTGAAAGAAGAGGGAATATCCTGTCTGAGAGACTCATAGCAATCGGTGTCCTAATTAGTTAGGATTCTTCCAATGAAAAAGATTTTTCATTTTAGAAATACCATTTCTCTAAAAATCAAAGCTTCCCTGCAGAAATGCATTGTTTTCAAATGATTAAAATCTGGCACAAATTAGTTTGATGTCTGTGATTACCTGAAGGCCTCATGTCACCGCACTTCCTGAGGATGTGGCAGACCCATGTTCAAACCTGGCCTGCTCGATTCAGACCAGGAATTTAAACCTCATAGACTCTCACCTCCTCAGCAAATACTTTATCTGTTGGTCTGAGAAGCTGGTTGCTCCTTCTTCAAGGAATATTTATCCATACAGAGCAGAGCAATGCCAACAGCAAATGCAGAGCCCACAACATATTCACCAGGCCATCCATGTAGCACACTGAAGGTCGCAGCAGCACTGGACTCTAGCGCCATTCCAAATACCTTGGTATGAGACATCTTTTCTGCAAGTATAACAGAGAATTGCAGAAAAAGGAAGATGAATTGTGCCTAGCTGGAGTAACAGATGAAGTCTGACAAGAGTTTAAAGCATCTCCAACTGCACTAAATACAAACGTTTAGTCACCTAAATCCCACCCTGAATTCTTCCAGAGGAGGCCACAAAAATGATGAGAGAGCTGAAACAGTTTTCCTGGGAAGAAAAGCTGAGAGAGTTGAGGTTACTTAGCTTGCAGAATAGAAGGCTCCCGGGAGGCCTTATAGCAGCCTCTCAGTGCTTCAAGGGGCCTGTGAGAAAGACAAGGACAATCCTTTCAGCAAGGCGCATTGTGACAGGACAAGGGGTGAGGGTTTCAAGCTAGAAGAGGGGAGATTAAGGCTAGGTAGAAGGAAGACATTTCTTACAATGCAGGTGGTGAACCACTGGCCAGGGTTACCAGAGAAGTGGTAGAAGTCCCACTCCTGGAAATATTTCAGGTCAGATTGGACTGGGGTCTGAGCAACCTGATCTAGTGCAAGATGTCCCTGCTCACTGCAGAAGGATTGGATTAGATGACCTTTAAAGGTGCCTTCCAACCTAAACAATTCTATGAGTCCTCACACAGCTCTAAACTTGGGAAACCAAAAGCTTAAAGGTGTATTGTCAATGTTTTCTGTGAATGGAGAGAATTACCTGAATATGAGCTCCTCTTAATGAACCTTCTCTTAAAATTTCAGTGGGTCTCAATTAAATTTCAGTTAGAAAAATAGATTTTTTTTTTTTTTTTTTTATAAGTGATGAAAACTTTCTGGAACGGGAAAACTATCAATCTATTAGGTGAAGTAAGTATGGAAAGAGATGGTTAAAATGACCTCCTAACAAGGTTATGTATAGACAAGAGGGGAAGTTAATACCAATGTCCTATTTTCAGGGTGAGCTTGTAAATAATGCTGAGTTCTAAAGGGAAAAAAAAAAAAAAAAGAAAAAAAAAAGGAAACAAAAAATCTGTCATCTGTGCTGTGGATCTTTAAGTTTTCTAGTCTATCCAAAACCAAAATACATCTGGTTTACTAGGTTAGGCTGCATGTCTGCATTAATAATAACAACTGTGTTTCATTGCCTATCTGGCATCTCCATGCTGTTTTCTCCAGGACCAAATTACCTAAACCAGTGTGTCGTTGAGGACAGGACTGCTGTGAGCTCTCTATGGGAATCCTCTGGTATAGTTTACTACCATTCATGTCATTCTATTTAATTTGCTATTTCTTCCTTACAACACGTGGGTAATAATCACAGTAAATTGATTCCCATGAGCTCCCTGGACAATTAAAGCTATTAGGTTATTGCCACCTGCCTGCTGTTTCCATTAATGCAATTTTCTAGACTTTTTTTTCCCTTCCTGCCTCTCACCCCAGCAAATTCTTTGCCTGGTCTTGACACAATGCTGTGCTGCAATTAGAGTTAAAATGCTGTGGAGAGCATACTTCTGTCCCAGAATTGGATCATGTTGCCAAACACTGCTCTGTCATATGCAAATTTTGTTCTGAGAACTTATGTTTTATTCTTTTTGTATACAGCCTAAGAGAAACATGTTCCTAGTGACACATCATATTAGTTAAAATCAGAACCTGGGTAGCTCTGCTATTATTTAAATCTATTTGTAACCATTTTATGCTGATTGTCATTTTGATATTTACTAAATCACCTGCTCTGTCCTGATACACACATCAGAGAAGAAAATGGGTGTTATGTTTATCCTTTCAAGTGTCATTGCTGTGTTGTCACATCTTTAATATTTTTTTTTTCTCACAATATTTTGCTTTTACTACCTTATTTCTCTAGCTTAGTATCAGCTTTGTCAGATCTGCATCCTTAAATAAGTGGTATCACACAGACCTCTTATATGGTGACCCTTCCTTCCAAGCTCAAACTGGCTACTGATTTCTGTGAGGAAGAGGGGCAAAAAGTAAGATAAGGTCATAGATCAGAAAAAGTAAAGAGGAAGAATGAAATAAAAAGGTTTCAGTCCCATTTCTGTAGTGGAAAAGTCAAGTTTTGCTTTATGCTGCAGCTGGAACAAAAGTAATCTGAAAGTAATTTTATCTTTTACAAATGTAGTCAAATGGAGCTAGATTTACTCATTAACCTCTTTTAACTTCTCTGTTGGTTACAGTCAGATACATATGCTATACATAGCCTTGTTCTCCATACTAAATTACTGGTTGTGAGGTTGCAGTGGGATAAACAAACAGTAAAAATCTTGTGCATCATTCTGATAATCACAAATAGCTGAATAATGTACTGACAAATTCTGATGGACTCAGAAATTTATCACTGTACAAATAGGCAGAAGACAGCAACAAAAAAAAACAAAAACAAAAAAAAACCCACAAAAAAAAAAAAAGAAAAAGAAAAAAAAAAAGGCAAAACTATGAAAATAGCCTTGATGTTATCTGTTGTTATTGCTCAGATTTCAATCAGGGAAGGCAAGTTGGAACATGAAAATAACTCACAGTCTAAGCACAAATATGGGTCGAGTAAGCATGCTATCAACTGAGCATGTGCGTAGAACACAAACTGGATCTGCAGCAGAAAAAACAGACATCAGTCCAGTTCCAGCTATGGTCCCCAATAATGGCAGATGTAGGGGAAACAGCAGGAGTCACCTAAGAAATCCTTAATTTAGGAACAAAGAAGCCAATTTTATTTTTTTTTATCAATTTACTTTATCTAATGTCCCACTAGATATTAAAGATCAAGGTAAAATTTCCCAACTTTGCAGATCATTTAAAAGCTTAAGGGATTATCAAACCAGTCGTTTAAAATGACATTTTCACTGTGCAAATATTTGTCTATTAAATAGGCTGTATGGCACAGGACCTGCTCAGCCTTGGCAGTATTACAGGTTCTTCATACACTGCAAACCCCACTGTTTCCTCATAAAGCTGTCAAGCCTCCTTTTAATGAAACATATATAAACTCAATGATGTTAGCCATGTCTTGGCAAGCTAATTCATTTTGTTTTTTTCCTGTTGAGCTCATCCTATTAGGACTTTTATTAATTTATCCTTTTAGGAGCAGTCCAGCAGTTCTGTTGCCAGCACTGGGATCCAAAAGTGAAGAATAAGGTTACTTTTCAGACAGTCATATATATCTACATAGACAGATAGGTAGAAAGGTAGGTAGAATCTGAATGTTATTACATTAATTCACAGAGGATGAAAACTTAGTTAGCTTTGTTAAGTTACTCAAAAATCCCCCTAGAACCACTCATTCTTATTTATGTCCCCGAACTGACAACCCTTTAGGAGAAGAAATTGTTCTTAATGTCCAATCCAAACCTCCCCTGATGAAATGTGAGGCTGTTTTATTCTTATTACTTGTTACTTGGGAGAAGAGACCAACGCTCACCTCATTACAGCCTCTTTTCAGGTAGTTGCAGAGATCAAGAAGGTCTCTCCTGAGCCTCCTTTCCTCCGGACTGAATAGCCTCAGTCCCTCAGTCACTCCTCAGACACCTGCTCAGCCCTTCTCCAGTTTCATTGCTCTTCTTTGGACCTACTGCAACACTTCGGTGTCCTTCTAGTGAGGAGTCCAACACTGAAGTCAGTACTCAAGGTGCAGTGGTAGCAGTACAGGGGACAATCAATGCCCCGGTTCTGCTGATCAAACTCTTTCTGATGCAATAGTTTAGGGTGGAAGCTGTAATCTGTTTTAGGAATTTAGGATTATTATTCCAGTTGTGTGGTGGCAAGTTCAGAATACAGATCACTGCCATCTCTATTCTTTTCTTCGATAGTTATGTAGTACTGGAAAGGTGATGAAAACAAGTAAGTGAATCATAAATAAAGGTGAAAGTAATAAATAAAAGTGAATAAAAATAAAGTATCTGGTGACCAGCACACTGTATATGACACTTGACCTCTGTAAAAGCCTCAACAATTCTACTGAAAATATGTTACTGCAGATTTTTATTTATTTTTCTTAATTTGAAATCTGGAAGCAAGGGCCTTTGCAGAATGTTTCTATCAATAAACAAAATAGTTAATAAACAAAATAGGTAATGTCTGGTAACTAATTGCTTTTAAGAAGCCCAAACTAGTGCACATAGAATAATAAATGACATTTTGACAGCATTTGTCTGAGCTTCTGACTAAACTAACTTTCATTGTTTCTGGTTGATCCTTACCCCATATTTGATTTGCACAAATACTCCAGCAAAAAGTTTATCTGGCACAAATATTTCTGAAACAAACATATTTAAATGAATATTGTAGAACAGACTTGAGAAGTAAATTGCTAGTATTTGCAGTGGAAACATTATTTGAAGTAGTCAAGCTCATTTGATTAAAAAAAAAATTTGGGAAAAAAAAAGAGCACAAAATGTTTTCAGGTGCACAATGAAAACGTGAAAATTTGTGCACTGAATTTTTGAGGAATGAATTGAATTTCCTTGAAGATTCTGAACAGACAAATTTAACCATCAGAAACAATCAGTCTATTCCCAGAACAATTTGTAACGGAAGTAAAAAGCCAGAAATTATCCAATACATAAATTCTGCCAAGGCATTTATCTAGTCCCATTTACATTTCTAATTCAGTTTAATTACCTCTGTAAAGAGTGCTGAACTAAATGGAGAAAGTTGGTATTAAAAGGAGTTTACATTTAATCACACTGTGGTTTTTTTTTTTTCATTTGGTTGTTCGGTTGTTTGGTTTTGGGGTTTGTTTTGGTTTGTTTTTTCCTCCATACAAGCAAATGACACTACTCCACCAAAAGCAGAAAAACAGGATCTGGATAGTGAAAACAAAATGACAAAGCCTCTATGCACTGGTGCTCCAGGTATCAGGGAAGAGGGCTACACTAGCAGCGAGGTTCAGAGAGAAAGCTGCTGTAAAGTGATCTTATTTTTCTGCCAGAAGCAGAAGAAGCAGAAGGGAGGGGGAAAAAAATCAGAGCTAGCAATAAACCTTCACTTCTTTTCCTTTACCCTTCAGGAGTTCACTTTGATGGGAATTAGACAGCCCTCTGCAGGAAGCTCTTTAGTTCTTGTTAAGTCTTTTCACAGCATGTTTGGTGGCAAGGAGAGCTTGTGTTTGATGCTGTTCATCACTGTTTCTGCTGATTTTCTGAGGTTAAGAAACATCAGTCTGTTTGCACTGCTTTTGAGGACTGCCAAAGTGAAGATCTCACATGGGTTCCAAGCTTCTGGCTGCTGTGTTACAGCACATTCCCTTAGGCAAGCCTGCATGCCAAGACTGAATGAGTTTCACATACCAAATGCTCGTGTAAGGATCTTCAGTGGGTAAAACTTCTCTTTCTCCCAGCGATTGCTAGTCCTTGTACCAACGCTGATTTAATCACATTTCTAGATGGTATTTGAAAATCTTCAGTGAAATTCCTTGCCCTTTTGGATCATCTGTTATGACTGTTACAGTGTCTACACACCTGAAGGGGAATTCTTGCCCTTCGATATAAGCAGAACAGGTGAATCATTTTTTTCTTCTTTTATTTCCGCTGTCTATGAGGAACAGGGTGTGGGGACTTCTGTAGCACAGATTGATAATTTACCCCTCTAACACAATGCTTCTCTATGGACTGACATGTACTTAACAAGACTTCAACTTTATTTAACAGCGCACTCACGTTTTGCACCCCTGCAATCTGGCGAGGCATAAGAACAAACCAAGAATCCACACCACCATTCCCCTGCCTTTGTCAGCAAACCACACTTTCTCCTGCTTGAACTGTAACCATGTTTACCTTCCAGTTCTTCCCTCCCAACTTTTCCTGTGGGGAGCCTACCGAGTTTTGTTCCCCGAACTGCCCTCTGGTTGTAAGTCAGTTCAAACACAATGAGTCCCTCAAAGACTTTCATTACAAAGTGTACCTTTGCCTCTTTTCTAGTTTTTCTTCCTTTCACACCTCAGAAAATTACAGAGAGCTGATAAAGTCTGAGTCACTTCTATCACTTATAAGGTGTTTTAAAAATTCACAATAAGCCTCAACCACTTCCTTTGGTTCCTTATTTCTCTCCCTTTACTCAAGTTAACTTTGTATTAAGTGAAAAAGCAAAAGCACTCTAAAGCTATCCTTTATGTCTACCAGACCCTATTATGTGTACTTACAAGGGCAGAACTTCAGTGAATCTGGATCTCTTCCCTTCCTGTTCGAAGTCAGCACCACCGTCGTTACCGAATTGGGTATGTTATCATTGGATACACATGTACAGGAGTGATTTCCAACTGGGACAGGCTTATCACATCTCCTCCTGGCACAGTCAGCGGAAGGCTTTTCTTTAGCACACCTTTAGAAAGGCTTTGCCTGTAAGGCCCCAAGGATCCTGACTGCACATGTAGTTAGTTAGGGCAGTGTGACATCTGTAACAGCATCCACCATTCCATCAGAAACACATTTGAGCACAAGCCGCTAAACTTCACCAGTGCCTTCAGTTCCCAAACCAAGAAAAATCTGGCTGTCCTCATGGCTAGTAGCAGACTTTCCCTATTCCTTAACTTTCCTTTAAATGATTTTAAACCACACAATCTGTTAAGAGATCACCTTTCAAGTGTCTGTTCACCCCTGCACACAGGCATGGCAATTTCTTTTAGCAGTTGTGATTCAGCACCTCTTTGATGCATAGTCATCCTTACCTCCTAAATGTTAAGTGGCATTAAGAGTTTGAGTCAGAATCATCAGTCTTCAATGGCTTTGTGACCAGCCAGTCTCAGGTGTCTCCTATTTTTCTGCAAAGAATTTTTAGTTCATGCCACCATTTATTTTTTTTTTTTGTTTCCCCTGCTTCTTCTGACCAACTGGGAAAAACAAACAAACAAAAAACCCACCACCACCACCAAAAAAAGGGACAGGACTTAGCATGTAAGCACAGGTTACTGTGATTTGCCAGATCTATTTATCTGATCACTCTTTCGCATGCATACCTGGGACATAAAGGTATTTTGTGATGAGATATCACCATTTTTTCTATTAACACACATAAAATGCTACACGGAGCACTGTGGACCCCCCATGGATACACACTGATTTCACACACATTTTCCACACATTTCTATTGGCTCTGCTTGAGACCACATATTAAAACCCACCAATCTTCCCAGTACAGACTGATGAAAGCCTCAGCAGAAACAGCTGCATTTCACATGTGGTTTAAGTTAATGTCTCATCCTGGATGTTTAACTCTAGCTGGTCATGCTGCTTTTTAATATCCACAGCCTTTTTTAGCTTCAAGTTAGAAACAAGGCACTCCCCTCTGAAAGCCAACAGAAGAATACAATGAGGCTGGTAGCACTTCATTTCTGGAGTGTCCAAACCCACTTTTTTATTGCACATAACATGAATAGTAGTTAATGTTTGATATCCTGTAAGAACATAAAACAGTTGCGTAGCAGTGTTAAATAGCACAAACAAACACTGATCTGTCCACACGGTAATATTTCCTTTCAATAAAAATGAAGCATTACCAAAAGTAAGTAGCACTACATATTTTTCAGCTTGTCTATTATTAAAAAGGAAAGAAAAAAAAAAAACCCACAGAACTTTAAAAACATCTTTTTCCACTTTCTCTTCCTGGATGGGCCAGAAGGAAAAGAATCACAACTATATACTAGTAGCTAGAATATGCCTAAAACCCAGTAGCCCTATGTGTGTCAGACTGTACCTTAGTTTGGAAACATGAATGTAGAAGGCTCTTCTTTTTTCCCACCTTGAATAAGGTTAAAGATCAGTAATAATCTTACACTATCAACTCTACACTTGGTTCCTTTCCCATGTGAATGTTTGTCACAGACAGACACCACCACTACTATTTTTTTTTCCCCCTGAATAATGCACTCTGGTCCAGGAGAGTTTTCTCTGCAGGTGGCTTCATGGTAAGTTGTACAAGCAACCTATGGGCTGCAAAGTGACAACTTATAATGATTACATGGGTTTATGTGTGTGACAGTACATGTCACACTCTGGCTTGGCCAACACACTGAGTACATCAATGAGATCAGACAAAAAAAGCTTGCCTTGTTGAACAGGCTGACTGTTAAGATTATTATGACAGTGCAGAACATGCTCTTAGGAGAATCCATACTCCACCAAAACCAGGAGCAAAAGTCCATGAGTCAGGATTATTGACTCCAGTTGCTTTGACTCTAAGACATTAGTAACTTCAGCTGTTTCACAGTAAGCCCTCCTACCCTCTTTTTACTTGCAAGACAATGAACAGAAACCATCAAACACCTCCCATGATTCTAGCTATTTTCTCTTCGGTCTGAACTGCCAGGACTTATCAGCTGAGAGGTTCATTTTTCTATGAGCACTACACGCCCATTACATGTAATGTGCAAGAGCCTTTCATTTCAAAAGAGCTACAAACCCCTTTTTCTCTAATATTACCAACAATATACAGTAAAACATAATTGCCTAGACTGCGTGCAGACGACGCATGCAGGAGTGTAGAATAAGAGGATGAGAAAGCATTTTCCAGCGCTATGAAGATGGCAGAAGGTGGTGGTGTCAGTCCACAGCACCAATGCAAACACATTCCTCAGAGCAGAGCTTGGCTCAGGCAGTTAACAAAAATGTGTTTCATTGCTCGTTACTCTATGGTAAATATAACATGAACATCCATTGTTACTAGAGTTCTTCTAGTGTTGGTAGCTAGCCAGCTATCCATCCTTCATGCAAATCCTAAGGAAAAGCAGAAGCAGTTTCAAACTAAATGTTTTACAATCTAGTAACAGCAGCAAATAGATGATGAACCTAGCAAGTTCACCTAGGGCAAGGCCACACAGGAACAGGTCCAGGTGGGTTTGAAATTCTTCAGAGAAGGAAACTACACAATCTCTCTGGGCAGTTTGTTTTAGTGCTCCAGCACCCTCACAGGAAAGAAGTTTTCCCTTATGTTCAGACAGAAATTCCTGTATTTCAGTTTCTATCCATTGCCCCTCATCCTACCACAGGGTGCCAATGAAAAGAGTTTAGCCCCATCTTCTTGACATCTGCTTTTAAGATGTTTGTAAACATTGATCAGATTCTCTCTCAGCCTTCTCTTCTGCAGGCTAATCACCCCCTAATTTTCCAGCTTTTCCTCATAAGAGAAGTGTTCCCTTCCCTTAACCGTCCTCATAGCTCTCCATTAGACTCTCTCCAGTAGTTCCCTACCCCTCTTGAGCTGGAGAGCCCAGAACTGGATACAGTATTCCAGATGAGGACTCACTAGGGCAGAGTAGTTGATAGGAGAACCTCCCTTGATCTGCTGGTCACTTTTCTTCATACACCCCAGGGGACCATCAGTCCTCTTGGCCAAAAAGGCACATTGCTCTCTCACGGTCAACTGACTTTTGAGCAGGTCCTTCTCTGTGGAGCTGCTTTTCAACAATCAGCACCTGTACTGGTGCATGGGGTGGGTTATTGTCCAAGTGTAGTGCTCTGGACTTGTCCTTGCTGAATTTCATTAGTTGTGCTCCATCCAACTCTCCAATCTACTCAATGGCAGCACAGTATTCTGGTGTGCCAGCCACAGCTCCTAGTTTCATATCAGCAGCAACCTTGATGAGAGTACACTTTGTCCCCTCATCTAAGTCATTGATGAAGATGTTGAAAAAGACTGGATCCAGTACAGAAACCTGGGGAATACCACCAGCTACAGGCCTCCAATTGGACTCTGTGTGGCTGACCACAACCCTCTGATCTCTACTGTTTAGCCATTTCTCAATCTACCTCACAGTTCACTCATCCAACCCATACTTTCCTATGATGGAGTTGCAGCTTGGCAATTGTCTGATAAAATAGCTGACTGCCTTTGATAACCCTGAAGGAATTTTATTCCATTAATTTGCCTAATTTGTTTTGAATGTGTTGTAATCAACAAAGTGGATGGACAGTAGGAGTGACAAAAGCTCACATCTGGTAATTATCCAAGCCCTAGATGAGCAGAGGGAAAGAATTTAAGAAAAGCATTTTTCCCTTGTTCCTATGGAGGAACAGGCCAGGTCAGGCTCATAGCATCTTCCCCTTCTCCTTTCCTGCTAAGGTGTGTAATAACTGCAAGCAGTCAACCTTAAAGCTCAGGAAAATGGCATGTCTGATTCTCAGCTAATGCATACTCATGCATACTAAAACTACCTCTTGTGCTCAGTGGAATTATACAAGGATTAAACCAGCAGAGTCCCAAGGTCAGAGTTGCCAGCCAGTGCCACCAAACTATGAAACCCATTTCCCTGGAAACCAAAAATTGGACAGGTCATTCCCCAAGCTGTCAAAATCTACTTTATTGCTGTTTTAACAGCCAAAACAAAAAAGTTACAGAGAACAAAGCGGAAAAAGAAAGAAGTGATGTGACTAAGCCCTCCCAATGGACCTCTGCAAGCAAAAGAAGAAAGGCAAAAAGAGTGAGAGGTCACAAAAGTACAGGTAATTAACATAATCGGTGTAAGAGTTGTGTCAGCAAATTAAAAATAGAGTCCATAGCATCCGGAAAGCATGCTCAGGGCAATGCATGAAGAGCAACAAGATATGAGAAGTGTGCAGTTCAGAATGAAGATGAGGATTTCCAGTTACTGAAGAACATATACATAAAACATACAATTTCAATCAGTATCTTGCATACACTTATGGTACACAAAGATAAATTCTGAAGACATTTAAAATTCCCTCCCTCTACTGTGGGAGGGACAACATAGGGATGATTCTTTCAGGGAACTCTTGAAAGACAAGAACTAAAATCTTACTTCTTCAATGGCAGCAAGGTGGGATTCTCTCAATTCCTCGTGCATTTGGTGAAGCCAAATTTCAGGATGAAGAGGAATCCCAGACTCGGAAACAAGGCAAATGATTTACCAGTATCCCAGAACAGATAGATGTATCATGTGACATAATTTTTAATATTGGAGACATTTGGGATCAAGTGGGATGTCCACTGATCTATTTTCCTTTCTAATTTATTCTTACCCAGCTAGCATTGAGCTACCTGAGGTAACACTCCAGTACATATTTTTGTTTTCCAGACTTAACAGCATTTACTTGGTAAACTGAAGTTATTGGAATGTTTCAAAGTGTAATTGATGCCTGTTATAGCCACTTGCTACATCGTGTTGCTGAACATGTTTCTTTTCTAAAGACTCCTAAAATGATTAAAAATAAATTCTTGAGAAAACCTTAACCTCTGCAGAAATTTATTGCAAAGAAGAAGTCTATAATTTACATGGGATTATCTCTGGTCCTTTCTCCCTCATCCCTCCTTGGGTAGAACATTCAAGACATTTCTGCGAGAGGAAAATGGGGGACTACTGTGTATTAGTACAAAGTAAGCAGATGCCTTCATAGAACTCAGGAAGATCACGGGTCACTGAGTAAGGCAAGCTTCAGGCAATTCATATTTTCCAGAAGCTGGCAATAGGAACCATTTTACATCCGACAAGGGAGAATCAATTGAGAAGTTTGCTTTGGCCTCCTTGAGCTTCAGCTGTGGGACTGACACCACCTGCTCATTCCCTGTGTTTTGGTCCTGGAGCCTCATGAAGCTCAGGGCCAGGTCCCACTTCCTGCCTGAATCACAGTGCACTTGTATCCACATACATATCTGTTAAATTCAGATTCATCAACTGCTATAACAGGGCAAAGACGGACAAGGCTGAGAAGCCCGAGTTGCTGTCTTTTCCCAGGATGCTGTGATCTCTACAGCAGAATGGCTGAGTAGGATGTAAACCAATGTGTAAATGCTGTTGGCTTGGTTTGCCACATTAAAAATAAATTAAATTAGCAGCTCAATAAACTCAGTTGTAAACTGTAATTGTTAAACCATTTTTGCTATAGAGGTAGCAGCTTCAGAGAGAGCCAGCTGAGCAGGACCTCAGCCTTCTTCACTGAATGCTCTGTACCCAGCAAACATGGGAAATACTCAGAGAATCCCAGCATGGTTGAAGTTGAAAGGGACCTCTGGTGATCACCTAGACCAACCTCTCTGCTAAATCATGGTCACAGGGAGCAGATTTCCCAGGATCACGATGTCCAGGCAGGTTTAGAATCTCTCCAGAGAAGGAGATTCCACAACCCCTCTGGTCAGCCTGCTTCAGAGCTTACCATCCTCGAAGGTAAGAAGGTTTTTCCTCATGTGCAGATGGGACTTGCTGTGTTCTACATTGTGCACATTGCCCCTTCTCTTGTCACTGGGCACCACTGAAAAGCTTCTGGCCCCAGCCTCTTGAATCAAACTCTTTAGATACTGATCAGTACTGAGAAAATCCCCTCTCAGTCTGCTCTTCTCCATGCTTAACAGTCCCAGGTCTCTCAGCCTTTCCTCATTGCCTCCAGGGGCAGTAAGATACCATTTAACTCTCCACACTTTGCTGCAGAAAAGCTGTCCTTATCCCTGTAAGCCTACTTAATTTCTAAAATTTCACTTCTGCATTTCTTATTGAAAATATACTTTGAAAAAAGTAATATTTTATTCGGTGCTATTTAATTATTTATTTTTTTAACCTTAAATGCCACCTTTTCACTTCAGCCATAGAGAAAGACCTCTCAGCCACTCAAAAACTTTATGTTTGGTCTTGTCACACATTCCTAACCTGTTGAGAAGCCACAAAAATCAAAAGGCAAACATACTGCCTCGAACTACAACGCTTTGGATTTTCCAGGCTCCCAGAGGTTGGGAAATAAGCCAATCCTTGTTACTATGTCAGAGGCCAAGTAGAGGAGACAAAGGATTAAACGAGAGCCGAGTTTCTTTATTAGCCTGACTTTTAAAACAAAGAGAAAGTCTCCCGTGCTGCCAGGGCACCGGGGGCCAGGAGAAGCGTGGTGCCTGGAATGGCTGCCCTGCCTCGCTGCCTGCTCGCAACTTGGGCATGATGCCGCTTTCTCCTCTGCCTCCCTGCGCAGCAAAGACAACAAACAACTCCCTCCCACTTTGCATATTCCAATCTAGCATTTCAAACAGAGTCCTTTGCTTTTTATCCTAAAGTGGTACTTGTTAAAGGAGCTGTGACCACTCAGGCTATTTCCTTTGAGGATGATAACACTGCTGCAGAAGCTTCATTATTATGCTAATCGAGCACAGTCTGAGCAGCTTTCATAACTGCCACATTAAATCATCTACCAAGGGGAGGCCTCAAGAGCCATTTTACATTGCACTGTATGCATATTAATGAAGCCAGCAGCAGCAGAATTGTTTTTGAAGCACTAGTCAGGTAAGAAGGGGGGAAAAAATAAAAAAAAGGAAAAAACCATTATTTTGAATGTTGGAAAAAACAGAGATGGTTAAACTTCACAAAGGTTGTGCAAGTTGAGTGCTGCAGCTCTGTTCTGTTGCCTGTAATTAGGACTGCATAACACAACAGAAACCTGCAGCAGCTGCAGTTGTGATGGAGCTCTCTTTGACAGACTGCAACAGTTTCAACATATCTGTGTTGTACAGCACATAGCCTCAGTCCTCAACTACAGAATCAGAAGTGTCCTTCTATCTTCATCATGCCCTGGCTCACTCCTTCTTGCCCCCTCTTGTGATGCTCTTAACGAAGATAATGCTGCTATGAAATAACGAACAGTACCTGATAACATGCCTTCAGAATAATTCAAACATGTCCATCAAGACCAAAGACAGAAAAGCAAACAAGTGACACTTAGAGTGATCGTGGGCTGACAGCTGAATATAGATACAGTTTTCCCAAAAGATAAACCACCCGGAAGCCACCACATGAAAGTGGGTGACACAGACAGGTTTAGGATGAAGCAATAATCACATTGGTTCACCTGCCCAGAAGTGCGACGATGCTTTTTTCACATATGTTCTAGAAAATGTGCATTGTCAAGAGACATTTTAAGGGCAGAGCAGTGGCATTAATGACAGGACCTGGGAGCTTTTCCTACTCACATAAGAAGGGAGAGAGCTATGTGGAAAAAGAGGATGATATCGGTATTATTACCGAGGCAAGGTCGGGACCTTTTTATCAAAGCACAGTTTCGGTTAGACAGCCAGGCATATTTTTAAATGATCTATAGGTAATTATTATGTGTACTAGGGAAAAAGCACGCACTTGGGAAACCTGGCATTGTAGGAAATGTTTTATTTGATGATCCAAGACATGTGCACTCTTTCATCACTGTATTCTCTAACATCAACAATCCACTTCCTATCTTCCTGCTGCTACTCTCTTACTCTCCTCCTTCGATGCTTACCCTCCAGACCTAAACTATGCTCAACAGCAATCGTTTATGTCCTCAGGACAACACCTTCCAACACTTGCTCCTTTTCCATAGCTCTTTATTCTAAATGCATTCTATAAGAAGGCCAGTGTTTACAAGAGCAAGAAGTCACCTGGAACCAGTAAAGAATGATCTTTGTGTATGGTTCAGAATTGTTTATCCACAATTTCAGTTGAAACCTAAGAAATTATCAGCACCAAAATATTTCTTTTCATTATGAAGAGAATTTTTTACAGACTATGCATATTCCACAGTAAACCTTGCTTATTACAAATGTGCAAAAGGTTGATAAAAAGTCAGTCACACAGCCTTCCAGGTAAGCCTTTGACAGCCTTTACTTGCCAAAAGACTAGAACTAGAATAATGAAAATTCTGAAATAGTTTTCCCTGTCTTATGAGCAAAGAATGACTTGGGGCAGAGTGAATCATCAGAACAAGGACGCTACCAAAAGGAAAAGCTCTGCATCAGCTTACCACAGTGCCGAAGAGAAGCAGACACATTGCTGCAAGATGGCTTACCCCACATTCCCTAACCTAGATGTAATTGTTCTGTACGCTCATCTTCGACTTTTATAGATCCACAAATTGACTTTTGAAAGCACCTTCCAAGTCTTATTTTTAAAAATGTTTCCTGCCCAAATGATTGGTTTTTTGAAACATACTATCAGCATATAATGCTCTTCATATTCTCCTAAGAACTGCCCTCCCTCCTGAAAGCTGGAAAGTTCTAGTTTTCCATTTTTGAGGCTTCTCATTCAAATGATACCTTTTCTACCTCATTTACATTGACTGCACTGAAGGACACCATATTATCATGTACAATTATGCATCTCTAAGTTTATATGGACTTTCTTGAATATTCCACATCTGGCTTTGGTTTCGACCTCAATAACTTTAAATGAATTAAATGGAGGGTATAATTCTGAAGATTAATTTGAGGTGTATCAGCTTCAAAAGCTTTTTGAAACTAATTAGACAGATAAAGCTGGACATATAGATATTAAAATGTTCATAATTCATGAGATATTTCAAAATGTTTAACTGTAAAGAGAATATAGTATATGTCACCCTTAAAAAAGAACTAAAATATTTACGAGTGACTTCTAATTCAACAAAAAAAATGTGAATCTGACAATACTGTGCTGCAACAGAACAATGTAACAATTACATAAACGCTCTCATAAAACCAGTGGCAATATAACCTTATGAGACGACATTTATATAGATCTGCAAATAGATTTTTTCGTACTCCCAAAATGTGTCAGCAAAACCTAAGAAATGTGTTGACTGACTGCCAAAGAGCGTAGTTTATCATATGTATAAAATATGTAGCATTTCAAGTATCTAAATACAAATCAAGTACATACACTCCATTTGATCTGCTTTTCATCCACCTTACTCTATTTTCAGCCAATTAGCTGTTCAGTTTCTAGAGCTCTGTGATACAGACTGTTTTCTTATTTATATTTACATAGTATCTCTCATCAGCACAATAGGGCTCACTCCTAAAGGAGGTCTTTGCATACTCTGTGCTGCCATTATCGCCACTAGTAATGATGGCAGAAATCATTTGCATGTTGTGATGTGAGAAGCACATGGTAACGGTGGATACCTGCGTACCCTTCATGTATCATCAGTGACAATGTCACAGGCTAATTTTCTTTCATTATCTAAGGAACCATGTCTTAGAAATGTGTTTGCTTGACAGTTCTGCAAAAGAGATTGTTTTGTCTTGTAAACAAACTAATGAATCTTAACCTTTGAAATATGAACAGATGGCAGGGAGGAAAAAAACAACAAACCAAAACAAAAAACCCCACAAACAAAAAGCCACCACAAATTCCATTAGCTAATAAGATAAAGAGTGTACTCAACAAGGTAAAGTTCATATTCAAGAATCTAGTCTTGTACATACACACAGAGCTCAGAAGATACCCAGAGAGCTCCGAATGGTTTTGATTTTTATAAAAGTCTCACAAGCCTTCATTCCTAATCTCTGAAAGTCTGACATTAAATTAAACCTGTACATGTGGTTTTGCTGGGGGGGCAGGATGAGGATGGAACTGCTGTATGTGTTTACCAAGATATTATTGGCCAAGAAGACATTTCCCACTGTTGATACCCAAGGAGTTTACTTTGCTGCCAGCCTGGGAATCACAAGTTCTCAACTCACTATCTGTCTGTTTCATTTTAAGCACTATTTTATCCCAGCCATTTGATGTCTATTAGATCATGGAAACATGCTGGTTTTGCCCTGTCTCATTTCCAGTGCCTGTTTCAGAAATTATTTTTTCTCTCTCATTTAGTCAGAGCTCTTCTGCATGCTATTTCTGTGTGTTCCTGGAGCAATTTGTCTGCAAGGTGGAGTTACAAGATGTTTTAGTGTTGTGACCAGAGCTGCTCTTTCAAGTACTACAGCCATTGGAGTTAGCTGTGGTAGCTGGAACATCACCAGGGTGAATCAGATAGGATTCACATCTAAGAATGCAAGATTTGCAGCAGTGCATCAAGTGTGCCTGTCAGACCAGTACTGCAAGGAGTCCCTCAGACTGGACACTAAAGTCCCAAGATGGCATTTGAGCCCGCAGGTAAGGCTGAACCTGCTACTGGGTCCTGCTTTGCTTCACAAGGCTATACAAAGCCTGAAGTGCCAAAATGCTCTCCAGAAGCAACTTGTTAGATTCATCATTCAGTGGTTAAGAAAAAAGGCAACTCCATCCTCCACAAAATAAATGGCTAATCTTTTTCTGTGATGTAAGTGACAGTTTTGGAGCTCCATAAAGTTCATACTTTGTACATCAGCAATTCATATTTCTGTCTGGCAGAGAAGGGAGGATAAACCTTCTCTTTCAGTCTGGGACACTAGCCAACAAAAGCCAGCGGAGACACTAAGCAAAGACCCTCAAAGCTAAAAATCGTCAGATTACTGTCCTCTGACAGAAGCTGCTAGGAAAGTCACAGCCACCCAGACCGGGAGGAGAAATTTGCTTCCCTTCACTNTAGCTCAAGGCCAGCAACTAAAGAGTATTGGGAGCGATGTATAGCTTATGTTGATCTTACAATGCAACGCTTCTTGTAGCTCTATATTTTATTACTTCCAGTAAGAACATTTTCTAAAATCGTGTGATTCAAGCTGATTACATTTCTTTGTATCTCTAGTTAATTATCAGAGCAAACCAGCCAGCATCTAGACTTCTTCAATGCCACGCAGAAGTTTGACAATGTTGAAAGGAAAATTCTATATTTATTAATGGACAGAACAAACCAAATATCCAGGTTAGAGAGGTATGCACATGTATAACATTTTCCTGTTTTGAGCAGTGTTATTTCTCTGCAGGGACAGCATAATACAATAGAGTGCACATACCTGGACCTCTTCCAGCATCTGTCTGTTCAGGAATTTCATCCACTTTAATAAGCTGCTGCTGTCTGGATCTCAATTAACCAGACAAGCTGGTGCAATTGTAGAGAACTCAAAAATAAGAGAGAGAAGATTTTGTGGATTCTCCATCTGTAGGCCTTCTGTAAGCATGACACATACAAATAGAAGTCAATATTGTAGGTGACATACTTAAAATTATGAATTACAGTGAAGCAATGAGATGCTAGTAGAGAAGCAGCAGCATGAGGCCCCAGAACAAATGTTATTTTTCATGGCTTACTTCAATCATTGTCATCAAATTCAGCATCTCTACTAATCACCTTATTGATACAACCACTGTAGCGGAATCTGAGCTCTGCCAGAACTGCTAACTGCTCCATGAATTAACCCGAGCTCCAAGTAGGCAGAAGGGTTCACCAGCATGAATCTAATTACAGGACTGAGGCCCACATTTATACAATGACAATTTAACTACCAGAATATAGATACATCAAAAGGTTTGAATAGCACAGTAAATCATGAGAACCTAATTTTCACTTTACGAGAGCCTCATATGACTTTAAAGGAATGGAACCAATAGATTCTTGATGAATTACAGTAAAATCCCACAATGTTTGCTGAGTGACTGTATTCTTCCCACATATTTTCCAACCTTACTATAGAATTTCAGAGCAAGGATATAAATTTTTAGCCAATTATTTTCATTTGCACATATAATTCAGAAATTCTTACTAAATGTCAGTGGACTGCTTGAATGCACTTTATTTTTTAATAATGGCATAAAACGCTGTCTGGCAATTTACCCTACTCATAGGAGAATTTACTTCACCTCTACTACACTACTGTACACATTATTTTATAAAGTGCTTAGAAGATGACTGGAGATGACATAACCAGGTATATATTTACTAGTAAAATAAGCATCAATGGATGACAGATAGAAGCTAGGATCTGTTGCTGCTCTCAGAGGTGTTTTATCAACTTCTGCTGATTCCTTGGAGTCTTCTCTGTAAACATTCACAATCCACAGAAAACAGCTGAATAGGGAAGACCCCAACAGTGTGTAAGGTTGGCAAATGTGTATCAAGGTTAACCGGCACATAACAAGAAAACCACCAGTCTGGATGGTAAGACAAAGTATCTGCATCCCTCATGCCCCAATATCTCACTAAGCAATAGGTCTTTTCATATCCAAAGTGATATGATTTTTAATGTGCAAAACGCTATAAACTACTTTCCAAAAGCCAGTCTAGTTCACATTTTGGCCCAGATCTCTTAAGGAGGTGAAAACTTCTTCCTGAGGAAGGAAGTTCTGTCTGAGGAACTTCACTCTGAGGAAGAATTAAGCATGAAAAATTTAAGTCAACAAAAATAAAAGTTAATATAAATTTTAATTAACTGACATTGTGATAGAAATTAGAAGCAATCACATTAACAGGCACTGCTTACTCTCATATCACTAGAGGTTTTAAGATACTAAAATGAAAAGGAGAAGCAACCTTTAAACAGAACTGAACTTCATTAAACATGATAATTCTCTCATGGCCATACTGCTATTCTTCACACAAACAAAACCATTTTTCTTCTGCATTTTTCTTCTTTCTAAGTGTTGGAAGTACAGCAACACACATATCTTCTGCCAAAATTATACCAACTCTAAGATGGACAGAAAAATCATGAGCTCTCCAATCTTCTCCTTTTGGTTGATCTTTGGACTTTTTCACATTAAACACACCTCTGCCAATGTTAGTACTCCATGGTAGCATAATTTTAAGCTCATCCCATGGGTGATTAGATTATCATACTCAATGACATGACATAACCTGATTCACACTATAGATCTTCAGTGGCAGGCTAAGGTCAGGGCAAAATAAATTGTATCAGTGTTATTTGTGGGATCAATTGATTGCAAGGTCAAATATGGCTAAATTCCAAGAGAATATCTGAATGGTCCAGCCAAGGTATTCCTCTAAAATCAATGATTGTTTGGAAGCGTTGATAACTACGGGCTTTGAGCTATTAACGCCAGCTGGCCATTAAGCCCACACATTGTTATGGCTTTTGTAACCTTTTCTCATCTAAAGAAAACAATTAAACATTTTAATTACATTACAGGAATGACAGAAGATAATTAGAGTTACCAAGAAATCATGAAGTCCTGTTAATGTGAGTTACTATGTCATTTCCATTGCTTACCAATGTACTTGCCATCTAGATAAAATACAAGTAACTGTTTGATTAGATCCATATGTAAACCACAGGGATAGAGGAATGCAAAATAAGTAAAACAAACCCAGATGAAGCTGGTATTGTAAGCCTAGTTCTGATCCTACTTCTGAAGACAGGAGATAATGAGGGAGATTGAATTTAAAAGAAATGGGATTATCACCTGTGGAAACTAATTACTTTCTATACTTGCGTTTGTTTTAAAATGGTGAAGCCCATGGAAGGATAGAAAAAGTCTGTATTTATATAGCTTCTGTGAACTGTCCTGTGCCATTTACTTAACAAATAATATCAGTAGAAGAGGATAATCTACCAACAGGTGCTCTTTTATTATTTAGAATTATAAGATCATTTTTGTTGGAAGAAACCTTGAAGATCATCAAGTCAAATTGTTAATCCAGCACTGCCAAGTCCACCACTAAACCACATCCCTCAGCACCACATGTACGTGTCATTTACATACCAGCAGGCACAAGACTTCACCACTGTCCTGAGTAGCCTGTTCCAGGGCTTGACAATCTTTTTGAGGTCTTAATGTTCAACTTGTAACTCCTCTGGTGCAAGTTGAGGCTGTTTCCACTTGTTACTTAGGAGATGAGACACATTGCTACAGCCTCCTTTCAAATAACTAGAGAGCAAGAATGTCTCCCCTGAGCCTCCTTTTCTCTAGGCTAAACAATCCCAGTTCCCTCAGCCACTACTGCTCTTAAGATTTGTGTTCTGGAACCTCCACCAGCTACATTACTCTTCTTTGGACACACACTCCACTACTTCAATGTCCTTGTAGTGAGAAGCCCAAAAACTGAACTCAGTGTTCAAGCTGCAGCCTTGCTAGTGCCAAACACAGGGGTATAATCACTGGCCAGGTCCTGTTGGCCACACTATTCTTGAGACAGGTCAAGATGTTGTTGGTTTTCTTGGCCACCTGGGCACACTGCTGGGTGATTCAGCTGGCTTTCAACCAACAGCCCTGGGTCCTTTTCCTCCAGCAGCTTTCCAGCCACTCTTCCCCAAGCCTCTAGCACTGTATGAGTTTGTTGTGCCTCAAATGCAGGACCTAGCACTTGGCCTTGTTGAACCTCATACCACTGGCCTACTAGTCCAGCCAACCCAGACGTGCACTTAATAAAGCGCTAGCCCCTTTAGATCTTTTCTAGGTATGTGGGTCTCACAAAGCTCCTGTTTCTGAAATACCAAGTGTTTTGCCCTGCATTTCACTACCTCAGCTCTTTGCTGGGATCAGGTTAGGGAGAATTTCACAGGACTCTATATGGGCTACTTTAATAGTATGACTTCTGCTTGTTTGTAATATGAAGAGAGTGTGTAAATGTACCCCTTAATATTTTGCTGTTGTTCTTTTCTTGCATAAATTGCTGATGCTGAACAGCAGGCACAACAGCAGCTGCATTAGTTCCTAGGGAATTCCTGGTCATGATGTGCCAGACTGTTGGACTTTGAAGATTTACTGGTTTGCACTTAAGGGAAACGTATAAGAAAATATTTACAAGTGCTCATTAGGGCTAAATTGTATCCTTATCCTGTGCAGGTACACAGGGAATTAAGAAAATTCTATAATGAGAATGGATGTAAGGCTGTAACACTTAGGCAGGAACAGTCAGCTGGACAGGGGACGGATGGAGACTGTGCTGCAAATACAGTAAAGGGACTACAGCTGCTAGAAGGTGGAATATAAGTCACCTTTATTATGGACTGTGCTGGTTTGAGGCTAAATGTAATATTTTAATGAGAGAGATTAGGTCATAGGTTGTGAAAAGGAGACAACGGTTTGCTTCTGCAACTAATCATTCTGCTTCTAACCCCCTTGCCGATCTTCCAACCCACCTTGCACGTAAGGCAGACTGTGGGATAAGGTAGAGGGGTGGAAAGAAGGTGGAAGGGTAGTTGGGAGCTCCTCCTGGGCACTCTGATTTCTGGGAGGGGGTTTGTGTTTCTGTGTTACGTTTAACTTGTATATTTCTGTATATAGCTGTAAATATTTGTAATACATTGTAAATATCTGCTTGTATATTGTGCTAAGCTATTAATATAAAGCTTCATTCCTTATCTTACACCTGGATGAGTCTAGTCTGGGTGATTTCATTGGGGGTGGAGGGGTGTGGGGGGGTAACTCCCAAACCATCACATGGACACAGTCACACTGGGATGTATAAACAGGAACACACTCTAAAAATGTTATATTATCTAGCATTTTCTCACCTGCAGCCTTGGCGAGGTTTCAGCAGTAGATTTTTGTTCTTGTACTTGAAGTGGGTTGTAGAACAGAGGCAATAAAAGAAACAAGATTTGTGTTCTGTAGTGTCTAGGTGGTCTGGACGATCCACAAGGAGAGATTAGCCTGCAAGAGATTTATGGAGAGAGCAGAATTACCATTATCAGTTGCAAACATAATATGTGTTTCTCTATCAAGAGCAGACAAAACTGTAGTGGAGAAGCCCCAGCCTGAACTCAACCACGGGAAGAAACAGCAATGGCAAGCTCACGTGATCCTGCTATGAAGAGAGACAGGGACAGTCAGATGGGACTCACCCACAAGATTTAATGTTTATTTTAACAGAGTGCCAGTTTAGTTGCTCGATGTATTGCCAGGAACTGAAAGACCACATAGTGATGCTTCTCAAGGAGATAAGTAAATGACAAATATGTGTGGCTGTGTACGCGAGACTGGAAGTCCCCATACTAATTGGCAGAGCTAACAGCTACAAGTGGGGAAAGAATGACAGTTCCAATCCAGCTATCATAACACAGACTGAACTATGGTCAATTCCAACTTCTCAAGAATTTTTCTGTATTAAACAGAACAGTTAGGTTAGCTGGGGACTTGACCACCTCAGAGCTTTTGTATATAAAGCAGAAGACAATCCTGAAAGAAAAGGTTCTGCTTTGAATTTGCATGACAGAAGAGTCAGGAGATTCTGAATCAGGTTCACAAGAGTAATTGAGATGTTATTTTGCCTAACAAAGTTATAACTTGACTTACATTAAGTTGGGTAACTCAAAATGGAGTTCATTCACAGATTCATGGATTGCCTTGGATTGGAAGTGACCTTCAAATGTCATCTTGTCCAATGCCCCTGCAGTCATCAGGGACATCTTCAACTAGATTAGGTTGCCTAGGGCCACATCAAGTCTGATCTTGAATGTCACCAGGGACAGAGTTTCAACTACATCCCTGGGCATCCTGTTGCAGTATTTCAGCACTCTCATTGTAAAGAACTTCCTCATGTCCAATCAAAACCTACTCTGCTCCAGTTTAAAACCATTACCCTCATCCTATCACTACAAGCCCTTCTAAGTAGTCCTTCTCCAACCTTCCTGTAGGACCTCTCCAGATATTGAAATGTTACTATAAGGTCTCCACAGAACCTTCCCTTCTCCAGGCTGAACAACCCGAATTCTTTCAAGCCTGATTTCACAGGAGAGGTGTGTCAGCACTTTGAGCATATTTGTGGCCTTCCTCTGGAGCTGCCCTAGCAAGTCATGTCTCTCTTGTGCTTGAAGTCCCATAGTACTCCAGGGAGACACAGTACTCCAGGTGGGGTCTTGCCAGAGTAGAGTCAAGTCTCTCAACCTCTCTTAACCTGCTGGCTGTGGTTGATGTTTTGTGATGCAACCCAGGATGTGACTTGCCTCCCGGAGTGTGAGTGTGTATTGTTGTCTCATCCACCAGTACCTCCAAATTCTTTTCTGCAGGGCTGCTCTCAATTTCATGATCTCTCAGCCTGTACTGATATCTAGGGTTGCCCCAACCTCAATGCAGAACCTTGCACTTAGCCTTATTTGACCTTATGAGATTTTCCTAAGCCCACCTCTCCACCCAGTCTTGGTCGCTCCAGAAGGCATCAGATCCATTAGAGACTTATCAACCACATCATTTAGCTTGGTGTCATCTGCAAACTTGCTGAGAATGCATTCATTCTTACTGTCTGCATCATTGATAAAAACATTGAACAGTTCTGATCCTAATACAGACATTTGAAGGATGCCACTACCATTTTTATGTGATCATCCAACCAGTTCCTTGTTCACTGGAGAATCCACCCATCAAATCCATCTCTTTCCAGCTTAGAGAGAAGGATGTTGCGGGGGACTGTGCCAAAGGCTTTACAAAAGTCCAGACAGATGACAATTCTTGGTTTTCCCTTGTCCACTAATATATTTGCACCACTGTAGAAAGTCACAAGGTTGGTCAGGCAGGACTTGCCCTTGGTGAAGTTGTGCTGGCTATCTTGAATTACCTCCCTGTCCTCTGTGTGTTCCAGTATAGCTTCCAAGATGATCTGCTTCATGATCTTTCCAAGCACAGAGGTGAGGCTGACAAGTAGGTAATTTTCAGGGTGTCCTTTTTTTTACCTTTTCCCTTTTGTTTTTAACCCTTTACCCATTGTTTCAGAATGTGAGGTTTCATCTCTTTGAGAGATGATGCTTGCAGAAAAGGGGTTGTTATGCACCTTCAGAAAACAGGGTTCCATTCTGACCTGGTGAGGGCAGTTGAGATGAAGTTTGAGAACTTCGTATGGTATCAAATGAAGATCTCTTCCCAAAGACTGAGGAGGGGTAAGAGATTAGTCCTTCTAAAACTATAGAACTATCTCTTTTCTATCCGAAGTATCATTTTAGATGGTCACAACTTCTGCTTGTTCCAGACATTTGCTACAGGTGTCCTGCCGTATAGGTATGGTCTTCGACAGTCACAGAGAAGACCCAATCACACTAATGTTGGGTCAGTAAAACTATTTTTGCTAGAAAGTGCCTAAGTAGGGTGAATAGGTGACTACCAGTCACCAATGTTAACCATGCAAGACTATGGGGTCAAGTCTTACAAGCAAATCAGGATTTGTAAGTCAATGCTTGCAGGTCGAGCATATGAGGTTTCATGTGTCAGGACATAAATAACAGCAACCTGAAAGCTGTGAGAGAAAACTTGGCACATCTGTATGTTATGATAGCATAGGAATGGATTCAAGCCTGTAAGATTTCATTTCCAGGTGTTTTCATTGTGGTCACTTTATTTTGGTACAGTTTTGTTTCTCAATCTAAATCTGTCTGGAAGTCTGCACGTATCTTACGTACATTTAGGTTGTCTCAGAGCATGGGCTACTGAAGATGATGTGTGTTTCCCTACATGTCAAACAATAAGCTTTTATACTTTCCCGTATCATCCAGTCATTTATCCCAACTTTTCTAAAGTTTGGCATTTTACACTGATTGCACACATAGGTTTGTTTGGTTTGACTTATTATTACAGATATAAAACCAGTCTGAATTAGTCTCAGATGGCTTCATCTATTTTTCTAGATAACTCAGCAGACAGTCTGCAAATGTAACAGATTCATCTACTATGGCAGAGTAAATTCAGCTGCCCAGATACCCTGAATTTTTCCCTACCAGCAAGACACGCATGTAGTCAGCTGTAATATTACGTGTCACAAAAAGCCAGACGCAACAGCCTAGTTGTTCTTTGTAGAGGTGGTTCACAGAACTATAATCCCTGATTTGATGCTCTGCTCAATACCTTCAGGAAGTTTGGTTACAGCCATACAAAGTCTCAGATGGCTGCATGCGAAAATAGGCACAAGCTGTTCATGAACCAAACGCTAAATAAATCTTCATAGCAAAGTTGCTACTATGAAGAAAATTCTCTTGTCTAGCTGAGAGTTGTAAATTTACTCTTATATGACAACTTTAGACCACTCACAACAAGCACTGCCTGCACATCCAGCATTGCTTGACCCTGATGATCTGCTTTCTTGCTTTTTAAATTCTTTCCCCCACAGGATGTACCATCTGTACCAGTCTCTAGTGTTTTTTTCACAAGGTCTCTGTGCTAAATGTGGGCTTGGGGAGCAATCTACCATCTTAAACAACTGCAAATAGTTCTCCAGATCTATTTGACAAGCTATACTAGACAAAACAGTGCTGTAAGGGAAGAATTATTTCAATGTGACGATGGTTATAGCTCACCAGGGAAGGCAGACAAGAAGACAATGGCCACAGCATCACTGATGATATTGAGAAAGTAGGACAGTGAGATAATTATCTCCTTATCACGTTTGTCTTTTCTTAAATGAGCCATTAAGAATACTTGATACAGATGCTTCAACAGAAAATAAAATTTTCAGTCACTTTTTTTTTTTCTTCTGTTTTCTGTGTCTTCTGTCCACATTCTGCTTTTGAGGAGAGCTTACACATGGCCTCATACAACTATCCAGCTTTGCAAAGGATGCAAAGGGGAGTTGTGGTGCTGTATTACCTTTTACTTGTATATTTCTGTAAATATTCTGTATATANGGGGGGGGTGGGAAACTCCCAAACCTACACACAATCTTAGACATTTTGGTGTCTAAAGACACCAAGGAATAACCTAGGAATATGCACTTGCAGTCCAGAAGCCAACTGGTTCCTGAGTTACATCTAAGCAGCATGACCAGCAGGTGAAGAGAGGGAATAATTCTGTCACTCTGCTCTGGTGAGATCCCACCTACAGTGCTGTGTCCAGCTCTGGAGCCCTCAGCACAAAAAGGACACGGACCTGTTGGAGTGGGTCCAGAGGAGGACACAAAAATGATCAGAGGGCTGGAATCCTGCTTTGAGACAAGCTGAGAAAGTTGGAGTTGTTCAGCCTGGAGAAGAGAAGGCTCCAGGGAGACCTTATTTTGACCCTTAAGTGTTTAAAGCAGGCCTGTAGAAAGATGGGGACAGTCTTATTGGCAGGCGCTGTTGCAATAGGACAAAGGGTGACAGTTTTAAATTAAAAGAGGGGAGATTCAAACTAGATCTAGATAAATAGAAGAAACTTTCCACAATGACTGTGATGAAACATTGGCCCAGGCTGACCAGAAAGGTGGGAGTTACCTCAAGCCTGGAAACAATCAATGTCGGATTGTCTGGGGTTCTGAATAACCTGTTCTAGTTACAGATGTCCCTGCTCACTGAAGGGTGATTGGTCTAAATGACCTTTAAAGGTTCATTCCAATTCAAACTGTTCTATGATTCTGTGATTTTGTTTATACTCACAAGGAAAAACACACTGTATGCAAGGCATCTTCAGAGAGAACTGCTTAAATCTGCGGTGACGAATCTTTCAGATGCTAAAATAAAGGTGATATAAGGCCACAAATAGAGCAGCTATAATCATAACAAAAAGCAAATTAGCAGGTTTTGCTATTTTAAAGACTACCAGAAATACCAGCTTTCAGATTTTTTTTAGTTTAGTGTCTAAGGGAAATGTATGCTTCATAAGAATTCATCGTTACTACACCACAGCTACAGTACTTTTGCTAGTGTCAGCACTTTCATGGTGAGCCTTGTAGCACCAGATCTGTAACTTGTCCATTAAAATTTGCCCAAGGCAGGAACTTGACATGAAACCTAACATAGATACATTATTCAAAGCTGGGGAGAATCAAATATTTAAACCTCAGACAATTATAAACAGAATTAATGATAACTGGATTTGGCCACTTTCTTGAATGAAGTTGAATATGTTAACACATACAATCATACAATCCCATGTGTATTAAATCAATCATTTATAATATCTCAAAACATTTTAATATGAAATATTTTAAGACATCCTCATTACGTAAACAAGGTGTCTCCATCATTTAAGAAAGATGATTTTTGTATTTTTTTAATCTTTAGTTACTTTATAACTATGTATCCAAAGCACACCTTTCCATGCACAGGTACTACTAGTTCTATTTTATAGATGGGACTTACAGCTCAGAGACTTGACAAAGGTCAGGAAATATGTATCAGAGTGAAAAACCAACCTTCCACCATAAATCCTTGGCCTTCACACAAATCATAGGAACACCAGCAACACTCTGATCACTTTTTCTTTGTGAATTTGCACCAAGAGTTTAGGTTTGTTTTTTTTTAAAGATCAGTGAGCTCTAAGTCTCTTGCAATAGCAACTAGCACCTCTAGGTCCACTGACTACAAGTCGATTCAAATACCAAATATTCTGAGACTGTTATCACATCATCATGAATATCCTTTCAGCAGCAATGTCACAGCATTTAAATGTATATTATCCTGAGCCTACACCTTTTGGATGTCTCTGAACACTGCTGATTGTGCTTTGAATCTAGACTGAGTGTTGGTATGCACTGAATATGTTTCTGTCTAGGAACGACTATGTATCTTAATGACAATAAAAGCAGTTAGAAAATCAGTTTGCTTCTCCATTCCAGAGTTTATAGCCTTGAAAGGAAAAACAGACCTCCTAAGGAATTTGCAAAACACACAACCAAAATTTGAAAAGGAGTAAGATTATTTTATTGATGAAGAAGTGCAAGCACAGTGTTAGATGACTGAGGTTGAAAAGGAAAATGCCACACTGTAAAAACCTGTTACATTCATCTCAAAACAAACAAACAATAAAGTAGAAAACCCTTGAAATCTAACAAGTACCAGTCTTGAAGTCGACTCCACATTAACAGTGAGCTCTAGAGTAATTTGCTAGGGATCAGAGTGAGGTTACTTCCAAAATTCACATGTCTAGTCTATGTTGCAGTAATGTTTTGACACTGGTGATTTCAATGGCACAAAAGACAATATTGCTTTACCAATAAGTGTAACAATGATAATAAAAATGTTGCTGTACAGGTGGTTTAGAATATGTACTAGAGTGTAGAATCCATTAGCGTACACTGTTTAAAGAAAAAAATGTAAGCAAAATGTGTTATTTACCATCTGAGTGGGTAATTCCTTAGAGTTGCACTTTCCAAGATAACAACTTAAACATCTGGTTTTCTATCACATCTTGCCAGTAGTTGGTTTTGTTTGTTTTATATATTAAAGCATCACTTCAGTATAATTACCACATCATATTCTGTATCTGTTGTACAGAAATAAAAATATCTGTGCTATTAATTACCTTAAAAATTAGAAAGGTTCCTAATTGCTTTTATCTTCTAAATAATAGAAATTTCACAGTATCACAGTATCACCAAGATTGGAAGAGACCTCAAAGATCATCAAGTCCAACCCATTACCACAGACCTCAAGACTAGACCATGGCACCAAGTGCCACATCCAAACCCGCCTGGAACACCTCCAGGGATGGTGACTCCACCACCTCCCTGGGCAGCCCATTCCAGTAGCCAATGACTCTTTCAATTGAGAACTTTCTCCTCACCTCCAGCCTAAACTTCCCCTGGCATAGCTTGAGACTGTGTCCTCTTGTTCTGTCACTGGTTGCCTGAGAGAAGAAGGTAACCACCTCCTGGATACAACCACCCTTCAGGCAGTTGTAGACAGCAATAAGGTCCCCCCTGAGCCTCCTCTTCTCCAGGCTAAACAATCCCAGCTCCCTCAGCCTCTCCTCGTAGGGCTTGTGCTCGAGGCCTCTCACCAGCCTCGTTGCCCTTCTCTGGACACGCTCAAGCAATTTCATACTTTAAATAATTCAACAGGTATTAATAGTCTGACAGAAAGATGGAAGATCCCTCTCCATACTCTCTGTTTATATGCTGGTTTGTAACATCATAGGAAGACTGCTACAGAATGTACTATAAAGGAAAAACATATACATACACATATATATATATCAGATTCCATTCTCCTTGATTCACTGCTTAAACAGGAAGATGAATTGCAGCTCAGTTAGAAAGGTGCATCAAGAGACAAGCCACACAGAGACCCAGTCAGACTCTAAGAACAGCTGATACATCCATTTATTTTCCCTGTTGAGGTGGGTGGTACTGTGTCATTTATCATATGAAAGGTTAGGATGTTATAGTTTGAAGCAGTCAAGTTAATCAGTGTACTGACAACTCGTTTTTCCTAACAGGATTTCTCCTCACTTAGGTAAATTCATTTCCAGATATTAAAACCCAATTTTAGTCTAAGCTCAATCTCAGACTTATTCTGTGCCACCAATGGCCACTACAGCACAACCCATTAGTATGGTATTTCCAGCCTATGAGTCTGAAAGAGATTTCCAAATGGGAATGCTTGCTGGTTCAGAGAGAGGTAGGAATACTACAGGCCCTGGAAGAGGATGAGAGTTGTGCTACAGGCAGGGTTTTGGGTTCTTTGATCACAGTTGGTTTTGTAAGACATCAGGCCTTATGTGGGAAGAGCTTGTCTCACAAAGGGAAAAGGGTCCTAGCATGAACTCTCAAAGCATGAAGCAGCAGGAGTGGAAACAAAAGTCTCTCCTTTGATCATTAACAAAGATCAGTTCTGATGGATGCCTTTGGGCTCACAATTCTCTCACTCTGTTTGCCCCAATACTACTTGACAGATTCTCTCTTGTTAAATTACTCCAATTTGCAACAGGACATTCATCTGCCTGGTTTTTTCTTACACTCCTGTGTGCATCAGGCCCTGGTGACCACTGACATAGAAACATGAGATTATGGAGAGCTCAATAATCACTACAAAGTGGCTACTACAAGAAAACCTTCTGCAGTCTAGTTGCCTCTGAACGGTTTCACTGTCATCTGACTTTATTGAATCACAAAACTCATGAAATCACTTTGGTTGGAAGAGACCTTTAAGACCATCACATCCAATAAGGAACTAAACACTGTTAGGGCACCACTAAATCACATCTGTTTTACAGTAGAGAGGTAGATATTAGTGCTAGTGTTACAGTTCCTTGTGTATGGCTGGCTCAGGACAACCTGACATCTACTTTTGTATGATGCTAACTCTCAGAATAACGGATTCCACATAACACGCAACATTTGTGCCAGAGGTAACTGAAATATTCTTTGAGCCTTAGCAAAACTGAGTCAGGATGTTTCAGACAAGAATCACAGAACTGAATCACAGAATCAATAGGGTTGGAAATGAGCTCCAAGATTAACCTAGCACTGACAAACCTGCCGCTAAACCATGTCCCTAAGTGCTACAGCCGCATGTTTTCTGCACGCTTTCAGGGACAGTGATGCCACCACTTCCCTGGTCAGCCTGCTACAGTGCTTAACCTCTCTTTCAGTGATAACATTTTTCCCAATATTCAACCTAAACTTCCCTTGGCAAAACTCGAGGCCATTCCCTTTTGTCCTGTAATATGTTACTCAGGAGAAGAGAACAACCCCCAACTCACTAAAACCTCCTTTCAAGGAGTTGTAGAGAGTGAAAATGTCTTCCCTGGACATCTTCTTCTCCAGACTAAACAAACTCAGTTTCCTCAGCTGTTCCTCCTAAGTCTTGTTCCCTAGATACTTCATGAACTTTGTTGCACTTCTTGGATATGTCCAACTATCTTGTAGTGAGCAGACCAAAATGTCTGAGATCCATGGGAGAATTTACTTTGTTATGCATAACTGCTACAATACTCATGCAAGGTTGAAGCAAAAAGACTATGAGAGAAATACATCCTGAAATAAACTAGGATTCTTTGCCAGAGTCAAATCCACATGTGAAACAAGGGGAAAGCCATTCCTGCAGTCTCAAAGGATAGGATCACTGGAAGCAATCCCAGAGGGGGATCCACAGAACTTTATCAAGACTGATTCACACAGTGCAGCATCCAGGCTCTCTGTGTACACAGGATCCAAACTGATACAAATGGAACTCATATAAAACAAATAATAAAAATCAGGCATTCCCTGGGTTCCTTGGTTCATCAAGGTTTGCAAACTTCATATATCCACCCAAATAACCTGTTCTTGCAGAAATAGCATTGTTGTACCTTAACATGGAGGATTTGAAAATCCAATTCCTTAAATAATGACCATTCAATGACCATTTCTGGACATATTTGCTCTCAAGTGTAACCCCTTAATGGTACATAAGTGGGAAGTGTTCACCTTACTTTTACAAAGTTGAAAGCAGATCTCAAGTGCACTGTGACCAATCACACTGAAAAGAATGCATCATCCAAAGGGCAGCCGAAGCAAATTATTCACATTATCTACTGTTTCAGGATTTCCTGCATGAAACTAATTCAATTTTGTTTGGATGAAAACAGTAAAATTATAAATAAAGCAACAGAAAACAAACTCTGTTGGCAGATTATCCTCAGTAGAAGTTTGGGTGGGGTGTGTTTTGTTTTGTTTTTTCACTCCAAAGCAGCTCTCAGTCTCTAAGAACGCTGAAACCTACCCAGTTTTCTAAAAACCATGAAAACCCAGCTTTTCAACATCTGCCCACCAGCCAAACTGACCTCCAAGGTGTGATGCCTCTGGATGGCTTTACTCAAAGAATGTGCAATGTTGCAGGAATCCTAACTCAAATGGTTTTTCAAGGCAACTTTACACACAGAAAAGGAAGTCACAAGCACAAACCTGGGAAAATAATAATGCCTCTGGATTCATTGGCTTGGGTTTTAATTTTGTTAGAATGCTAATGTATTAAGGGTTAGAACAATACAAAAGCACTAAATCAGATGCACTGGACAGGAAATTGCATCTAGGATGTTGCAGAATATGCTCAGCAGCTCAGAGAAATGAAGACTGAGGACTCTCTGTATGCCTATTTAAGACCTAGATTTGGTATTACACCTCACTTCAACAAAACACCTCAGCACAAGCTTAAAGCTAAGCCCAGCTCACATTCCACTGGAGACAAGATAGATATTTTTAAGCTGTCAATCACCAGAGAAGCAGAAGGCTTTGACTTCAGATACCCTAATTGTCACCTGCAGACAGTAGGATTCCCGTAAAAGAGAAGGATTTTCTGTAGCATATCTTAAGTTTTGAGGAAAACAGTTATAGTTGAGGAGATAAATAATAAAGCTGAATGATTTTCAAACATGCTGAATTCCCACTGATTTTAATGAGAGCAGGACATATGAAGATCCTCTTGAAAGCAAGATTGTTTAGATACCCAAGTATGAATAAAGAATCTTCACTCTCAGTTAGAAACTGCTTTTGTAAGAGCCAGATGGAGTTTTGTATTTAGTGTTGTGCGCTGCTGACTATGGTTCCTGGCTCTGAAAAACCAGAGAGGAGGGGCATTGTTTTTGTTTACAGTGTAATAGTACCTGAGGTAGAGAGAGGCTTCCGTCCAACTACTAACGTGGAAGTGAATAAATGTGCAGTTTAAATTGAGCTTCTTCATAACAGCTCCACGCATGCCTGGATTTCTCAGTACAATGAAAACGAAGCTATAGTATCACAAGGAAAGATCATAGCTTCACATGTCTCTGAGATGGCAGGGCCAAGACATATTTCACTGTTCTAGATTTGCTATGGGTCTTTCAGTACAAATTCAACCCAAATCAAATTCATTTAATGGTTTGATTGAATGATCTTATAGGTCTTTTCCAATCTAAACAACCCCATGATTTACATGGTTTCTCCATTACAAGGAAGGCAAGAGCTTGAAAGCTGGGAACAGATAAGCTGTTATATTCTTCAGCCAGCAAATTGCAGAGATTGTTGCCACTGGACCTTTAGATCTGTTTCTCAGGTAGTAGGGAGAAGCAATGTACAACATGAATCCTGTTTCCATTAACTTCTTGAAGTTTGGCAGGTGTAAGACTCCAGCTATTAAGCATTAACATTGAGTGCTATCCCAAATATCTTATTTTGTCAATATATTCAGTGTTGAAAGCAAAACACAGTGCACTACTTTGGAAGTGATCCTTTGGCAGTGTCTGGGATACAGCTGACATGAGATAGATGCTTATTGGTGCCCATGCTATTAAGCCAATGTGTGTAGCACCATCTATCACTCATGTTAAATGCTAAGGGGCCACTAATATCAATTAGAATTTAAGAGCTGGCAAAATTATTTTTCAATGAGCAAGCTGGTGAAATTACAATCTGTTGGCAAGAGAACAATTTCATCTCCTTTTCTACACTCATACTCCCAAGACCCTTCTCAAATAAAGAGAAGAAAATCCAATTGTCTGAAAGAACCCACTGAAAAAATTTGGGAGATAAATTCTCCCCAGGTTTTGCAGACTTTATTTCCAGGTTTTTTACTTCATAAGGTCATCACATTTTCCCATGCCACGTTGCATTTATTGGTGTAAACAACATGATGGGTAAGATCATGTCAGCAAATCAGAAGATAGGAAGACAATTCATATTGCTGGCATAGTTTAGATACCTGCTCATTTCTTTTAGGGAAGCAATAATCATTACTTTCAGGGAAGTAATACTCACTGCTTTCATCAAATTGATCATAAGGACACAGCTTTTTTAAGAAGCTGTTTATTCAACTACTTAAAGTATATTCTTGTCAAGAATAGACAAAGAAAAGTCACATCAAAACCTCTGACACATCACCTGGTGCTATTTTATAGATTAAGAGATGTGGCACACATCAGTCGACAGTGCAGTGCATTATTAAGTGTCATCCCAGGGTATGAGATAATCAATCAGAAAAGATCCTTTGGGATCAAAGGAAATTGAATAACTGGCACTTCTGTGAGAACAGAAGGGCAGGGCGAAGAGTGAGGAAGTTGCCATTTGTGGAGCAGACTGTTCAAAGAAGCTTAATTATTTCTTTTTTCCTTTTTTCTGCTCATAAACATTCCTAATTGTGTTGTATTTAGTCCTCAGGTTTAAGGCCTTTCCTCTGCTCAGCACCTGGATTTCCCATTGTCGACACTGTGGGTCCTGGAAAGTCATAAACCACAGAGAAATGCTCTGTTAAGAATCTGATCGTGTCACTCGAACCATTTGGCCTTGGGCTTGCATTCATTATATGAAATTAAATGCTCTGAAATACTATGAAAACCAGGAGCAAAGGGGGTTGGGGAATCTCTTAAGATCACTTACCCGCTTCTTCCCCTCTCTCTCTGCAACCTCTCCGGGCTGTGTTCCCAGGTCAGTCTGTGTGCATTTGAACAACATATAGATCAATACAGTATGTTAAAGCAACTGAAACATTTAAGTAACAAACAAAAAAACCCCTGTTTGTCTAAAATGAACCTATTCTGATGGGTACAAATAGTCACATTTTTGTGACCTAGTATATCAAACTAACATTTCTGTCTGGCATAGGTTCGGTAGTTTTAGTTCAGAACTAGTCCAGGTTGGAAGAGGTACACGTCCGTCACATACATAATGGCTGTGAGTGCTCTACACTGGGATAATTTATGAATACCGAGAAGGTTTGTTTCTGCAACCAAGGTTCTGGAAAAGACATATTAAAATAGACTTTAATACTTCTTTAATTCTTTTCTTTCTTTAGCTATAGCACTGCACACCTAAGCCCCAGGGAAATCGTCTTCATCAAAGAGACAGTTCTTGAACAACAGAAGTAGTCAAAGGAGCACACGTACACTTGGATAAAAATCAAAACAAAATCAACATTTTCCTGCTTCATTACATGAAAACAGAAAACCTTAACACAGATAAATGTCCAATGAAATTAAGACATATTAAAAGTATGTCACTAACAGAAATTTCTCAATGGCATTTCTCCAGAAGGTAGCTGGCTTGATGATGAAAACCACATTTGAATAGGTGGTGCTTAATTCATTAGTGTGTTAGCAATGACACAGTCTCTGTTGCACAGACAGGAAAGAGATTTCTGAAACCAACTAACCTTAATTACCCACCATTTAATAAACTTGTAAGATAGCAGTGGGATGTTTAAAACCAACAAAATTAACATCTCTCCTTTAATTATCTTCAACTAAGTAGCCAGTTAAGGAGGCATCTTCAGAAGCAAATAATTAAATGAGGTTGATAAATCCCACAGTAGAATAGGATTTAGTGGGGTGTCCATTCCTTTAGTAGGATATACATTCCATGTAGCAGCTGCTGACAAATATCGCTTCAGATGCTGTGTTTACCCAGCTGATCATTCAAAGTAGGGCTGTACCATTTTTAAAGGCAGGATCTTCTTCTGGGGAATAAATAACATTAAGTTTCCTAACACAGATTGTAACACATACCAGTTGAGCTTTCACATTGGTTTGCTGCTTGCATCCTGCTCTCCACAGCACATCCATGAGGAACATCAAAGGCCTTTTCTCCCATTAGTGAGTCAGCAGACACCAAGTTTGTGAACTGCATCATTCAAACAATGGGACAATTCAAGAATTCTATTTTGATACGTTTGTGAGCTGAGCTATGTGCACAATTGTTATCCTATGTATATGTTTATCAGAAAGAATATATACTAATAAAGTAACAGAGCACCATCTTCTTAAAGACATGCTTGGACCAATAACATATTTCAAGGCAAACCCAGGAGCTCTTCCCTGCCAGCACACCCAGGCCTCCACCTGTATTCTAAGCAGCATCAGACAGGATTTGGGCTCAAGAGAGAATGTGAAAGCAATGCACTTCAGAAACCCTGCAGAAGAGCAGGTACATGAGAAAGAATTGTGTGTGACAGGTAGCACATTGCTTCTGGCAGGGGACTGCATCATCCTTATACACATCTAGAGGATATCACAGGTTCTAATAAGGTCCTATTTTCTCTCTTCTCAATTTTATCCCATAAAGTTCCCTTAAAGAGCTAGAGCAAAAGGGTGATTTGAGGAGAGCTCTTAAGCAGCAGTCACACTGTGCAACATGTCGAAAAGTTTACCAGTATAGTTCAAAGGGCATAAAAGGGACCTTGATTCTTTGAAGTATAGCTCCCCATGGTGTTTCTTCCCATAAAAAGCCAAACATATGCCATAAAACTTTATGCTCAAACTTACAGGAATCTGGCTCAGGGCCTGGGAGTGCAAGGAAACTAATTAGTTCAAACTACCTCCTAGCTCCCCTGTTACCTCCCATCTGAACAGTAGCACAACCCAACTAAAGCCAAAAAGTTTTGATCAAAGTACAGCCAGGCCACGGGACACACGTGTTTCTTTATATAAGTTTGTGGTTGTTGGGTTTTGGGTTTTTTTAAAGACACTAAAAGAACAAGAAAACCATCCCTGGCCAGCCTGCAAGTCTCTAATGTTCAGGAATTCACCAGTGGTACATGGGGAAAACTGGAACAGATTCCAGTCTCAGGCATCACTACCATGGTATTTTTATATATCCCTGTATGTACTATTAGAGCAAGTGCAGTATTAGTGTTGTTTTTAGAGTAATCAGTACCATTACATGCATTTAACTAGAAGACAAAAAAGGTCAGAGAAGTAGCAGCACGTGAACTAGCCATGGACAAGAGAGCAGACTGCTCACAGCAGTTGAGACTTTTACATGAGTGTGGGAAAGATATTGTGGTTAGGTATTGCAAAAATAATCACTTCCAATAAGAGATGCTACAGCAAGACAACACTGTAAAGTGCTTTGCTGAGGAGGTTATGGAAGTAATGGAGGCAGGCACAAACCCAGCAGTCTGCCTGCCCAAACTGGTTATGATAATCTTGACATTTTCATGAAGAAACACAAAGTCAAAGAGACCAACTGTACACTCTTACCTGAGTAGGTCACTCCACAGCCTGAGAGCTCAAATTCTGTTCTCTGTGTGTACAAACCAGGATACTCTGGCCCACTCAGTCAATAGAGTCAGATGTTCCAGTAATTGTGGTTGAGCTATACATGGAATTTAAATGTTTGCTATTTTGGAGGGAGGAAGAAGAGGAGATCAATCATCTATTCCCCCCCACCCCCTTAATTCATTTTTTTCCTGAGCCCCTTCCTCTCTTACTTTACACTGAATCATAGAATCAAAGGGTCACGTAAAGGTCATCTAGTCCAACACTTCTGTAGGCAGCAGGGACACCCTCAATTAGACCAGGCTGCCAGACACCAAACAAACTGACTTGGAATGCAACTAGGGATGGGGTATCTATCTACCATCTCTCTAGAAAACTTGTACCATTGCATCACCACCCACAGTATAAAAACTGCGTTGCTTATATTTAGAGTAATTATCTCATTTTTAGTGTAAAATAATCACCTCTTCTGTTGCAACAGGTCCTTCTAAAAAGTCTGTCCCCATCTTTCTTACAAGGCCTGTTAAAGTACTGAAAGGCCACAGAGAGGTCTCCCCAGAGCCTTCTTTTCTCCAGACTGAAGAACCCTAGCTCTCTTCAGTCTGTTTGTGGCCTTCCCTGCACCCACTCCAACTTCACGTTGCATGATTGAGCTGGCGAGGTAATTTTATGTAGTTTCCAAAACATTTTTACAAGCTGTGACATTCACACAAATAATCTCCTTTCTCACTTCCTGATGGTTTCACTCATCTTCCAGTACCGTACCATGAGATTTCCCCTATGCTGAGGTCTCCCACATGCCAGAAACAGACAGCTAGTTGCTATGTACCTTGTGGCTCCAAATGCAGAACAAGTACCATGTCATAACAAGGTTTGTCATTCCTGCCCCAAAGGCACCTGACTGGAACACACAGCCCAGAGTGTCTGGATACAAGTTCCACCTTTGCACTCGAACATCTCGACTCCTGATGATAGAGATCTTTTCCATGCCAACAACGACCAACTTAAGAGGTTGTTCTTGAATGTGATCACTGTCTATTGCAGTCGAGCTTTGTCTTTGCTAGCTAATTTCTGGAGGCAGTTACTCAAGAAACAGGGAATGATCAGGACATCTGCTAAGAGATCATATCAAATGAAGGAGAGTCACAAGACCTGGTCACATAGTATAGGTACCAAAAACACCTCTGTGTATGACCTGAGGATCATGATAAGTTCTCACTAGATCCTGTTACATTCCTTGGAAATGAGATAATGTAGTGGCAGCTACCTCCTACCATAATGTACTTAGCTCTCTGGAGAGATGTGAGCTTTTGAGATTGCTCTGAACAACACAAGCCTGCCAATGCAAACCCATATTCTGCATCATGTTCAGTTTTACACATGGCTAGAGCCACAGAAACCCATGTGAGCACTTCAGTTAGCACGGGTTATTGACACAAATGTTTGTGGGCTCAAGACCTGAGAGCACAAGCTTCCACATCCTCTTACCTAATGATTTCATTTTTTTGTATCATTTGTGGGGGAGAAAGAGTAATTTGCAAAGTAATGCACTTATTGCACTCTGATTCAGATTTGCATAATAAAAGCATTTGCTTTTTAAAGCGTATATTAATCCTTAGAAGGGAGAGAAAGTGAATGTTCTAATATTGTTCAAGATAGCTAGACACAGTTCCATTATTTTAATTTACATTTTATTGGGTTTTTGCCTTGGTAAAGAAACACATGTTATAACTAATCACAGTTCTAATTACTGCCTGATTCTATCTTTTATTACTGCTAAAATTTCTATTAAGGGAATGAAAGAAACTAATAGGATCATTAAAAGATCAATAGGAAATATTGCTTACAGAGAAGTTGCATTGTATAAACTTCAACTCAACTGCTAGGATCAAAAGAATTCCTTGGAAACAGAGAATAATGCATTCATTCTACTTAGGAAAGAACATGAACTGATTTAAAGACTATCTACAAGAAGAATTCTTTTTAATTTCATTCCTCTGAGAGCAATAGGCAAATGAAAAACACAACAAAATTTTGATTATCATTCTCTCTCCACACTTCAAATACTCTTTGTATAGATTCTGATCGTCTTTAAAGGGCATCATTAAGATCTGGAATGCACGTAACATTCTTGAATACAAGCAACATGGGGACTCACTTTAAATTGTAGCTTCATGGCCAAGGTGCTCATTCTCAAAATGATGCTCAGATAGATCCCACTGACTCTCCAGTCTAAATTCTCTGTTTCATTTAAATACATGAAGTATTAACATGGTCAGTGCCTCTTCCCATGTGAGAACACCTACTTTGATGCATCTCCTTGTCATGGCTGCCAGAGCGAAAAGTACAGATGCACTGACATAAGTACAATGGTGGAATTAGAGCAGAAAAACTTCTCTACTTGTTTCTTAATACCTTTTAAATCCTAAAATTCCTCACTAATTACAAATCTACATGTACATGTCAATGAGAAGCTGGTACAACCTACAAGTGGGCAGCAGCATCAGCCCAACAGTATCATGCCCCAGAGTGCAAGTCAAAGCGTGGTTCATGTAGAGGCAGTACCTGCCCCATAGATCATAGAATCATAAAACTGTTTTGGTTGGAAGAGATCTCTAAAATCATTAAGTCCAACCATTAACCCAGCATTGCCAAGTCCACCACTAAACCGTGTCTCTTAGTACCATATCTATACAACTTTTAAATATTTCCAGGGATGGGGATTCCAACACTTCCTTGGGAAGCTTGTTCCAGGGTTTGACAACCCTTTCAGGGAAGAAGTTTTTCTTAATGTCCAAGCTAAACTTCATGTGGCACAAGTTGAGGTTATTTCTTCTTGTCCTATGAATAGTTACATAGGAGAAGACACCCCCCTCACCTTGCTCCAATCTCTTTTGAGGGAGTTGTAGAGAGTGAGGTCAAAATGTCAAAGTCTTGACACCCTCCCATATCTTGATTCAGTAATAAAACATTAAGGGAAATGTATTTCTGAACTCACTGCCCAAACTAGTTGGTCTGAGCATAATCAACGTGTCCAAGAATGAAGATCTCTGAGGTAGAGTTCAAAGCCTTCTTTATAAATGCACCATGAATTATGGCTCACCACATTTCAGCATGGCTCATTAAGAAGTATTTTACAGCTCTCTATCTAGGCACGTTTCACTAGCTCATATAGTTAACTGGGAAAAAATGGGCAGTTGACTTGCTTGAGAGTTAGCCATGTTAAAGAGACAAATTATATTCACAGAGGACTAGCTCAGTTCTAAACAAAGTTTGCAAGGCAAATCAGTGTTATATGAATGGAGTCTGCTTCCAGTGTAGGTCAACTGAAATGAAAAGGTGCTAGTACTGATGCTGTAGGTCTGTGTAAAGAAAATTTACAGTGTCTTCCTGGGAGTCATAGTACTGATAAACATTGCAGAGAAAAACACAATCACCCCAAAATAGCTGGAGTCCTCACGAGGAATTAATGCCTAATCCAGTCTGCAGCACCTCTATTTATAAACATTCTTATATGCTGGAATACAGCAAGAACAAGAAGAAGAAACTGCACTGGCCCTCCAGGAGTTGAAGTCTGAGTTGAATTTCAGAATCCCTAATTCTACAGTGTTGTGGAGGCTGCCCTAAAGTGCAGTCCCTAGAGCCTCCTTTGATGTCTTTTACTCAAGCTTCCTCACTACTCAGAGTGAATTTTCTATAATAGAGTGTTATAGCTCTGCCTGCTTTCTATTTCCCACAAGGAAAGAGATCTTCTTACTCAAAGTAGGATTGATATTTCAAGTCAAAGACCTCCAGTGTTCTCAGGAAAATATGTATTCTATGGCCTAGTAAACAAGTAATAATACCTATTTTAGATAAATAATTCAGATCCATAAAGTAGTGGTAGACATCTGACAAGTCCTAAATCATGATATCCTCAAAAGCAATAAAATCCGTAAGACGACACAAAAAGCGAAAGAAGAGAATCAGGTCACAAACCTACCTGACTGAAAACTTAGAATGAGAATTTTTTTTTTTTTAATTACTTTCTAAATTCCCTTTTTAGAAGAAGGTAAAACTATTCCAAAGTATCACACATACGCAGCAGTGCTATGGCTCAAATTGTGTACTCTTAAATTTAAAAAAATTTGCCTGCATAAACAGCATAATGATGTTGACCACAGAATCCCAGCATGGTTGTGAACTCTGAAGATCATCTAGTCCCTTCATCCAGGCCACTGTTGAAGATCCAAAACTGAACCCAGTACTGATCCCTGGGGAGCACCATGTTTTGGTTTATGCTGAGAAGGCTGTCTTTTTTAAAGGGATTGATTGTGGATACAGACTGAATTTCAGTACATTTCTCTTTGAAATTCAAAAAGGATTGCTGACTTCTCTCATGAACAGTTGCCATTTCTTGAATACTATGTGACAGACAATCTGGAAAGTAATACTTAAAATAGTCCTTTGCAGTAAATTACACTTCACAGAGGTCAAAGGGATAGTTTTCACAAAGCTTCGACTGCAATAACCTTTTCTAGAGTCTCTTTTCTTACATTAGGGTCTTTCTTCTCATATCATATTTAAAAACAAATACCATTTTCTGATTGCAGACTACCAAGAAGCCTAAATGCAATGTAAGGAGTCAATTAAAAGAAAACAGCAACTGATTAACCTGAAGCTGGTAAAGAAGTTAATCCAAAAATTGTTTAGTTTGGAAACAAAGAAAACAACTTTGTAAGTCTAGGAGAGTCTCTTTTGGCCAGCCACAGCAACACAGAGTGGAAGCGAAATGTTGCAATTTAAAAATTATATACATTGCTTAACCTCAGTTCTGAAAGGACATTAAATAGCTAAAAATACAGACTGAAGGTAGCACAGTGGGACATAGTTTATAGATACTTCACAAGACTTTTCATCAAAGGAAAATAATGATGTTCTAAGTGTGATCTGTGCTTGGCAGTAAGGCACCAGCAGGTGTGAATGCAATTCAGCAAAGCCTGTCCCAAACCCATTTGTTACTCTTGTTTACGCTGACTGTTTCCACACAGAATCTGTTCCTTCCAATGTTGCCCTCGTTTTTAAGAACCAAGCAAATTGTTTGCTTCTGTATTCAACTCTGAGACATCTGTTTTCTTCTTTTGTCAAAATATCTTTTTTGTTTTCAGAATTTAGTTGCCTGGAACTAAGCCAAGCTCTAGTATCAATCAAACTAGTGGATTAATTTACTCCGATAATAGTTATAAAGGACTTTTTGAGGTGGGGAAGAACATGAAGGGGATTGATTCAATATCATGCAGCATTTCAGGCAACGCCCTACTCTTCTGGTGATCTTCATCTCTAACATTTCATCATTGTCTAAACAGTACTTCTATAAATCATTGGTTTTGTAGCAACAAGGAGCATATGTATGTGTTGAAAGAACACTTAAAATGACTGCAATAACTGCACTTCAGTCTCTTTGTTTCAGCCTCCTGGCATTTGCAGCATTATTTTGCCATTTTCTTAATAGTTATAAATAACATATTGAAGGTACTACTTGATGATCAAAACCTAAAGATTCTTGACCATCTGCTTTTAGTTTTTCAGTCTTCAGCTGTTCTCTCTGTTCTTTTTCTCTGTTCCACAGTTAGATTATTAAGGGATTTCCCCTGACGTACTGACTCTCAGACACTAGCTACCCATTTGCAGTCCTCTCTATCCTGATCCTACCATATGTCTTGTCCAGTAACCACAGTCCACAAGCACAAATGTGGCACCAAACACTTCACTGCCATGAACTGGCACCAGTAATAGATGTTGCCCCACAGGAGAAAGTCAATGACTTCAAGCTGTGATTAATTTTTTGCGTTAAAATCCTATGCAAGGAGATGGTGAAATTAAAACTGTTCGTGACATGGTCCAAGATTCACCTGCATTGATGTAGTTTACAAGAGTTTACATTTCTGAGGGATGTTCATGGATAGGTAGCTATTTTTAAGGATTGTTTTGGCTTGGTTTATGTGACTTGCACAGATAATATTTTTACATGAAAATGTTTCAATACAGTGGATAGTGTATTTTAACCACATAAATCTCTCATGCAGAGCCCAAATGTTTTACATGGTTTCAATGATCCACACTGTAACAGCTTAAACAAAGACAATCACATGGGCTTAATAAAATTGGTGGTAATAAAAAAGAAAAGCTGTATGCTAAGAGGAAAATATTTATACTGGAAGCAATAATTATATAGTACTTTTCATCCCCAGAAGTGCTTTTTAAGTGTCATCCGGTGGTTTGCTCAAAAGACGGAGAGCCAGGATTGGATTTCTTCTCTCCTCAGCCACCAACATGCTGTGTGGCCTTGGACAAATCCCTCCTTGTTGGCTTCTCTGCAATGCCAAGTACCTATCCTGGTGCCACTGAAAAATCAGATCATTAATTTCCTTGGGTCTCATTTCTTCCACCTGCAAAACGAGGTTAGTTATTCTATTTTGCAAGGCTGTCAGGAACACTAATTGGTATTTGTAGGATGCCTGGAGATCCTCAGATAAAGGAGAGCTACAATAACCTGGTTTTATTTATGATAAGATACTCCCCATGACAAAGAACTGAAGCTGCTCCCTGAAGTGAAGATGTCCTTAAATGTAGGAAATAAGAAGTGGGATAACAGTGAAGGAATAGTGTTTCCCAGTTGTTGTTTGCAATGACTGCACCCTACCAGCTATGTCACATTAGTTCCTGAGAGCCATGGTGGGAAGTGGGAAGAAAGTGTAACCCCAGTCTTGCTTCCTGTAGCTCACAACCTACAGCCTCCATCACTCTGTGGTCAGTACAGACTGGGGGCAGTGAGCCAGGAAGATCCTGTTGGTGACCACTTTATCTCATACTTAGTTGGAACTACTCTGGTTGCTTTTTTGGTGTTTCTCAGACCAGCTCACACAGCCATCACCTTATTTGCCTTTACTCTTCATATGCCCTTTGAAACCTAACCTATCATGGAATGGTAGGGGTTGGAAGAGACATCTGGAGACCACCTAGTCCAACCTCCCTGCTAAGCAGGGTCACCCAGAGCAGCTCAGGTTTAGAACCTCTCTGGGTAGCCTGATTTAGTGCTCTAGCACTTTCACAGGAAAGATTTTTTCCTCATATTCAGACAGAACCTCCTGGGTTCCAGTATGTGTCCACTGCCCCTTGTCCTGTTGCTAGGCAGCACTGAAAAGGGTCTGGACCCACCCTCTTGACACCCTATCTTTAGATACTGATAAGTATTGAGAATATCCCTTCCCAGACTTCTCCAGGATAAAACAGCCCCAGGTCTCTCAGCCTTTCCTTGTCAGAGAGATGCTTCTGTCCCCTCATTATCTCTGCAGCCTTTACTGGGCTCTCTTCAGTAGATCCATGTCTCCCTTGAACTGGGGAGCCCAGAACTGAATACTTCAGATATGGCCTCACTAGGACGGAGCAGAGGGAGGGGAGAACCTCCCTCAACCTGCTGGCCACACTCTTCCGAATGCACTCAGATATACCCCTTTATACTCTGAACATGAAGCATCTGACAGCCCTCCAAGACAGTAGCCTCTAGATGCTCTCACAGTATTAGGTATGTTCAGGTAAAATCCTTCTTAGCTGCCCAAGGCCTCCTTGCCTCCCTGCTTTGCAGTGGGCGTTTAGTCTCCACTATGTGTGTAGTACCTCATATCTGTCCAGACCCAGTTAACAGGCTGTGGAAATGATGAGGAGACTTCTACTCCTGAAAACAAGAGGGAACACACAGTACAACATGATAGAGAGTAGACAGGGCAAACTGAACAACATGTATCTGCACCACAGATCTGTCAAAAAGATGATCTGCTGAAGAACATAGTATGCTGAAGCTTTGTTGATGCAGGACTTAACAAATACAGCATTGCAGAAGCAAATTTAGAAATCCAGCATAACCCACAAGATATGAAAGGCTAACCTTAACTCTCCAGTATGGACTGCTCCAAGAATTCCTGTTCCACAGATAAAGCAAATTAGAAAGAGAACAATGTACAAAAGCTAAATGGAATCTAACTGAAACACAACTCACACAGAATAGTTGCTGGGACATACAGGAACAATTTTCATTGCTACCACTACAGCAGAGTCAGAAAACTTCAAAGGTTTTTTATCAGATTCTCCAAGGCACATGAGAATTAGGCTCCAAAAACACCTCTCTTAAATGCTTTATCCTCTCAGGCAAATTTGGTATCCAATCATGGATGTGGCATAGCCAAGATCTTATTCAGTATGCAAATATAACTACCGGAGTCTTTCTCTTCTTCTACTCTTCCTCCAGGCATAGAAAGGTAGATGATTTGTTTAGGCTACTTAATCAACTTCCAACCACTACCTTCTCCCAAGTTCTAATTCTCTGCTTCCTCTTCTTTAAAGCTGAAACAGTTAATCCTCACATGTCAAAAGTGCCTAACCTTCCATCCCGAGCTTTTATCACATTGTCAGATCTTGGTAACTACCCAAGTTAGCTTCCTTCTTGCCCTAAGCAACTGATAAATCCTCCCACATCCAGCCTCTCAAAGTTACAGCCTGGTTTTTGCTTGACAGGATAAGCTTCTGATTTTAGTTCTAGTGCCTGACCTACATATCTGGAGAAGTCTGAAGTGGAGAACTGGTTACTGGGGATATTCAAGAATCTCTTTCTTGACAGCTTAATAGTCATATAGACACCTCTGTATTATTTTGATATCTTTGTCATTACTCCAGAAGAATTTACATGTTAAATATCCCAATTATTTAGCACAAACTCTCATACAAAAAAATGTATTTGAAACCATGATGACTTGAAATGACTTTAATAAAATGTATACTCAAGGTTTATGAGGCTTTGATTTTCATTTTCACTAAGGGCCTCACTGTACTCTGGCAGAACAGAAGAAAGTAAATGGAACACAGACATGCCTTATGCTCACATTAAAGAGCCATTACCCAAACAAGAGGAGTCCTCCTGCCTGGTAGAAAGAGAAGCTGAACTTTTTACCACATTATGACAAGCAGTCTTTCTTCTAGCAATGGAGGTCTGTTAACTTCCTTTCAGCAAGTCAATGAAATTGCCATAGACATGAAAAAAACCTAATCTTTGAGTATATCAGTCCCACTTACACATCACCCCCAGCAGTTGTTTGCTTTATAAACTCATGAGCTATTTCTCCACACCCAGCTTCCTGCTCTCCCTCACAGAAACTTACATGCAAAGGTCTTTTCTGGATTTTCTGGGAAATTTCCAGCATTTTGTGTGCTTCTGCACTTGTTGTTTAGTGTAAGTGACCAATTGATATACTGGGAAAAAAACCATCAGTGAAGGAGTTGGTGTGGTAGGTTTAATCATCAACAGCTTAAAATACCATGTCTCTCAAAAGTGAAGTGTGCAGTTTAATACATACACACAAATGTCCAACGTACTGGTTGTTGTGGGTACACAGAATAATGGCCTTCATCTTGGAGAGCTGCCACAAATCATCATTTCTAGTACTCAGCAATAAATGGCCATTTACAAAAGAGTATTTTTACAGGGTCACTTTTAGATACGAAGCAGAATACCCTCCTTATATTTTCACTGTATGAAACTGGTTGTTTGTTGGCTGGTAACTTGAGGAAAAGATTAATTTCTCTTCCGTATCTCCACTTTTTTTTTCCAACCTTACCATTCTATGACCATTTTTTGGTGGGGGAGGTGCTTTGCTCAAGGAATGCAAATTAACAGTGAGGTCGATATTCTTAAAAATATTGTTTTTGCAGTCAACTATTTTAACATGTTCAGTCTGAAACCTCAGAATACAATATTACCTGTGCACGTAAAACTTCTGTGGGATCTTACAGCTTCAATCCATCTCCACATAATCATGACATCCACTGAGAAGTACGATAGCATAATCCAGTTAAGATTCACCTGATTGCATGTTGCCTCCTTTCATAGAATCATAGAATGGTAAGGTTGGAAGGGACCTCAAGAATCATCTAGTTCCAACCCCCATGCATTGATGACAATGGATGCATAGCACTGTATTAATTCACACCCAGATTATAAGACTGCAGTTTTTATAAGGCAAATGACCAGATTCTCACTTGCTTCTGGATACCGCTCTGAAGGGTTTGCACCCCTTTTCACTCCAGCTTTATATCACTGACTCCAATGATAACCATATCACACATAAATCATATTAGCTCAAGGAAGAAGAGAACAAAGCCCTGATACTTCCCCATCCTCCTGACAATGACGATGTATCAAAATTGCATTTCCTTGCATCTCTTTGAAACATGATTCAATCACTCTCTTAATTTAAGGAAGATCATATTTGAACTCTTTTTTTAACATCTCAGTGCCCAGCTGGGAGGTTCAAGGCTATGATCAATGGAGTAACCATACTAGAGATGAGTTTCAAGCACTGTCCATTAGGCTTTATGGATTGCTTTAAAGTGTGCTTTAAAAAAATAACAGAGGAAGAAATTAAAAGACCTACACCATCATTTCAGCTTTCACAATCTGTTATATGATCCTCATTTTGCAGAGCTAGGAGAGAATAAAACTCTGCCTTTTAGACCCTAGAAACAGGTGAGCGCATCAAATAGCTGGGCCCATGAATGTCATACTATCCCTCCATTTGCACTTCCATTACTGCCTCTCTTTCTTAAACTCCAACAGGGAACTGAAATTATCTCAGATGGTATAATGTGAAACCTTTGCTGACACTCAGGAACAGAACAGAGAAAGCTAGGCCCTGACAGGCAGTTACTTACAGTTTTACTCCCTGTTTAACAGTTATGATATTCAAAATACAATACATCAATAAAGAACAGTCAGGAGCAAGAAAGAAATCATAGAATGGTTTGGGTTGGAAGAGACCATTAAAGGTTACCTAGTCCAGTACCTCTACAACGAGCATCTTCAACTAGAGCAAGTTGCTCAGATCCCCAGATAACCTATCCTGGAATGTTTCCAGGAATAGGGTTAATATTGCCTCTCTGGGTAACCCAGGCCAGTGTCTCATCACCTTAGTGTAAAAATATCTTCCCTCCATCTCATCCAAATCTCCCCTCTTTCAGTTCAAAACCATCACCTCTTGCTCTGTCTGCTAAAAATACCAGCCCCATCTTTCTTGTAGGCACCCTTTAAGCACTGAAAGAATACAGTAAGGTCTCCCTGAAGCAAAGCTCCAAGTTATAGAATCATAGAATGGTAAGGTTGGAAGGGACCTCAAGGATCATCTAGTTCCAACCCCCTGCCATAGGCAGGGACACCTCCCGCTAGTACAGGTTACTCAAGGTCTCATCCAATCTGGCCTTGAACACCTCCAGGCAGGGAGCATCCACAACCTCCCTGGGCAACCTGTTCCAGTGCCTCACCACCCTCACTGTAAAGAACTTCCTCCTAACATCCAGTCTAAATCTCCCCTCTGCCAGATTAAGCCCATTGCCCCTTGTCCTGTCATTGCAGGACCTTGTAAATAATCCTTCCCCAGCCTTCCTGTAGGCCCCCTTCAGATACTGGAAGGCTACTATCAGGTCCCCTCGAAGCCTTCTCTTCTCCAGGCTGAAGAGCCCCAACTCTCTCAGCCTGTCCTCATAGGAGAGCTACTCCAGCCCTCTGATCATCTTTGTGGCCCTCCTCTGGACCCACTCCAACACTTCCATGTCCTTCCTGTGCTGAGGTTTCCAGAACTGCACACAGTACTCCAGGTGGGGTCTGACGAGAGCAGAGTAAAGGGGCAGAATCACCTCCCTTGCTCTGCTGGCCACGCTTCTCTTGATGCAGCCTAGGACTCGGTTGGCTGTCTGGGCTGCATGTGCACACTGCAGGCTCATGTTGAGCTTTTCATCAACCCAGACTCCAAGGTCCTTTTCCTCAGGGCTGTTCTCCAGCCATTCACCACCCAGCCTGGATTTGTGCTTGGGATTGTGCCTACCCAGGTGCACGACCTTACACTTAGCCTTATTGAATTTCATCAGGTTGGCCTGGGCCCACCTCTCCAGCCTGTCCAGGTCCCTCTGGATGGCATCCCTGCCCTCTAGCAGTTGTTTATTTTGGAAGGCAAAATTCCTCACAACATGTGTTATTCAGGGATTTTTTGGAAGCAGCTTGGTGATCCTAACTTCCCTTTGTTAAGCACCCTCAGGTTTGCATTACCTGGAGCCACACTAATGAAATGTCTTCACTGGGTATGTCTGCTGGAATTATACATATTTAAAAGAGCGAATGGACAAAATAGTGGCTTATTAAACCTTCTAATGTATCATTGATACATACAACCAATTGTACGTCTGTACAACTCTAAGGATCAAAATAGCATTTTCATTACTCTAACCATAGTTAAGAATATAGTTTTGGGAAGACACATGTCAAGTTAAAACAAACAATTCCCCCAGAAAAGAAAACTCCAGTAAAACTGAATCGAACCTGACAATCGAACTGAATTAACACCCAAACTGCGTGAGTGATTTCAGAATTACCGGTGTAGTCACAAACTTGGTGCTGCTTTGACATTCAGATTCATTATACTGAATCTGAACATAGAGCTGAAGAGAAGTTGCATTCCTAACTGCACTGCCCATAGGAATGTATGGTCTACCTTTGCTTAATTTAATTTTAAAAGAGAAAAGTCTACAAGTTACAAGTTTTTCCTCTTTAACCTGTTACCCTGACCTTGTATCAACATGCACATGCAGGAACATTAAAATACTAATTACAGTGGAGGTAAGGTAATGATATCTGAATTTTGTTTGTGAAGAAAATTAAATAGGAATTCCTGCTGCTTAGGTGAGAAGTGAGGAAGAGGTCCATAACAGAAATGTTAGTGTCTTTACTGTGTCAGAACTCATTAGCTTCTTGGAACCAAAATAGTCCAATACAATCACTAGGAGGGGATCACTTTGTTGGACGAGAGTCTAATGCTATTTCATCCCCCTCTCCTGCAGTCCAGCCTTTCTCACCCTAACTTCTGATGCATACTTGCTACTGTCCTTGCTTAACTCCCTCATGAGTTGCCCATGCCATCAGCTTCCTGATTAAAGAATTCAGAGATAGCATCTTTGCTATTAGGTTTATTTTTTCTTTCCCTAATACCTTTGCAATTTGCAGATACAATGGAAACTATCTTTCTTGGCTGACATTAACATTGGGATGATAACAACTTGGCACTAGCATGACCAGTTGCATCTTGTGCACCTGTGTTCAGGTTTGGACCCATCACTACAAGTAAAATATTGAAGTGCTGGAGTGGGTCCAAAAAAGGGAAATTAATCCAGTGAAGGGTCTAGAGCAAAGGTTTTCTGAGGATTAGCTAAGGGAATTGGAGTTATTCAGTCTGGAGAAAAGAAGTCTTGTGAGATATCTTTTCACTCTCTATAACTCTGTGAAAGGAGGTTGGAGCAAGATGAGTGTTGGTCTCTTCTCCTAAATAACAAGAGGACAAGAGAAAATGGCCTCAAGTTGCATCAGGGAAGGTTTAGGTTGTGATCAAGAAAAATTTCTTCCCCCAAACAGTTGTCAAGCCCTTAAACAGGTTGTCTAGGGCAGTGGTGAAATCCCTACACCTGGAGAGATTTAAAAGTTGTGTAGATGTGGTGCTAAGTAACATGGTTTAGTGGTGGACTTGGCAGCGCTGGGTTAATTGTTGAACTTTGTAGTCTTCAAGATCTCTTCTAAAGAAGATGATACTATTACTCTAGGTGGTCAAAATGATTCACAATTGTTTTTCCTGCAAACTGGGCATATCACATTCAAGATTTACAAACTTGCAGCACACACAAGGTATTTTGTGGCCGTCTCAAGCATTCACAGAACTCGCAATCAATTCTGCACTATTTCTGGTAGTCAGGCTATGGACAGACCTTCTGTCCCACATCAGGAGTTCTACATGTAAGGAGGGCACAAATGGAGCAATATCACCTATATAAAACCCACATCTACTCCCAGGCCATTGTGTATTCACGTATACTAAAATGAAACAGATTCGCCAGTGATGTAAGGAGGCGCAGGTTTCTTTGCTCAGTCCGGAGGATTAGGCACAGTGTGAAGGTTTATACAGACATGTAAGGAGAAAACAGCATTGATCATTGTCACTTATTCCTGCTCTCACTGAAAAAAAAACATGAGCTGTTTCAAGATGATTTGGCCTGAACTCCATTGCAATTGGTCTCAGCCTCTATAAAGAAAGGATTGAGTCACCTACAACTCAGAGGAGATTCCATTACAGAAAGCTCCTATGAATCCAGTGTCAGTAAACAGCATACAGTTGCAGATTCTGCAGATTAACTACTATACATTGCTGCTTTGAGCCAGCCAGTAGTGTGCTAAATGATACTGATTTTAAAAGTATTGTACGAATTCAGTTGCCAGATTTCAATTTGTAGATGATACACAGAATGTTTCTGTGAAACAACTAGTTAAGAGGCAGAACTAAATGGCAATGTTAAGCACATGAGTGAAAGAACAGCGTTAATGTAATGCTCAAGAGCCTCCTCCATATTCAGTGGGGTTCTTCTGATATCAGTGACCTTTGCAGTGAGCCTCAAGACCACAAGTTATTAAAATATAGAACTTAATCAAATCTGCTTTCCTGCTGATTTGGTCTTCTTTATCCTCTCTATTTCTAGATAATGAGAAACCAAGTGATAGAATTGCCAGTATGTTATTAAAAGGAAATGTAAGCCTGGTATTTTGTTGCTAAAGACATAAGGATATAAAGACTTAATTCCCTATTCCTCTTCTTCTTCATTGACCTAAACATATTCCTTACTTTTCAGGTCTTTGGTCAGGAAAATTGATTTTTATGCCTTCCTGTGTGATAAGGGCCTCATAAAGAAGCACTTAGTAACACAGTCCCTGTACGTGGTGTCATTCTGTAACCATTCTTCACATCATTGTGCAGGAATATCAGTAAACTGAGAGAACTAGTATCAAGTTTAGTTGCTTCTTGATGTATCTGGACATATCTAGACTTGCACTGAAACAGTATGTGTGTATAACACAGATGTAAGGATAGAAAACAATTCTCTGTTTGGTAGAGGAACCCACAAGAAAAGGTGCTATGCTG
>VWZE01007178.1:65942-119870 GCA_013396675.1 Eubucco bourcierii | reverse complement strand
CTGCTGCTCTCTGGCATGTACACCCTTTGCTTTGCAGGGATGGGACATGGGCTGCCATGGGAAGTGCCACAAGGACCTTGACTGCTACAGCTCAGACAGGAGGAGAGGGCATCCCCTGTTGAGGACCTGTCTGCAGGAGGGTGGAAGCAGTGGTGGCCCAGTAGATCCATTGAGAGCCACCATAGACCTGCATGACTTGCCCCCATCTGTACTCTGTCCCTCCTTCTCCCTGCATGGGGCCACACAGCACAGCAAAGACAGTTCACAGCCTGGACCAGCATCACCCGAGCCACAGGGACAGCCACCAGTCCAGCCACCAACCCTGGACAAGCCCATGGTGATGGGCACCTTGCTGCCCAGCACACTGGCACATGGGAGCTCCTGGCCATCGATCAGCTCTGCAATGTACCCAAGGCTCCAGGCACGTGTGCTAAGACTCAAACTTCTTTCCTCTTTTTTTTTTCCTTGAGAAAGTTTTCTTGCACAATGTCCATTTTTAGCACAAGCTGGAGCTGGATCAAATGCCTCACATGTGGTCTCCACTCTCCAAAAGGAGAGATCAGCACTTTTTTTTTTTCCTCTGATGGTTTAACTACAGGCACAAAAACTGAAGATTAAAACACATTTGCTAATTCACTCCTTACTGCTCTGGCAGCCTGGATCGTGGTGCTGCTGTGGCACAGCCACCCTCGTTCCCCCTGTAACTCTGCCTTCATTATACTGGCTAATTACACGAGTTGCAATGAAAGATTGTGAACTACAAAACCAGAGGCTCTAGGACAAAAAGTAATCATGGGCTGGCATCAGAAGACACTGTGATATGTCGAGGACAATAAGAATCATGGCTGTGGCCGCAGCAAACACTCTGGGAACAGAGCTTTTTCACAGGGTTTGTCAGGGCTCTCCCCTGTGGGTATAATGGGGCGTCCTCCAATTAACTGCCGTGGAATCAATTAAGTTATTGCTCAACTCTTTTGGGAAATTCCACCCAGAACTGGCAAGCATCAGAGATAAAGCACTGAGCAGATGGACTGCTGATGTGCTCCAAGACCCATGTGCACTGATGTTCATTACCCTCAGAAGACAGCCCAGCTTCAGGGACAGACGTCCCACCGCTGCTGCTGAGGTCTGCCTGGGGTGTAGCCAAGGGACACCTCCCGCACCGCTGGGCACCATCCTCTGCCCCGCATCACCCTGCCAGGGCTCCCCAGTCAGCGACGAGCTGGCAGTGACCAGCAGCACAGCCACGCAAGCTGATCAGGGAAACAGCCAACAACTGGAACCAGTGCCAGGCCTCAGCAATTGTGGTTATTTTTCAACTCCCCTACTCCTGTGCCTCTTCTCAGGCACAGGAAAAACATTTGTCTGTGCTGCCCTGCCACAAAGGTTGATCTCACCAAACCCCTAAGCAGAAGTGGACAAGCAACTCAAGGCTGCTTCTCCACACGTGAGCCTTTTGACATGCTGGCAGTGGTCAGCCACTCAAGGGGCAGTGTTAGGAAGCATTCAGGTCCTTGGCTACCCCACACATCCCTCACTACCACTGCACACAGCCCTGAGCTCAGCCCGCCAAGTGCAGAGAGCTGGTTCTCTTACTCTGAGATAGCTATACATGCAGATGGACATCCAGTTGGTAAGCATCTTCTCCACCACAGATTCTGTTCTCCTCAGCATCAGCTTGGGGTTTTTGGAAGCTGAAGCATCAATCAGATCCACCAAGAGGTCCTTCATGATGCTGGTGTAATACTCCAGTTTCCCATGCAATGCGATAGTAAGCAGGGAGGCCAGGTTACACCTGGAACACAGAATTGTGAGAGACTCAACACCAACCCAACAAGACCCAACTGTTGACCAATCAAAGAACCCAAAACACAGAGTCATCATTTCAGACAGTTTTCATGAGCCCTCTCAACAGTGTTAAAACTTCAAATTCTCTTCCAGTGCTGCACACCTTGGGTGAGCTCACACCCTTGTACTGGTAAACCAAGGGCTGAGGCACACAAACACCCACGAGCAAGTCACTGGTTGCACCTTTTGGTGCACCTCAGGATAAAAGAAGCTTATGGCTGTCCATTTCTGACAGAGCAGTGGGAGGCAAGGGTGATAACCTTCAGCTGAAATGCATGGCTCCAGAAACAGGCTGGACTGTTTACAGGGCAGAGGTAAGTCAGTATCCTCCAGCTGCCAGGTCTTTGGTTCTGAAGCTCATACCTGTCTCTGACAGCAAAGTCCTTCTGCTGCTCAAGAGCATGGACAAAGACAATGAGGAAGTGCTTGTTGTTGAGTAAGGTGGAGAACAGCGAGATCCCTTCCTCCATATTGGGCCTGCAGCTTTCAGGGATCTAAAGAAAAATGCAGAAAGCAGAGTGAGAAAACCCTGCCTGTTGCTTTCCTCCAGCTTTTATCCTGCCTGACTGCCAGGATGTCCCTGATGAGCATGAAGGGTGCTGATATGAAGCCCCCTGACTCCCTCAGGTGCAGAGTCCCCTGGCAAGGTACACATCCGGGTGTGACACATGGCCACCAGGGTGGTGGCAGTGGTCATTCCTCTCTGCTCAGCACTCGTGAGGCTACCTGGAGTGCCATGGCCAGTTCTGGGCTGCCTGCTACAAGATGAACATTGGCCAGCTGCAGGAAGTGTAGCTGAGGGCTGCCAGGACAACCAGCAAGAGGTGGAGAGGATCTCTTGAGTTGTCAGCCTCAGAAGTTGGTAAGAGCATATCTTACTGCAGCCTTCAGCTGCAGAGCAGAGCACCAGAGCCAGGCTCTTCCCTGACAGCACAGTGCTAGGCTGCGTTGCGGGAGCATGCCTCTGCACCACGGGAGAACGCCTGCAGGGTTGGTACACATCGGCTTGGACAGCACCCACCCAGCAGAGGGTTTGTCAGGGGTTACTCACCTTCCACTCCCCCACCAGGAGCGGGTGGGTTTCCTGGGTCTGGGAGCCTCCCTGGGAGCTGAGCTGCTGGGCTGGCAGGATGTAGCACTCCTCATAGAGCGAGGAACACTGCAAGCAAGCACAGCGTCAGGCACGGGGAAGAGAGATCCATCCTGGCGAGTGTAGAGCATCCAGCATGCAGGCGTGGAGCAGCTCACGGAGCCCTTAGGCACTCTACAAGAGCCTCCTAAAGGAGCCAGCGCAGCCAGGACGGGGGGAAGCAACCACTGGTGCAGCCACAGGGCTGTGAGGGCAGGGAGGCTGCAAACAGGCTGATGTGACAGCTAGAAAAGTGCTCAGAAGAAAGCGTTAGAGAAGACTGAATCAGAACAGAGGAGTTCTGGGTGCTCTAGCACACAGAACTCCTGGAGCAGATGTGGAACACGTTCACATCCCCAGCGCTCAGAGCAGGCTGCACCTCACACTGCTGTGTGTGTACACAGGGACCGGCTGACAGCCCTGAGCAGTGACTGCTGCTGAGGGTCCACAGCCATAAATCAGTTCCCCACCCTCCCNTCCACAGCCATAAATCAGTTCCCCCCCCTCCCCACCCAGCCGCAGCTGAAATACGGCTGCTGCTCGGGGCACAGCAGCCAGCTAGGGTGGCAGCTATGGCACCAGCACGTCTGCAGGAGGGCTCTGGGCAGCCAGACTGGGCCAACAGCACCAAATGGGTGAACCACGTCCAGACCAGGACAGTGACGCCACTGGGCTCACACCATGCACTAGCAGGTTTCACAGCCTGGGAGAGAGTTTCACACGCTTCTGACCAGACCCGAGACTGAACCTGTGACAACTATACAGACAGCAGCACCATCGTTTTGTAACCCCTGGGCAGGGGGAAAGCAGAGCCCTGGAGTGGTTTGGGAAGAAGCTGGCAGCACTGAGGGGTCCTACCTTGGGGAAGAAGGTCCGGGTGACAAAGTGCTTGTATTCCAGGAAGGGGATCCCCTGGCTGCGGTTCAGCTCCTTGGTCAGGTCTGTCATGTCTGTCTGCAGCTCTGCAAAACCTGACACAGAGAACCCCTAGACGGTAAGGGCTCCCCTAGCTGGGATGGCAGGCAGGCTGACACTACAACATGTGGCATGTCCCCTTCCTGCCTCCTCCAGCCTCTCCCTGAGTGGACTGCAGCAGGAGTCTCTCAAGGAGTAGCAGACTACTATCAGGGTTTAACCATCAGCTCCACACATTATGTCCCGTAGCACCAAGAGAACATCTCCCCTGCCCTCAGGAGATCAGCCCCAGCCTGGTTCTACAGGACAAGGACCTTGGTTGGTCACAGAGAGTCACCTGCTGCGGGGACAGCAGATGCAGGCACTCAGGTTGCTTCTCCCACTGCTCCAGCAGGAGTGTGCTGCACACTTCAGTTCTTGCTGCACTCAACCATGAAGCACACCAAGGATTAGTGTGGCCTTCATGCAGCCCTCTGCCATGGCCAAGTGCCACAAACTCTGAGGCAAGGGAAGGAGTGGCACTGAAAATCAGCAGCTTGCCCAGGCAGCAGGACAGCAGCAAAGCCACGCTTGCAGCCTCGCAGCCCCATTCACAAACCCTGTTGAAGCTCCAAAGCGACAACAGGAATTCTCCTGCCAAGAGTTCCAGAAGCTTCTACAGAGAAGAAGGTGAACAGCTTCAGCCCTGCCACTCAGGCATCTCCCTACCAGCCTTGGTTGTCGTCCGGTACCCAGCACAGTGCCTCACCTTTGCGGATCTCCTCCCGGATCTGTGACTCCATCTCCTCCATCTGCAGCAGGGTTTTCTGCCAGTACCGCTCGGCTCTGCGGCTCTTCGTGCAAAACACAAAAAGGGCTGCAAGAGAGGAAGCAACAAGCCCTTTGGACTGGGGCTTCAGAGCAGCTGCAGCAGGGATCAGAGCCGTCCCCTGCTGACAGAGGTGCAGGAAGCTAAACTCAGTGTTGGTTTAACACCTACAGCAGCCTGGTGTCTGATCAGGTAGCTGTCAATTATCTGTTAATAAGCAAAAACAGATGGAACGTAACAATGGAGCTGGAGCTGTCACCTTCAGTTGAGGGTTGGGCTTTCCGCATTAAGCCTAACTGCACATTAATGTGCTCCAGCTCATTAATGAACACAGACTTTAAGACGTACACCACCTGTATAACAGTGTTCATGTCTGACTGCCTTCCCATGCCTCCAGAAAGATGTTTCTAACATCAGGTGGTGCATTCATAAATGCTGTGCATGATCATCTTGATTAAAAATAGATGAAGTCCCTATTAGAAGCCCCTGGTGTGCTGGGAGCTGACAGGTTTGGCTGCACAGTCACTCTGGGCATGCGATGAGCAGGGACGGGAGCCAGAGGACACAGGTGTGCTGCATAGCTTCCAGTCAGCCTGGCAAACTCGTGTGCCTGCTCCAGATCTGCAGTTCTGCTCTCCGTGCTCCTTGCCAGGCGCCTGTCACCGATGACAGGACCTGGGGCTAGGTAGCCCTGTGGGACAGTCTGCAACAGCAGTGTCTGTGCCCAAGCCCGCTCAACTCAGCACAAGTCCAAGAGCCGTTTCTCACATTCTTCTTTGCTTTGTATTGCAGCATCTGTGAAGTGCTTGGGGGCAAGGGGACGTTTGTAACTGTCACAGGCTCCGGGAACAGAGCTGTAGCTTCAGGCAGCCAATGCTCCACACTGCAGGACCCTCTGATCTTGGGCACTGCCTTGGGCCTGTACAAAGGAGAATGGCCACTTGCTGCACACAGAGTAGGTTCAGGCACTGCACATCTACAACACTCAGAGGTTTCCTAAGGTGTGCACACCCTTTGCATGCAAGAACCACCCCTGGCACAGCCTGGGAGCTCAGCCCTCTGTTGCCTCACCTACAACAGAGAGCACCAGCAGGATGCTGCAGATGACAATGGAGACGATGATGGCAGTCTCTCCTCCCCCGAGCTGCAGTGTGGCAATGGTGTAGTTGAACTTTCCCACTTGGATCTAGGGAGGTAGAGGTAGGAAAGTAGGAGCTCAGCAGCAAACTGCCAGGCAGCTCACAGGCTGAGCAAGGAGGGACCACTGGGCACTGCTAGGCAGACTTCTGCCCAAGGACATACTGACCACACTGGCCCAGCCCACCAAGATTTGTGGAGAGATCAGGAGAGACCAGTCTGTGTTGTTCACTGCTGGATCTCAGGGCTTTGTGTGCCTCAGAAAAACCCAATTCCCACCATGTGCTCTGGTGAGCAGTTGAGGCCAGCTCACAGCAGGCTGCAGTACCGCAGTGGTGTCCATCCTAGGGACCATCACAGGGTTTGGGTGGCAGTCGCAGGCTCCAGCCAATGTCATGTCCCCCTGCCCTAGAGCAGAGATGACCCTTCCTGGGAGATCTCACTGCACCACATAACACTGTCTGAGTTACTTCTACTAGAAACCCACTGATCACCCAACTCTGTCATGCTCTGGATGGCCTTTGGCTCCCAGCTGCACTCTCCTTCTCCTCCAAAAGCCACTTGGGAGAAAAAGGGAAATGAAACATTAAGCTTTTTGAAATACAAAAAGGAGAATAAAAATAACCAAAGAGAGCAGAGAGTGATCTTGAGGCCACGGTGCTGCACTGGGTGCCAGGTTCTGCTTCCAACCCACACCCCTCTTACCATACCAAGTACAAGTCTCTCAAGCTCAGTCCCTCGCCTTCTGAACACAGGAGAGGACAAGGCCAGGACCCACCATGCGTAGGCTGGCCAGGGTTTACTGATTGCTCTCTAGGGCCCTGGGAGGAAAGGGTTCAGCAGCACCATCCGATAGGGAAAGCTCATGTCAGCTTCTGGGAATGCGAGTTTCACTTCTAGGGAAGGAGGGGTGAGAGAAGTTTGAGCTACTGGTTGAAGGCATCTGAACAGGTCTGGAGGTCTCCCTGCACTGCTCCTTCCCCAAGCAGGGGAGGATGGACTGTCCTGCCACAAGCTGCCATCACCAGCATCAGCAAAACCTTCAGCACTGTTGATCATCAGCACTGAACCTCTTGGCCAGGCTTCTGCAGCTCTGAGCTCCAGTGTGCCCTTTCACAAGTCCTTGGACAGACTCTTGGCTTTCTGCGGTGGTGCCCCCTAGGTAGTGCCCCACACTAAGAGCTTCAGTCTCTTCTCCTGTGCACACCAGCTGGGAGCTGGGATGCCGCAAGAGGACAAAGAGCCACGAGCGCCACAGAGGCATCTGCAAAGGCTGGTCTGACAGCCTGCACAGCACCCTGTCTAGCCTCAAGCTCTCCACCTTTTCCCTCCAGAACGCTGCAATGAAGCAAGTCTTCACGGGTTTGGAGTCTTTTTTCTCCCCACCAGCTCAACCTTTTGCATTTGCCAGAGTAGAAAATCCCACGCTTGCTGTTTAATTCAGCGTTCAAACAGTTTGGTCATGACAAAAATGGGTTTGAAGGCCTCAGCAAGCTTCTCCTGTGTTTCTGCACTACTCAGTAGTGGCCCCAGAACACTTCCTCAAGACAGGCCCACCCAAACTCATGGTCAGTACTAAGATCTTCAGTGGGATGCCTTTCAAAGGGCTGTTCTGTGCAGATGTGGGCTCCACCACCTTAAGGGCGACAGCCCAGGCTGTCACACCACCAGGCACTTCAGCTTGCCAGAGGCGACCTGCACCAGCAGTGAGGTTTCTGCAGCTCCCAAGCCCTGTCCTTGATGCACACTGTGCAGGGACCACCACATGAGTCTGGTGCCAAGCTGCTACAAGTAGGTGGTAAGGGTAGCTGCTGCCTGTGAAAGGTTCAGCAGGAGGTAACTCAAACCAGGGAGGAAGGGTCTGCGAGTGCTCAGGGCCGTGGACATGAGTTGGTTACTCTGCTGTGCTTTCACTGGTGAGACACTAAACTACCTTGGGTACCTTGGGGCTGGGTGTCATTCTCCTGCTTCCTAGGGACCTGTCTGGGCACTTCTCTGAATGCCAAATCAAGATGAGTGAACTCACCAATTCCTCCTCTTCCCCAAAGGGATTTCCCTGTCTCTTGGTTCTCACTAGACACAAAGTTACCCAATTCAGAATTTCCAGCAGAAGGACTTAGGAAATTCTAATGCTTCTGCATTTCCACCCTTCCTGTGTGCAGCAGAGCTTCTTGTGCCAGGTTGCAGCCAGCAAACTGGACAGCCCTGACAGTGAACTGGTGCTGCAGCTCCCTGCCTTTCTCCTGGGCAGCACAAGTTCACAGCCCTCCCAGCTGCCTTTGAAGCCTTTCTCCTTCCACAGCACAGACTCCCACCCACTCCCTGGGAGTGGGCTGCAGGGTCTCAGACCATGGAGATGGAGGTAGGAAGAGCCACGTGATAAGCTGCACGTGGCACGAGTGAAGGCAAGGGCAAGCAGAGCAGGGGAATCAAGTCCTCTGTGGAACAAAGGGCAGTGACAGAGCGTTGTGAACGCTGCAGGGAGGAGGTTGGACAGCCCTAAACATGCAGCTCTGGGCAGTGATACAGTGGCAGCCCCCGGGAAGCAAGATGAAGCCTTCCAACCCCAGGTACTCCTGCAAGGACACATCTGCAGTGGCTCATTGCTGCCGTGCCAGACTCTCTCATCTTCTTTCAGCTCTCCCACTGGCAGAAGAGGTCAGCTAGCTGAAAACTGCGTGGAAATCCCCAACCACATCCCAGGCAGGGCAGGGAGAACTGCCTGCAAGTGACCAGCAGTCACACGCCTGGGCTTTCCCGGAGCCCTGCGGGAGCTGCCACCCCCTGCCCTGCTGCTCACAGACAGTACTGAGCTCAGCAGCTACTGCTGCTGCCCACGCACTGCAGCACGACCCCATCACACCTGCATCGACCGGCCGGCGGCCTCGGGCACTGCTCCAGCCACCTGCCGATCATCCCTGCGGTTCTGCCAGGCTGCCTGTTCCCAGTAGGCCCTGCCTGTGCCCGGGTCTGCCAGTGGGACCCTCCTGCCCGTGCTGAGAGCCCGGTCTCTGGAACTCACGGTCACGGGCAGCTGCCTGTGTGAGGTACTGAGCGACTCGTTGACGGAGCAGTGGATGACTCTGTCTGACACGATCTGGATCTCGCAGGAGACTAGGCCAATTCGCACCTGGTACTCGTTGCTCTCCAGGCCCAGGCTGTCAGGTTCTTTCTGGTGACAAAAATAGAACCAGGACATCAGATTCAGAGCAGCAGTCGGAAGGGAAGTTGATCTTCCTGCTTCCCTTTCCCTCTTCCCTGTTGTTCTGCAGATCTGGAAGCACTCTCCCTCACCAGGCACATTTTTGCAACATTCCACAGGAAACCCAGAGCTGGGCCACTTCCCCTGTTCCTGCTTCCCACTCCTCACTCAGCATGGGGGACAGGACGAGCAAGCCCCTCAGAGGACCTGGAACAATCTGCTTTTGATCTGGTCTGGCTGCACACCACAGATAAGGAGGAAAGCACACACCTGGGAGGGGGAAGGATGTGGAGTGGAGGAGTTGGGGGATGCCTGCAGGGGCTGAGGAGCAGGGACCCAGAAGGATATCCTGCAGCCAACAATAGCCTTTGAGTCACGACTGCACACTGTTCCAGCCCTCAGTCGCTGCACCCCAACTTCCTCCTTACCCGAGCTGCATTCAGTAGCCAGAAGAGCAGCTTGCAGGACTACCTCCTGCAGGACGAGATCACATTGTCAGGAGGTGCCAGAGCACCTGCCTGATCTCAGGCCAGCTTTCCATTGAGCTTCCTGCTGTCACATCCTCCACAAACAATTCTCTGCCATCAAGCCCTGAGGGGCATCCTTGAGTCATGTTGTCTCCTGGTGAGGAGACGCAGGTGCAGGAGGTTGTGCAAGAACTGCCTGTGCCTGCCTCTCCCATCCTCACCACCCCTCTCTTCTGCATTTGTGGACAGTCTCTGTGCTGGTACTGGAGCCTGAGAGTCTCCAGTGAGGAGCAGACAACCCTCGGAGCAGTAGAGCCAGACACGTGGCTTCCTTACGTGTATAACCAGGGTCAAGGGCTCGCCAGGATGGTGCTTGATCCACTTCTCCTTCTTGGCTGTGAAGAACTGGGGGTCAGCATAGTACTCTAGGCTGAACTTGCTGATGTGCAGGGCCTCCTCAGGGTACATCTCCTCATCCAGGGCCAGGTGGTCATCTGCATAGAGGCGGCCGTTGAGATAGAAATCAACGGGCGCAGGTTTGCTGCCAGTAGTGACGTTGGAGGCAGCTGGAGAGGGGCAGGTGATGGTGGTGTCGGTGTGAACCTTACAGCTCTGAAAGAAGGAGAGGGTGACCATCAAACATTGCCACCTGAGACGCTCCCACCAGCCCTGCTGGCAGCTCAGGCTGCACCGAGGGCTTCAGCAGTGCGCTCGCAGCCCCAGGCACGGGGCCATGCCCAGAGGCACACTCACTGTTTGCTCTCTGCCTATGATGCGGACAACCATGGACACATTCTGGACCAGTTCAAAGCCTCTTCCTTCCAGGGTGATGATCCTGCCCCCACTTTGAGAAGGGAAGAAAGAGAGAGTGACTGCAGAGGACACCACAGCAGTGAGGTGCCAAGGCTAGGTCCAACTTTACCAGGGATTTGTTTCTTTTGAGCAGAAAATGCAACCCAACAGCCAAAGTCTTCCTCTTTACAGCAAGTATCTACACTGCTACCAAGACATCAGGGAAGGATGCAAGCACAGCAGCTGCTGTGGTGGGAAGGGGATACCCCTTCTAGCAGCAGCAGATTGTCCCCCTTAGTACTGCCTCCTAGAGGGGCAGCCTGCCTTTGCCTGTCAAGGCTACACATCCGGTTGCTCAGGCCACCAATGATGTAACCATCAGTGCCTCAGAGTAAGGACCAGGAGATGATTTGGGAACTTGAGCATCTCCCCTATGGAGAGAGACTAAGAGACCTGGGGCTGTTTAGTCTTTAGAAGAGAAGGCTGAAAGGGGATCTGATCAATGTTTATCAATACCTGAGGGCTGAGTGTCAAGGGGATGGGGACAATCTCTTTTTGGTGGTGTGCAGCAATAAGACAAGGAGCAACAGATACAGACTGGAATACAGGAGGTTTCAGCTCAACACAAGGAGAAACTTCGTTACAGAGAGAGTGTTGGAGCCCTGGAGCAGGCTGCCCAGAGAGATTGTGGAGTCTCCTTCTCTGGAGACTTTCCAAATCCTCCTGTGTGCACTCCTGTGTGAACTACCCTGGGTGATCCTGCTTCGGCAGGCAGGTTGGACTGGAGGTCCCTTCCAACCTCTAATGTTCTGTGATTCAGATGAAAATGTGAAAGTTGTTTTGTCTTCTGGATCTGCTGCCTGAGGAATGTGGAACTTGGAGCTACAAATGCGCACTCAATTAACAACAGTAATGAGAGGGTCCTGATGCAGAGCAAGGCAGGGAACTGGCACCACATGTCTGTTCTGGAGAGTAGCAACCATGTGCTGGGTTTGCCTTCCCCTTCCTCCAGTCACATTCCATCTGTCAGGGAGCTACCAACCCTGAAGCCTGCAGACCCCTCCAGATACAGTGACTTTGGACACAAGGTTCCAGCCAGGTTCTCTGAGCTCTGTGGATGTTACCATGTAGCTGTGATCCAAATTCCTAACCAAGACCCTGTCACAGCTGCAGATGAGTTTCCAACTTGTAAACCTCGCCCACAGGGATTATTTCAGCAGTATGGAAAGACAAATCAGATCCAGATGGATTTCACACAACTCATTGACCCCTTATGGTCAACAGCTCTGCGATGCCCTGGAGTGATCCCACCAGCCCAGGCAGAGGAGCGTGCCCGAGCCAGCCACCGTGCTCTGTGCTCCAAATCTTGGCCACTGCTGCCAGCACCGGGGACCAGGCCAAGCTGGTGCAGAAACACCCTGGGGCTTTTCCCTCTGACTTCGGGCAAGGACAGTCCTCTTCCGGCCCTGTTTGGACACCACGGTCAGCAGAGCTCAGGAGCCTGGTGGAGCTGAGCTGGCACCACACCAGGGAACATTGGGACATGGCTTTGCTCTGGAATCAGACCCTTGGAGCTGGTTCTGAGTCCATGTTCTACATGTGCTGTGCCTGCCCTGGGCACTGGGCACAGTCTCCCACCTCCGTAGCCAAGGGAAGGGGCATTTCATCTTGGAATCCATAGGAACAGGAGCCTGAGAGCTCCACAGAGGACAAGAAATTAAAAGTAACACCTTTAAAAATGAAATTGTGACTTCAGGGAAGACTGAAATCCCAAACTGTAATTCTCAGCTTAACCTTCAGCACTTTTCCTGCCAAGAAAAATCCTCAGGGTCTCACAGAGACCCCTCTTAACCTCCCCCTAAAGCACCTTCCATGCCTACACGATACTACTACCAAGGCTGATATTTCCTGTGTCCTAAATGCACTGAAATGAGCTAGAGGCAGTCCTGACATGCTCCAGTACTGAGGTATCTCAAAGCACCCCAAGGCCATTGCAGTGGTGCCTTCCACAGCTATCTGCAAGCTGAGGCCAGTCTCTCACAGCAGGGCTCTCTTCCACCAGCCTGGATCTGGTCCTCTCTCTTGTGCCAGCTCTGGAATGAAGTCATGATGCTACAACAGCGTGGCATGGGGCCCTGACACCATTCCCTGACTCCTGGCTGTACTTCAACCACTCCTGAGGTTCCTGACATGGGGTTTGCTCAGGATCTGTTCTGTCTGGGTGCCTGAAGGCACAAGAGGGTGAGCTCAGGTTGCCTGCCCTTTGACTAGAGGGCTCTGCCTGTCTGCATTCAGCAAGAATGCAGAGGTTGAGCTCAGCAAAGGCCACCAAAGCAAGGGTGGGCCCTGGCACACTTGGCTGGCTGCTGTGGGGAGGGAGCTCACCTGAGCTGGCTCTTCGTGGGGTTGATGTCTGATATAACTGGATTCTTCTCATACTTGAAGGTGATGTTGTGGTTGGCACAGGACCCATTCTCGAACTGGACGCAGACATGCACGGTGCTGGTGAGCTCTGCAGCTGGCATGGTGCAGCTGATGGTGCTGGCACTGCGGCTGTGGGGTCAGGGTAGGGTCAGGGCAGGGCACAGCAAGAGCCAGGCACTGGGGACCTCGGCGCCCCTTGGACGCCAGGCAGATGGCAGACATGGGTGCCCGTGTGCCAAGTGCCTATTAACCAGGTTGCCCACTAATGAGCAATTCCCAGCACCATCCCAGGCTGCCAGACTGATTTCCCACAGCAACAGAGGGAAAGGGTAAGCTCCTGCTTCTTCCCACCCATGAGATGGGGACACGCAGGAAAAGGCCTCTTCTGACTACCAGGCCTGGAGTCTGGGCACACAGCTGCCTCCTGCCCCCAGCAGATGTTGGGAACAAGGACCACATCTGCTTTGCTCCCAGAGTTTTGGTGCTGCTCCCAGACCACTCACAGGGCCTGGCAGAGTTGCCAACAGTGCGTAAGGAGCGTTCTGTTTGCTGCTGGTTGCTACTGCCAAGGCATAGCCACCCTGGGGCAGCCACTTTGCCAAAGTCACTGGCCTCGGCTGGTGTCACCACTGTGCTGTCTCATTGCTGTGGGCACACCAGGCTGGCAGGGCACTGAAATGGAGAGGGCAGGCAGGGAGGCTATGCTGGCTCCGAAGCAGCATTCAGTGGTACCCCCCACCCAAACCCAGGTCTTCCTGGTCTCCCAGGGGACAGTCACCCCTCCTGGCACTTTGTCTGTCATCACCAGTTCAGCCCCAGCCCCACCTGAGATCAGTGCACTGCCTGGAGGTGTTGACAAGCACTCGGAGCTCGGAGCCAACGTCCAGCCTGCTGCCTCTGATGGTCACTCTGGTTCCTCCAGCCTTTGGGCCATTCAGGGGAGCTATGGAGTGCACCACAGGAAGCTGGAAACAAGGGAAGGGGAAATCAGTTTTCTAGCCTGGTAAATTCACTAGCTGGATGCTTCACACTGCACATGGGAACTGCTCAAGTAAATTTAAATATCCAGCACTGGGATGATCTGAAACAGCAGCAAAAGCATTTGCCAGGAGGGTTTCAGGACAGGGGCAGAGTTACCAGAGACTCTGACTCTGCAGTCCCTGAATCCTGGCAATAAAGGAGACATGACTCCAAGTTTCAGCCCAGAATCCATCAGTCCCCTGAAATTCCCAGGGGAGGGTCCAGAGCTCCAGGTCCATCAACAACAGGCAATATCTCATTCATTCCAGCTCTCACCATTTCTGCCCTTCCTGACGTATTTCCTCCTGAAAGCAAAGATAATGGCAAAAGTCCTTCTGGATGGTGATGACCTGGAGATGTGTGGAAAAAGCCACCTGGGCCTGGATAATTGAATCTCAAACCTCTTCTTAAGGAAGTGGCAAAGCTGGGTCTCTGGAGGCGACAGGAACTAAAGGGGAAGTTCCTTTGCCTCTTGCATGCTCAGCAGACATCAGCAACTACGTTATCTACGTTTGCAGCCCCTAGAAATCTTCCTGAGATCCCCAAGCCTCAGGCTCAGATAACTAATGCAGCACTGAGCCCTCACGTCTGCACACAGAGCCCCAGGAGAGCCCTGGGCAGCCTGCTCTGCGCTGAGCAGGAGCCAAGGGCAAAGCAAAACAATTGTCTGCAGACCCTTGATGCAATGCACTGCATTGGGCAATGTCCTGTCACCCGCTGCAGAGCCTGCAGGCTGCTGCAGCCCCCTCACCCCCACAGCTGCAGATCAACCCCACAGCACCTGGTGCCAGCACCCTGCCCGTCAGCCACACCAATGGGCATGGGCAGCTATCTTTGCCCTCAGCCTGCTTTGCTCCTCCCCAGCCTTCCCTCTCCTGTGTCTGCTCCCTGCCCATTTCCACAGGATTCCTCCCATTCACCTATTTTCCCCAAGTGCCTGCAGGCAACTGTCTCCTGCCCTTGGCCCTTCCCCTCCACATTCCAATGTGCAGTTTGAGAGGATCATCCGTGTTCCCCAAAGTTCTCCCCCTTAGCCAGGGCCAGTGGCTGCAGCTCCCCACACACTGCCAGCACTGTTTGTCCCCACTGCAGCTTCTGCAAATGCAGCCACCTGGCAAAGGCAGCTCGGCTGCAGCCTGGCACCGCAGCCTGGCGCAGTTGCCTTTCTCCATCCTCAGCAGAACTGCATCTGAACCCTCCCTCTTCTAGCCACATCTGCTGGTGCCTTTGAAAGGTGTGAACCAGCAACATCCCAACTTCATGAAGGACCTTCTTTGAAGAGCAGTTCCACAAGTCCTTTAGACTTGCTCGAGGAAACTGCTACCAGTGCTCAAGCTCAGGTCTCACCAAACCCAGTCTCGCACGGTGTGGTCTGCTCGATCTTCATGTCTCCTACGTGAGTGGAGAATCAAGCAAACTAAAGGGCATTGCTTAGCTTGCAGATGTTGTGGAAGCCACTTCTGGTGTGGAACACACCTGCGGATACTCATCTTGCAGCCCCGCTCCTGACACATGCACAATGCAAGGCACTCTCTCTTCTCTTCCCCGGGCTTCACTGAGATAAACAGACAGGAGACAGCTTTCTGCTGTGCCAGGCCAGCAGCAGTGGCTTCTCTTCTGCCCCTGGAAGGACTGGCTTCTCCTTAACCCTGCCCAGAGCTGCCAGCACTATGCTGCCATGGGCCTGATTTGCACTCAGTGCCTGGCTTCTGCCCTTCTTGTTTTGTTTACTGCTGGTGCCTTCACAGGTGTTTCCTGAGAGGGCTTCTCCTTGAATGCTGAAAGCCACTGAAGGAGCTGCCCGCCCCTTTCCCAGTTTGTGGGAAAGGGCCCTTTGTGCCCTGCTCCTCTTTGTCAGCCAGACAATCAGCTGGCACTGTGCCCAGATCAGCACACATCCTGACAGCAAGCTGCAGGAACTCCCAGACCTGAACTCCGTAGCCCTGTGGTACCTCGCTCCACTCCAGCCTGCTGGACCTCCAGCACATTTTGGATGTGAACATGGATGGTTGGAAATGATGGGAATGAGTTCCAGAGCAAAGTTCCTGCTGGGACCCACTGCTGAGCTGAGCCTGGCAAGTGTCCTGACCTCACCAGTGCCCACGTTGCAAGGCCTGGCTCTGTGATTGGGCACTGTGCCATGCTGTGGCTGTTCTGGGCATACCCTGCAAGCCCCTCTGAACTCATCTCCTAACAACTGATCAGTCACAGGGTCGGAGGCAACACCCCTCAGCCCTGCCCTGAACTCCTCACGATGGCTAACAGGGAGCATGATGGATGACACTGCCCATGAGCAGCATCCAGCTGCAGATGAGGGTACTTGTGGGAAAGAGAATAAACAGAGGATTTCTTTAGGTTTATAGAGATGAAAGTTATCTTTGTGAGATGTTTCAGGAAAACCATAAAGGGCTTTTCTTTCTCTAATGACGCAGGGTTAGCTCAAGTCTAATCCCCGCACATTATTCTCATGCAAAAGCTAAGACAATCTCTTCAGCAAAAAATACCAGCTCTAAACTCTGTCAGTCCGTGGTCGGCAACTCACAGAGCACAAAGCGACTTTGCAAGGCTCAGAAAATCTCAGAGGTTTTAACAGTGCATAAGCAAGAGAGGAGAAAGGAAAATGAGCTCCTTTCTGTACCAGGAGAAACTGCCAGGATGAGTGACAAACCACTGCAGGAGCTGGGACAGAGCAGCAGCCCAGCAACAGCCTGACTGGCATCCCAGGTTTGCCAGAGCTCCTTCAGGTAAGCAGAGCTGTGGGGTCACATCAGCTGCTGCTGCAGGACTCAGATGATCTGTGTTGTACAGCCTCTCCCTAAGGCAGATGAGGCCACGGGAGCTGCAGGGACCATCAGAGCAAACCACTAAAGGAAGAGCCGGAGAGTAGCTACTTACCACGTAGGAGAACAGCTCCCGGGACCTCCCCTCCCGGCTCATGTTCACTGTCACCACATCTGAGAAGGCCTCTGGAGCACCCCCGGTCTGGCACACGATCCTGTGGATGGCAAAGGGGAGGCTGGTGGGCACCCACCCCACCAGAGCAGCAGGGCACAGCTTGCAGCTTCCTCCTCGTGCTGTGCCCAGCAGCAGGAACAGGGTGAGCACCAGGGGCAGGGACACAGGCAGCCACCCTGCACTCACGCCTCGGACACGACATATCGGTGTGGCAGCGGCAAGCAGGGCACGGTGCCGATCCACACTGCACCCACAGCATCGCTGAAGCGTCTCCCCAGGTTCCTCCCACGGATGGTCAGCAAGGTGCCCCCCTCCAGGGGCCCACGCAGCGGCTCGATCTGTGGCACCAAGGGCAAGGTCAGAGAACCACCAACAAGCTTCTTGCCTTCACACCCTAAGCCTGTGTCCACGGCCACAACCCCCATAAGGAAGTCAGAATTGCTCTTCACAACCCTGGTTCCCCCACGGCATGCCCACCCCTGCTCTGTGCTTCACAAACATGAAGCCATCACCAGATTTGGTACCAGAGTTTGGTCAGAGGCTAGTCCAGCTGCAAACGTATCAGGGTGAAGCATCACTCCCTCCACACAGATTCAAATGGACCTGGGGCAGAGAAAGCTGGAGCAGGGATGCCAGTGTGCTGCCAGCATGCTCCAGCTCAGAAAGGGCTCTTCGCCCTTTGTAGTGGCACACAAACAGCACAGGGTTGGCCAGGATCCACCAACAGGCTCTGTGCCCTCTTTCACCTCCCTCCAAGAGGCTCTCCAAGGGCTGGTTTGCTAGTGTGACTCCAGGGGATTAGGACTTGCTTGCTAAGGAAACAGCGACAGCCCTGCCAGGCTCTGCAGCCTCAGCTGTGGTTTCTTTACATTATTTTCTGGTGCTGGTAATACCTGGTGTGTGCTGGGAAAGGATGGGTTTGGGGGAGCCCCCCTCTGCCACAGGGATGCAAGGGAAGGAGCAGGCAATCAGGATCCTGCCACTCCTCTGTTACAGCACCCAGACTTTGAGCAGCTATTGCTGCACACAGTGGAACAGAAACCCACACCCCTGCTGATTTCCTTGTTCACATTCACTGCTTTGCCTCTCCAGCTACTCCTTTCCTAGGGAGCTCCTTCTAAGACTTCTCTTACTCTTGCACTGATGTCAGGGTTGCTCTTGTTGGCTTGTGCCCTACACCTCTAAGCAGAGCCCCCCACCCCGATCCAAATGCCCCCAACAAACATTCGTTCAACTGCAACTTAAAACTCATTTCCAAATGCACAATGCCAGAAGGGGCCTCTGCCTCTCCCAGGCTCAGCAGAGCTAGAGAGGACACGTGGCTGGACGCAGGGCTCAGGACCACATTTCAGCTCTGCTCCATTCAGCACCATTCCAAGTAAGTATCCTTCAGCCCACCCTACAAGTCTTCCTCACTCTTATCAGCCACAGGTACCCTGGGACGTTCTGACTGTGCCGCTATTGGTTTTCCCACTGACATGAAGAAGAGCAGATCTCAGCACCAGCAAGACATCTTTGGCATGAAGTGACTCAACAGCACAGAATGCCAGCGAATAACTCAGCCCTGGTCTTGACCCTGTCCTGTGCCAGGGCAGCACAGGTACCCCAGTCAAGGGCAGCACGCCCAGCCTCAGCCCTCACCTGCTGGGTTCAAGTCTTACCTTCCGAATCTCTGGAGCTGGGCAGACGTCAGAGACCTGTGAGACGTCACTCTGCAGCCTGCAGCTGGAGCTGCTCTCGCTCCAGAGGCATCGGTGCCCCAGGTCCTCCCTGCCCAGGCACTGTGAGCAGTCAGCACTGCCAGTCGCACAGTTGTACACCTCCACTGCAGCACCAGAGACAACAGGAAAGTATCAGCTGCTGGGCCCGAGGCTCTTGCAGTTTTGCGCAGCCCATGGCACTCAAACAGCCCTGCTGCCCCCACCCCCCGCACCGATCCAAGTGCCCCTCATGGTTGAGTGAAGCAGAGCAGACTGTGCATGCAGTTTGGCTGCCATCCCGAGCTGTTCCCAGAAGGCCTGGGTGCTTGTTCTCACTCCAGTGTTAATTGGCCCTTCCTTTTCCATCCCCTGAAAGAACAAACACCACCCGGACTCAGAACCCTTGGTCAATTTATGCTGCATGTTTCCAGCTCTCAGCATGCACATGGGAAGCTGCTTAGCAAGGCTGGCTCCAGCCCTCTAGGAAGAGCAACGGCATCGCTTCCACATCGGCACAGATGCAGCACTGCAGTGCTCTGTACAGTGTGTACAGCTCTCTTCCTGCCCCTGCTCACCACAGGTCCCTCTCACTGACTTCCCCCTCTGCTCAGCTCAGCTCCCAACAGCATATTCCTACACTGTTTCCAGCCCTTCATTAGGTTGCGTTTCCTCTCCAGCCTTCTGCTGCTGGAATGTGGGTATTTGCTGAGATGAACACCAGGGAGGCTGAGGAGGTGCTGCTTTCACACCTGAGACCCAGGGAACACTTTGCAGGAGAACATAAAACAAAGAAACAGTCATATTTTGCATTTTTGCTCCTGGGAGGATCTCAAGGTGCTTTATAAGCAACTAATGAATCCCTCAGCAGTCTGGCCATGTCTGTGCCCATGCCTACAGAGTGCCACTACACCAAGAGATTCTCCTTCTCTCCACAAACTGTGAACTTCTTTTCTCATCTGGAGTCCAGCCAGTGACCTACACTGGTTGGTTTTCCATCCCACATCAGAGAGCTGGGATCCTTCAATGGACTATGCACTTTAATAAGCTAATAAACACTGAAAGAATCATGAGGAAGAACAGTAGCTCCATTAGTGACAGCACAAAAGATGCACACAGACATGAGTGCCTGGTCACCCTGCCGCCTCTGGCCACCAGCCTCTCTCTGAGGCTGCCTGCTCAAGGCAGGAGCCAGAGCAGCCCAGCATCCCATGGGAGCTCAAAATACTCTGGTAGGTTCAAACTGCAGCACACAGGGTCTGTGTGAGTGAGCTGTCTCTGAGGAGGACGGATGCCACTCCACTCCTTCCGCTGTCACCTCTGCTCCCAGCACAAACCACGCTGAGAACCAAGAGCCTTCTCCTGGGCATCAAGTTGACCTTGGCTCAGCTCTCCTACTCCTCTCGGCAGCTTCCTTCTGAAGGCAGCCATGCGTCAACGCCTGCCTGTGCTGCTGTTTCCAAGGCTGTTTCTCCAGCCTGGAACGCTCTGCAAGATAAGCCTCCTTCAGACCCTGAGATTTACCATGGGGAGACCTTTTTATCCTGGGTCAGTGGCTGACAGCATCAATGTCCCTGGCCACTACAGCTGTCCTCCAAAACCCCCTGGATGCAGGCATCCCACCCTCGCTTGCAGCAGGGTAAATCAGGTCCTGCTGCTGGAGCTGCTGGGAGCCAGAGCACACCGCATGGTGCAGCACCCAGTCCTGGCTCTGGGGGCCAACTGCTCAGGCTGGTCCCATCCAAATGCCTCATTCAAGCACAGTCCTGATGAGTCTGCCTGTCCTGGCCTGTTGACACAGCACAGGCTTTTTTGGGAATTCCGGCACTCTCCCTAGGGACAGAGCAGGCCGAGGTGGGGCGGGGGGAAGCTGTTCACACATTTCAATCTCTCTCAGCACAGGAGGGAAAAAGAGACTCCAGCTTTACAGGGTGCTGAGCCCGGATGCCACGCTGCCATGGGAGCTCAGGGCAGAGCCTGCCCTTGTTCTTATCTCCTCCTGGGCCCCAGGGACATCCCCAACTCTGCCGGCACCAGAGACCAGCACAGCCCATGCCACATGCTGCTGGCAGCAAGACTCAACCATTGCTTGCAGCCGGGGAATGGGCTCAACCTTCCCTGGGTGAGAAGGGGATGCCTGCAGGTGTCTGGCTGGTCCCTGGGCACACACTGGATGCAACCTGGGTCGAACAGGCTTTGCCTGTGTGCCTGCGGGGACAGCCATACTGAGCCCAGCTGAGCCATGTTGTCTCTCCTGAACCCATCGACTTTGCCAGGATTTTAGAACCATTTGAGCTAACCAGATGAAAGTAGAACAAAATTATTTTCAGCTCAGACCTGTCATCGTCTCTGGGCTGTCGATAAATCTGCCTGGCCTGTCCTTCAGCTGGAGGTTCACTGGGAGAAGAAGGCTCTTTTCTGAGGTGTGAAGCTGTGCACAAAAACCAAACAAAAGCTGATGACATCCAAGGAAACCCGAGGCACCACACACACACCACACGGATTAACATCCCCCATCCGGGAGGCTCCTCTGAGCAATGCTCCCCAGCCCGGGCAGGTCTCATTTGCAGCAGGCAGAGGGCGAGGAGTCTGCTGATTTCTGCTTGGTTTTGCTGGGGTCCCAGTACAGGGCACCTGTGCATGGCACACACCACAGCGGGAACTGTGCCTGATGCTGGTTTTACTGGAAATTACAGGAAAGGCAACAGTCTGGGCTACAGCACAGAGTTCCGCAAGGGAAGGGCTCCTCTCTCTTCTCCTCACCGTATCCCACCAGTGGAAGCCCAAATGTGTGCCACATATCAGAGGTGCAGTTTGCCCTCTAGTACCCTTTGGTGAGCCTCCGAGCAATTTCTCAGGCCGGTTGCTAGCTCAGAATAAAAGCTCCAGAAATAGCAGCACGGAAAGGTGGCCAACTCCTTAGCCTGAGCTGAACTCCTCCACTCGTAAAGGTAAACAAGCAACTCCCTCCCAAAGCCCAGGGGAGCAGGGCTGGGGCCATAGAGACACCCGCGGAGGCAGGCTGCAGAGCTCTTGCCCGAGGGCACAGCCTGCGTTTTCAGCTGGAAGTGGAAGGATGCAGGATGGGGGGAAGGGGGTGGTGCCGCAGCGCCGGGTGGGAGGCTGGGGGCAGGACCCTCTTCGCGGGGGCAGCAGGGCTGGCAGCCTCAGCCCCCACTCACCAGCACATTCAGGCACTCCACGGCAGAGGAGTTCACCCACCGGGCTTCAAATGTCCTGTCCGTCCCGAAGTGGCACTGCAGAGCCGTGTCCTGCGCAGGGGAGACAAAGGCAGAGCTGCAGCCACCCTCCCGCGCAACTCTCCGTGCGCGACGCGGCGGCAAGCAGCCCTGACGCTGCCGTTTAAGCCGAGCAGGAGATCGGGACTCGACGCCGTAAGCAAGGCTGGGGTCTAATTAACGCCTAATTAACGGTGCTCCGGTGCTCAGCTAGAGGTCAAATCGCTGCGGGGTGAGCAGTGGGTGGGATCAAGTTTTGCTTCTTTCTCTCACCCAGCCAGTGGTGACCACGCTTGGAGCAGCTGCTCTGCGGCCGGGTCACGCTCCTGCATCCCACCAGCAGCCACCGGCGTGCGCTGGGCTGGGCTGTCTCAAGCTCAGGCTGCAATGGAGACCAAGAGCTAAGGTGGTCCCAAGCTGCCTTGCCCAAACCAGAGCAAGCCAGTCCCTGCTCGGGGCTCAGAGCTGCCCTCCTCCTCCTCCCAACATTCGCACACAGCAGGTCTCCGACTCAGACGAGGGCCCAGCCGGGAGCTCATTCAAAGGCTGGTTCTGTGTGCTGCTTCCCTGATAACAGAAGGATGATCTCCTGCCCTCATCTGCCAGAACGATGCCTATCTCCAAGCAGGTTGATGCTCCAGCACTGCTGAGGTCTAACTACCCTTTGAAAACTAACAGATCTGATAGCAGACATAAGAGACAATGCCAGGCTCCTGGCAGCCAGCTGTGGCTCAGCAAACACACACCACCTGCAATCTTCTCCAGTGCACTGCTTGTGCCCAGGCAGCTCCTGCTCAGCAGGCTGGTCTCAGCTCCTGCCCCTTGGCCACTGACCGGGCAGCGCCCCTGCAGCAACCCAAGCTGCTGAGGCATGTGTCTCTGATGCTCTAAGCTCCCATAGAGAGGGAGAAGGAATCCTGACCAGCACCCTGGGATGACTTCCAGTAGCGATGAGGGGGAAGTGGGGCTGATAGAGCCCCTCCAGCTGCCCTGGAAGCAGCAGCCTAAGCCCCATCCTTGCTCTGTTTCCTATGGGGCTGCTTGTGGAACCGCTGCTTCTTCAGCCACCCCCAGCTGCCACACAGGAAAGGTTTTTCACTCTATTCTGCTGACTGCAGAGGGCACACCCTACTGCAAAGAGGCCAGATCCTGGCAGATGTAGAGTGGCCAGGGGGCTGGTGGAAGTGGTGCAGTCCCCATGCTGTCCCTGGCACAGCAAGCCAGGCAGCTCTAACCCTCTCCTTCCCCTGCAGAAACAGGAGCTGCCTGGCTACCACATAATCACTGAATGCTTTTGGTTAGAACAAGCCTTTAACATCATCAAGTCCAACAGCTAACGCAGCACTGCTAGGTCACCACTAAACCATGGCCCTCAGCACCACATCTACATAGCACTGAAAGCCCTCCAGGCACAGGGACTCCACCACTGCCCTGGGCGGCCTGGTCCCCTCAGCCTCCTCCTTTCTAGGCTAAACAACCTTCGGTCCTCACCAACCAACAACTCCTCACCAACCCTCTTTTCCAGAACCTTCACCAGCTTTACTGCCCTTCTCTGGAGCCACTCCAGGCCCCCTCAGTGTCCTTCTTGGAGTGAAGGGCTGAAAATTGAACCTAGTACTCAAAGTGTGGCCTCACCAGTGCCCAGTACAGGGGCACCAGTGCTGGGATGTGTTCTTCGTTCCCAAGAGCAGGGTGGTGGGGTTGAGGTGGCAGAAGGTGCTGGGACATCAGCATGCTTTGCAGTGGAGAAAACACTCCCAGGGACACTGGGAATTCTGTTTCCCCCAAACATTTCACGCCAGCGACTGTTTCACAAGTGTGTAAATCTCCTTCTCCACCCAACACACAAAGCCCAGCACTAATTGCGGGAGATCCATAGAGAATGCCTGGACACGAATGGCATCTCCTGGCTTTGCCATGGCACTCCACTCGCCATCCAACTGCTTCCCATCAACACCTTCTGTTCACACCAGCAGTTTCAGCTGCCGACACAAGCTGGGCACAGCCCCACCACCTGCTGCTGAGGCACAGCTGAACCTTCCCCAGCTCTCCAGCAGCTCCCTCACCTTGGAGAAGGTTGCATTAGCAAGCGAGATCCTAATGTCCCGAGACACTCCTGTGGGCATTGGGTCCAAGGAGGCAGCAATAATCCGTGGACAGTCAGCTTTGTTCTGTCAGGTACCAAACAGGGCAAAAAGAAGAGTTAGAGTGCCTGCTGAGCTTCCCAAATGCTGAGGTACAGAGATGCATCAGGGCCCTTGGTCTGGTTACTTCCCTACATCTGTAAAATCATAGCACACAGAATGTGAGATATCAAAAGGGCACCATGGCACACGGAACAACGATGCCGCAAGGAGTCTTCCTCCCTCAAGGAAGCCTTAAGCCCAGCCCAGCATGGCCACCCTCAGAACTACCAATCACAGTGCAGCAGCCAGGCTTCCAGCCACGACCTAGCAAAGGCAGAAGCACAGCAGGAATTTGGAGCACAGCAGGAATTCCCCTCTTGCTCCTCCCCAGTTCCTCCAGCAGCTCCTGGTCCCTGGCTGCACTTCACTGTTCTGTGCTGGATAACAGGTACTGCATGTCCTGCCTGGCTGCCACCCTGGCAGCTCCCTCACTATGTGAACTTTCATCCTTGTCAATGGGGCTGGAGTGATGCTGAAAGGGGGCTCTGCAGTCCCCAGCAGCAGATTGGCAGCATCACCTCCTGCAGATGTCACCTCGGAGGCACTGGAAGGTGCCTGCCTGCGCCCACGCATGTGCTGAGCACAGGAGCCACAGGGGTTTCGTCGAGGGGCTGCAGCGGCTGAGCAGCTGAAATGGAAGGCCCAGATGAAGCTGAAAAACGATTTCCAAAGGTCATCTGTGCCCCTGCTTTTGTTCTCACTTCAAACCGACGGCTGACTGAAGCTGACTCAGAATTCAAGGCTGTGTGACAGACCCATCCTGTTCTCTCTCGAGATGTAAATCATGCTACACAACAACAGCAAAAATGGAGCCACATTCTCCGCTGCCCCGGGGAACACTCAGATTAATGATGCCTTTGACAGTGGGGCCATTGGGGTAAAAGACAACAAAATATTTGGTCCGTTAATTTGCAGCAGGCAAGATTTCCTTCTTGCATTTAAAGGCTGCCCCACTGCAGCTCAGCTGCTGGTCTGAGGCGGCAGAGCCTGCCCTCCCAGCACCACTGTGCCCAGCAGGACACATCCCCAGTGCTGGACACTGTGGGCATGGGGGTTTATGTCCTGCCCTCCCCAAACCTTGCTGTGGCTCTCTGGAAGAGCTTGTGTGGCTGAGGAAAACACTTCATTAGCATCAGGACACCGCTCTGAACCCAGCACAGCTGGTGCCACCCAAACTCAGGATTCAATACCAGAGAGAAGCAAAACCACAAAGCAAAGCCCCAGAGAGAGATTTCAGTGCCAAGCCTCTGCTAGCAGAGTCAGAAGAAACCCATCAGGGCTACAACTGAAAATTCATGGCAATGTTCCTGTGCCTGGTGTGTCCTCCCTCGTGGGTAAACACCCTTCAGAGGTCTGATTAACTCATCTCTGGAGCCCCTTCCCCTGCTGCTCAGCAGGGCTGGGCATGGCACTGCCCTGTCTGGAGCAGGGCAGAGGCTGCATGTTTAACATGCTGCAGATGCTGCTGGCACACTGCCAGCTTCCCAGCGGAGCAGCTTCAGGTGCAGCCAGGGCTTGTTTATCAGCAGCAGGCTGCAGGACCAGGCACTGTGTTTCCAGGGCTGCGGAGCACCTTGTCCTGCAGGCAGCTCCCTGAAATCAACAGGAGCTGAGAAAGGCAGAGAGAAAACAGGGATGTGCCCAAGCCAGGTGCAGCACTCAGCCAAGCTGTGCCCCTGGAGCAGGAGACCGGAGGTGGGAAAGTGAAGCCAGGCATGGCTGCCCCTAGGGCAGAACATGTGCAGCCATCCTTGCCACAGGGCAACCCTGGCTCTCTAGGAGCTGTCGCCCAGCTGCCCCGCACAGCAGGCATGGGAAAGCTCTCCCAGGGTTTCCCAGCAGACATGACTCTGGGGGGCTGCAGCGTGGCAGCCCCATCTCCACCCTGGTGCCCTGCACTTGCAGCTGCCCACCTCCTCCTCACTGGAGGGGAGGAGATGGCAGGGCCGGCCCTGGGGCCAGCCCAGGGTGAGGGTGGGGTGGCTGCCACAGGGTCAAGCTCCTGCTAGGCCCAAGCACAGAAACGCTGGAAGAGCCAAGATGAGAGCAGAGTGCCGGCGCTGAAAGCCTATTCCATTTACAGCGTAAAAGCTGGTGTGGATCTGCAGCAGATTGATTGCTAAAAAGCCAATTTTATTTAAATTAACTTAAATTTAAATTTCAGAAGCAGGAACACTCTGAGCCTCTGGGTTATTGAAGCTGTAATTTAGAAAGGGGTGATTTTCTCCTTCAGCCAAGTACTGCCAGTGGTGCTCCAGCAAGCCATTAACATGCCACAGCAACCCCATTGCCAAGTTGATTGCAAAGCTCTGCTGCCTTTGTGGTGCCACCCAAACCCAGGTGGCCTAGGATGCAGAGGAGCAGAGGCATTGCTCCAGAGGTGAGAGGGGATACACTGACAAGGGATGGAGCCTGCTGAGAGCACTGGGGCGGTCCTCACACACGTATGCCTCCGATGCTGGCGTGGCACAGCATGGCTGCAGCTTACTGGGGTAGTGCTGTCAAACCCAGGCCATCTGCCTCCATCCCAGGAAAATGACAAACAACGTGGGAAGGTCTCCCAACACAGGAAAGTTTGAGGGGCTTACCTTCATCTGCAGCACATCATCACACTGCGAGTGGTTGGAGACACAGGTGTAGGTGGAGGGGCACCAGTGGCACTTCCACCTGGTTGAGAGGCAGCTGGTGCATCTGGAATGGCAAAGGGGTAGTGAGAAAAGCAGATCTCCAGCTGCTCAGGGGAGCAAGACCTCAGCTACACCATTGACCTTCACACGTTGTGTCCAGCCTTTAATGATGCCCTGATGGGTTTGCCTCTCCCTGGGAGCTGCAGGGGCACGTGGGCAGAACCCATCATCCCCTGTGCCATTCAAGGGCAGCTCTGGGGCATCACCACCTGGAATGCCACCACCTGGCTCCAGGTTACAGCAGACGTGAAGCTACCCTCCTCTGCTCAGCAAAATGCCCTTCTTGCCACCAGAAGCATTCTTCCATTGTCTCTGTGATGAAGGCAGTGGCCAGGACGTGGGATCCCTGGGTCAGGGTCACATGTTGTTCCTGAAAGGTGGGCACACTTCTGTGGCTGGAACCAAACCCCTTATGTGCCTGTCCTGCTGTGCTGGTGAAGAGTATCCAGCTGCTCCGAGCCAGGGCTGGAAGGGGCAGAGAGTCAAGGCTGTGAATCCCCTGCTCCCTCCTGGGCCTGCAGACCCCCCAGGAAGGCTGGCAAGGTGGGTACTGGCATCTAAGGGTTAACAGGACGAGCTTCTATCAAATATCATTCATGACTAAGAAAACCCATCATGGCCAGATGGTTCGAGCCTCCTAAGGACCCTCCCTTGTCAATCCTTGGCAGCGCAGCCCCCATGCTGCTGCCAAGCCCTGCCCGCGCCCCAGCCCTGCTGGCACCAGGAGCCCTGCTCCCTGGGAGCCCCGCAGGAAGACAGCAGGACCCTCCCAGCTTCAGCCTGCCCCATCCGCTGCCCCAGCACCGCCTTCACAGTATCACAGTATCACCAAGGTTGGAAGAGACCTCAAAGATCATCAAGCCCAACCCATTACCACAGACCTCAAGACTAGACCATGGCACCAAGTGCCACGTCCAAACCCGCCTTGAACACCTCCAGGGACGCTGACTCCACCACCTCCCTGGGCAGCCCATTCCAGCAGCAAATGACTCTCTCAGTGAAGAGAGAGCCCTGCCCAGGAGTGGCCTTGGCGCCTGCCCCACAGGGTCACTCACGCTCTCCTTGGGGAGATGCTGCCGGTTCTTTTGCAATCATAGATGGTGAAACTGGCCTGGATGATGTTTCTGCTGTTGACCCGGAGAGCAGCCTCGACGGCCACGTGGTCTGAGAAAACCAAGCCAAAAGAATATTGGGTTGCAAGAGCCTCTCGCTCACACTTAAAGTCTAGAGTTCCCTTGGGGAAACGAAGGCTAAATCTGGGCTGTTTTCTGCAGGGATCCCTCCAAGCTGCATTTCAGAGCCTGGACTCTTTTGCCCTCTGACTCTCAGCTCCTCCCTTTTAACTCAAAGCTCTCCATTAACCCCACCAGACGGAAACATTGCAACTTTCGGCAGAGAACTCCAGCCTGTTGTGCAAGTGTTAATTAGCAGAGTTAATTACTGTCTTCACTTACAGTTGGTGCTAAATGATAGCTAAACCCGGTGGTAATTGGAGCATGTTAGTTATACTGTTTTCAAACCCCGATCGTGGTCCCCATGACAGCAAACCCACAGAGTAGGGTGGAAATCCCTTCTCTAGCTATTTCACAGGCCAACCTAACTCCCCCTCCCCCAAAAAATTTTCTTCATATTTTTTTTCTTTGCAATTTTGCCATCTAGGCAGCAGGCATGAGAGACAATGCCCCTTTCAGAGCATGGACAATAAATCAGTGCTCTGGATTCCAGAAATTCATCGGGACTCTGCTGTAACCAACAATGCAGAGCAGTTAATGATCTCCCAGACTTTGGATAGCTGGGAGGAAAACAATGCAGCTTTATAAACTCGCTTATGGAAAGTGAAGGATTTTCTAAAGGCCTGGCTAAGTCCTCTCCCACTGAAGTCATCTTCAATAGAGCGTTCACTCCAGGCTTGAAAGATGCAAACCAAACCAGCACTCAAGCCTGGAATGAAGCAAAGGACTCATCAAGAGACACACAATGGGGCTGTCTCCATTGCCACGCAGGCAGTGCAAGAGCTGGGCAGTGTGGCCATCAAGGCTTGCCTGACATCAACCAGATCTGCAGGATGCTCCACACAGCCTCATGATGGACATCCCCTTTGGGACCACCTGAGAATGGCCTCAGCATGCCTTTGGCTGCACAAAGGGGACTGAGAGTTTTGAGCTGCCCTTAGGTACCTACACTTGCTCTTCCTGAAGAAGCTGTGCTGAAAGACAGCATGTGTCCAGGAGCAGAATTAAGTAAAAGCAATTAGAAATACTGATGTAAAGAGCAAAAATGTCCCCAGGGCTAAAGCAGCTTGGGTTCAGCACTGACACAGAAGCTCCAACCAGATAAATCTCAGTAAGTACACAATCTGGCTTCTGAATTCTGTTGTTCTGAACAACAACTGATAGATCTGAGAGTGTCAGCCTGTGTGAGGATGTCGAGCTCCCATGCCCTGTAGAAGAGAAGCAGCCTCGGCCTTTTTGTCCCTGTCTGTTTTTGATTGCAGCTGGGAAAAGAGAGACGCCCATGAAAAACGGTGCCCACAAAGCTGGGCAGAAGGAAGCGAGGCTGTGTTCCTCTGCACACCTTGGTGGTCTGGGAACGCCGGATATTCCTCCCGTGGGAGCAGGCTGCAGTAGATGAACTGGTTCACATCATCTCCAGCCACTCTGGCCACTGTCTCAATGTTGTTTCCATAGTCACATGAGATGTTTGTCCCATTCAGGTTCGGGATTGTCCCATTTATTTGTATGATTAAGGCCTAGAATGGACAGAAAAATAACTTAGTGCCTACCACAGAAAATTCAGGTTAGAATTCAAAAGATGTTACAGGCTGCTGGCTCCAAAACAAGCCCACAGTTGCCACGTTTTTCCCTTGTATGCGCTCTGAACTCTGAAGCCACCTGCACACAAAACCTTGCTTCAGTAGTGAGAATGCAGTCTTCACCAGCTCCAGCAACTGGAGCTGGCAGGGAAACCCAGCCCTGGGCTGTCTGGAGTCTGCCTTCAAGCACCTGGGTGACTCAGGACTCAAGAGCAGCATAAGCCCTGCTTGTCTCACCAGGGAGGAGCAGGAGAACAGCAGAATAAAACCCACCCCTGCTTCTGAGTCCTTGAACCTCTTGGCTTGCACCAGTCTGTACTAGGGACCAGTGATGGAGGTGCCAAGCTAGCAGGACCCAGCCACGAGCCAGCATCCAGCAGCAGCACAAGGGCTTAGCTGCCACTAACCCCCAAAGTAAGGGCCAAGAGTTCTGTGGGCAGAGAATGCTTTGAGGAGGGTGATCCAGTGAAACCTGCAGCCTATATGCCTGGTTGGCTTCCCTGCCATCAGTGAGAAGGCTCCCTGGGGACCACAGCCACAGGTAGCAGACATGGAGCCAGAGCAGCGCCAGGGTCCCACAGGAGCCATCTCTCCAGCTGTGGTCTGGGCTCTGCCCCAGCCACTGCTGGTTTGTGACCGACTTCCTCATCTCAGGACTGGTCAAGAACTTTGTCACAAAGAGATTTTTGCCATTGGGAGAGGGTCTTGTGATGAAAACATTTTAAATAATTAAAATACTTTAAAAATAACAGCAATGCTAATCCAGAAAGCGATTCAGCTGTCTGTAGCTCATCTCCTGTATTTTGCAATTCTGCAGATCTCTGCAGCGTGTTTGGTGTAGCAGCAGCCCTGTTTGACCACAGGCTCAGCAGCCACTGTCCTGCAGGCTGCCAAGGCACAAGACATCACCTCAAACTGCCTTGGAGGACCTTGGCCTAACCTGGTGGCATACGATAAGGCTCAACATCCCCACGACCCGCACCTGAGCTGCAGGTACTGACCAGCCCCAGAGCAGGCACCAGCCCTGTGGGACACTGTTTGTGGCTGCGTTAGCATTCGCCCAAACGCACCGGGTTCTCCTTGTCGATGTTGATCTCGGGCTCCAGGATGGTCATAGAAGGGCACTGCTGCACTCCCTCGCTGGCACTCACCCAGAAGTTGGCCCCTGTGAAGTTTGTGCACTCATGCTGCAGAGAACACCTGCAATGGGCAGGGGAACAATTTTCTGTTGGTTGTTGGTAAAACAAGGCATAAAATGTTGGCTTCCTAACATGGGGAGATCCTGAGGCCATCCTGTGCCTACCTCCTTCTCCTCTACCTGTGTAGCTAAGCCCAAAGCTTATTTAAAGTGTCTGGCTGCCACCATAGGAACACAGAGTGTCCCCAGCATCGACAGGGCACCAGGATTCCGGGAAAGGCAAGAGAGAGGCCAGGCTGGGCCCAGAACTGAGGAGGAAAAGGCGACACTTCGCCTGGCTTCTATTTGTGAACATGTAGTCTAATTCTGAACATTCCTTTTGGAGTGCTGATCACCTCCTACTCATAACTGAAAACTGCAAGGGCAAAAGATGGCCTTCAAGACGGTGTTGTCTCTCTTGGTCCCACAGTTGGATGCCTGCAAGATATTCTCTGCACTGGCAGCTGACTGCAGCCTAACAATGCAGCTACGGTCAAGCCCTAGCTCTGAGGAGCATCCTGGCCCTCTGAGACCAGATGCGACTGTTTTTAAAAGCACAGATTTCACAAAGAATGGACAAAGAGCAGCAGCAGAGTGCGACTGTGAGGAAATCCTTGGCTGGGCACAAGGGCCAAAGTGCCCTGGGACGCAGCCAGGCCTACCTGGTTTCCATGGTGCACCACCCGCAGTAGGCATCCGCGGCAGCCAGGCACTCCGTGCATGTCAAGTACTGGTTGCAGGCAGCCACCTTCACCCGTGTCATCTGCACAACAATGGCACCACTGCTCCACTTGCTTCACCGCAGCGCACCATGCACCGCCTACCCCACAGCCAGCATGGCCACCAGGAGCTGGCCACCAGCCACCAGTGTCTTGGGCTGCCTTATCCACCAACACGGACCAAGCCTTACAGGATGGAGAATGAGGAGCAGACCCTAGCCCTGATGTCTTCCACTCCACATCGCTCAGGGGTGGGTGTTCCCTGCACCACCCTGCAGATGGGGGTGGGCACAGGGAGCTGCACACTGTCCCCAGCAGAGCTCATCCCAGCCTGTGTGCTCAAGGAATAAGGCTTGCTGCCATCGTGTCACCCCACAGGGTGCAGAGCAGTGCTGCTGCTTTCCAGCCAGCACCTCACATTGGAGGTGTGATGGGCAGGCCACAGAGAGTGACACCATCCCATCCTGACCAGTCAGGTGGAGATGAGTTCACAGCTTGTCCCTCCCTGTGAAGAGCTCTCAGAGACCTGCAGAAAGCTCCTTTCCAGACACTGCTGAATGCTATCTAGCTGTTTGCAAAGTGAGCAGAGAGCAGCACCACTCTGCAAACCTCAGCTTGTGAAGAAATCAAAGCACCTCTGGGGACTCGAGGTGCTGGAGCAGCTGGAGGGAAAGCACACGTCATCTTCTGCCTTTTCCTCCCTCTATTTCTAAGCATTTGGGAAGGAAAGTAGAGCCCTTTGGTACAGTGGGGACTGACAGCATGAGGTGCTGAGAGCCCTGAGCTCCCACCAAGCAAGTGCAGCTCCAACCATGGCCCCCTTGTCCTGATCCTGCTTTGCCCACAGCTCCCCAGCCCTGCAGTGCTCAGCACCCCCAAGCCCAACACCTCTGATCTTCAAGGAGCTTCCCCCAATGCTAACTCCACCAAAGAAGAACTAATTCATTTGGTTTACTGGAAAAGAACTAGACAAAGGAGAGCTACACAAGTGCTGCACTGGGGGTCTTATGAAGCTGTAATGAGGTGCAGAGTCCAGCCCAGGAGCTGAGCTGAGAGCTTGGAACATTGCTAAAGTGGCACCTGGAGGGGCCTGTGAAATGGTAATGACCAGTCTGCAGGGAACTGAGGCTTGGAAAATGCAAATGCAACACAGAACGTTTGTGGTTGTGCATCTGCTTTGACAGATCCAAATGCAATTCAGGACAAACCGAGCACCTGGAGCGCTCAGCTCTCATCTTCCTCCTCTGCTCACTTGATGGAGATGGAGCTGTCTGCTTCTACCTGCAGCAGCATTCCTGCCCTCCACAGCACCCTCCTTCCATCCAGCCCTCCTGCCAGCCACAAACCTCCCCCAGGGATCACTCCTGACAGGCACACCTTTGGTCTGAAGGATATTCCAAAAAACCTCCTTAAAGATTGCAGGGTTTGAGTTTCTCTACAGGAACAAGCTCTGCCCTCCCACAACTGGGGTTTGATACCTTTCACTCTTCCTCTTACCCGGCCACCACAAAGCCTGACAAGCTGCTCAGTGTGACCCACCCCATGCAGGAGAGTGGACAAGCACAGATAACCCCCTGGAAAACCATCTGACTCTTCAGCCAAAACCCTGAACTTCAGGGCTCTGCCCATCAAAGTTAAAGCAAATTTTATTGTCCCTTCCTGCTGCCAGCTTTGTGCTGAGCACTGAATAGATGCAGGATACTCCCTGGAGCCCTGTGCTGAAGGCTGCAGAACTCACCTGATAGGAGGTCATCAGATAGAGGTATGTGGAATCAGAAGGGTCGAACTGCATGATGGGGTGGACAGGCTCCCCGTAAGCCACTGAAATGGATCTCCTGCTGATAACCTTCATGGTACTGTCCAGATTAATCTGCAGTGAGAAGAAGCCACTCACTGAGAGCACTTTTCAGACACTCTGGGGACAAGACCTGTTCTGCTTGGTTACAAACATGCACCCAAGTGGCACCTAATGGTGCTCCCCATTTCCAGGTGCTGTAAATCTCTGCGCGTTCGCACACACACACACACACACACACACACACACACACACACACACACACACAGAGCTGCACTGGGAGGCCAGCTCTGTGCCAAGGGGAAGGAAGCCCAAAAAGCAGTGGTCAGGAGCCCTGCTCCATGCCAAACAACCCGGGGTCCCTCTTTGAGAAAGTGCCTGGAAGACCTTTGGTCTCAAGCTGTGCCTCCCACACGGCTGCCTCCATCACACTCACGGCTGCTGCTACAGAGAGCTGCAGCTCCAGAGCCTAACGAAAACCAGCAGAGATCAGCACCAGAGCTCTTACAACATTGCCACCCCCTGCCCCCTGCCTAGCTGGGATATAGCTGCTGCCACTCCCGGCCAAAAGAAGTTTTTCCTGGGGCAAACTCCAGGAGACCAAGGCAGCTGCTGCGGAGAGCCGAAACCTTGTCCCCTGAGCTGCCAGCTGAAGTGCCCACAGCGCTGAGAGAGGCTGTGAGGCGTCAGCCTGTCCTTCACATCTCTGAATGTCCTGGCATTTGACTTGGAAACTCAGCAAATGAGATATGGCATTGCTGAGAGGAAATAACAACGGGGCCCCACAATTCCTCCTGACAGTCACTTTTTTCAGCTTCAAACAGAAGGGGAGCAAGGAGAATTCCTACCTCCCTGCTAGCAAGGGATGGCAATCATTCTGAGGACCAAGCACGCCTCTGCTCTCTAAAGTCTGGATTAATTAATTAACATAGGATTAATTAATTCTTACACTAGAGCAGCACAGACATGTCCTAGTGAGATAGCAGAAGCTCAAAGCAGAGGGCTTCTCTCCGCTAAGAACCACATGCAAACACTGCAAACTGCTGTGCAGAAAAAAGGGCCTCCTTATGCTCATTCCAAAAGCTGGGCATCTAGAATGAAATAATTTCCCTGAATCACCCAAGACATCCATGAACTGCATCCTGACACCCTCCTCTTCAGCTCCATCACCATCCTCTCTCTTCTTCTGCTGAAATGTGCTCTACGCTCAGCTCTCTCTGTCACCTGACCCGAGGTCCAGTTGTCTCCTGAGCTTATTAACCAGACTTCCACTGTGCAGGGTCTTTCCTTGGACCCTCATGAGCTGTAACCCCCAAGAAGAGCCACCACAGCAAGGCAGAGAGGCAGAGCCTGTCTGTCCTCTCACTGGAGCAGGGCCAGCGCTCGCTGGCAGACAATGCTGCACTGGTGCTGCTGAGAGCCGAGAGGGATAAGGTTCTGGGTACCCCTGCACCGCACCTTGTCTATGGACTTCCAGACATGGACAGGTGGGGACTGTCCAGAACAGAGCTTCCCATCACTATGCCCTCTGAAGGCACTGCACCCTGGCACACCCTGCCTTGGCCATTGCTTCCCAAGAGCTGGTTTTGCCCTAACAACTGCTGGCCATGGCATTGTAAGTCTTCCTGAGGTGCCCCATCTCATTAAATCCCCAAAGGTGTCCCTGGCAGCCGTAACTGCTGCTGGCAGAAGCTAGGCAAGGTTCTTTCCACCCTTCCACTGTCTTTCCTCAGGCAGCACATCTGAGTGATAGCTCACGCAGTGTCTTGTATCCCGTGCCAAGTAACAAGGAGCCTCGAAGGTAAAAGGGCTTCTGGTTATGCAGCCGTGTTGCAGAATTAGATTACAGCTATCTGACCAAATTATCCCAGCCAAGGGCAGCCAGGAGCCTCTCCCTAATGGACCAGCAGCAGATAAGGCTGCTTTCTGCAGGCTGATAAGGGCAGCAGAGCTGTTGCTGCCGTGTGAACAGGGCTGCGCTGTGTGTGGCATCTGCCTGCCCTGCCTGGGGCACCCACCTGCCCTGCCAGTTCCCTCCCACCCTCTCCAGCTACCTGCCCCCAAGGGCAAAAATCAAAGCAGTGAGCTCCTTTGTGAGCATTCTCACCTTTCTGCCAGGAGCACTTGGATGGAAAGGAAGAGCTTGGATCAGTTTTCTTCTCTCCTAGCATTCTGATCCAATATCCCACACCATGCCCCACTTGCTCCAGGCTGAGACAATGCAGGCATCAGCCGAGGCTCTGCTCCAGGGCTTTCTTCCCCTCTTCTCTCTGGACCTTTGATGTTGAGTGCACCAAATGAGTGACTGGCTGGAATCAAAGCCTTCTTTGGAAAACTCCAAGTGCTGAGCTTACTGATACCTTGGCCTTGCATCTCATCTCTGGATCCTGGGCGCAGCATGGCCCTACGCTGCCTTTGCCACATCACGTACAACACCCCATCAGACGCAGGCGCTCACATTTGCTCTGGGCTCAGCTGTGAGGAAGCACCTCTTGGTGATTCCACTGCTGACATTGAGCCTTCCAGAGCCTTTGGTTGGCAGGGAGAGTTTATTAGAATTTAATGATTAGAAGCTGTGCAATAACACTCCCAGCACAGGGTTCATGAAAACCACCCCTTCACGTGTCAGCTCTGACCAACAGTGACCAGCTACCAGTCACCAGGCAGCACACATCACTCTGTGGGTGATGGCAGCACCCTGTCAATTCCTCCCTGCCAAAGGAGAGCACAGGTTCAGACAAACCTGGCCATGGCTGCTGTCTCTGTGCCACCACAGGTGTGGGATGCTGAGGTGCTGCTGCCCTCCCCATGCCCCACCATGGCTCCCTGTGCCCAAGGTGTTGGGCCCCACTTGCCTTCAGGAGTCCTCCGCTGGCGGTGCCCAGGAACACCACGGTGTAGTTGTTGATGCTGGCCACAGCCACGGCAGTCAGGCCGGTGTAGGTGAAGATGGGGTTGGCAGTGATGGGGTTGACAATGGCCAGCGGGTGCTGGAGATGTGCAGCTCCACAGTCCAGCTGCTCCGGCTGCAGCTGTGGAGAAATGTGGCTGTCAGGGGGCTGCAGCAGGCACCATGAGACTACCCCCTGGCATTGGCGTGGACAAACCACCAGCAGGCCCACCGTGCCCAGGGGAAGCACCTCACTATGGAGTCATGGAATGGTAAAACACACCTGGCTGGTGTGGGAATAAAGGGCCTCCTTTGTGCTTGCCGGCCTCAGCCTCACTGCCAAAGCCAGACCAGGCTGTGCTGGAGATGCACTGTCAGAGGAGCTCTGCCTCTACCCAGGGTAGGGGCAGGATCAGGGCAGTACCAGTGCAGGGCACCCCAAGAGGGCCCTGTCAGTCATTTACCACAGCAGCACCTTCATCTTGGCACAGAATCCTGGCCTGACAGTGAAAGCGGACAAGGGAGCTCCATGTCTGCGTTTCTCATTGAAGTAGTCAGGGGAGTCTTTTCCAGCATGGTGCTGGAAGCCACTGGCTGGGGGTGGAGTGGGGCATAACGCAGGAGGTTTCTCAGCCCCCTGAAGACAAGTTCTCCCTTGCAGAGGTGGTTCTGTTCACAAAGAGCTGGTCCCTCACTCACCCCAGCACTGTGACAGGTGCCCCTTCCCGTGGGTCCCGTGGGCTCAGTTCAGCCTCGGGATCAGAGGGAGCAACACATAGCTCACGTGGTGCAAGCCCATAGCCAGCTGCAGCTCCTTCCTTCTCAAACAAGAGGTGAAGTAAAAAGTTCCTCCAATAGAAGAACTCAAAATATTTCTGTGCAAGTGAGGAAGGAACTGAGAACACAGCCAAGGGGGAAGGGGGAGAAGCTTGCTGCCAACTATCGCAACTGTAAATCCTGGCTCCGATCTTGCTGCTACTGCAGTCAGCAGCAAAATTTCCACTGGGATGAGATGAGATGGGATGGATGGGGTAGGACAGGACAGAGGAGCTGCTGAGCAGAAGGAGGCACAGTGCTGAAGGATATGGAGGGAAGAAGTGGTAGTACAACTCTCCCCAGGGATACTGGAGCCACCGACCTTGTCCAGCCTCTGTCCATAGGCACTCACCATGCCCCAGGTAACAAGCGCAGCTGTGCCCCGTGCCCATGACCACAGGATGGTCATTAATCACCTCTGGCTTCTGCTTTCAAGCTGCTACTTGAAGCTTTGAGGGAGCAGGAACTGCTTTCAGCAGGACAAGCAGCATGACAGCAGGTGCCTGGCTCCAGCAGGAGCGGCTGGTGAGTGGCGCTTCTAGGCTGGCACCAGGCATGAGGGCTAGCAACTAAGGTCATGAGGCTGGTATGGAGGCTCCATGTTGATTGACTATCAAGTGCCCAGGGGCAAAGGCAGGACAAATGTTAAGGACTCCTCACCCATGAGCAAGCGTTTGGCTCATTTGGCCCAAAGCAAGACGACAAGACTTCAGCGTCCTGTGTTAAGTCAGTTAGCAGAGCTGCTGCGTGACAGCAGCGCTTGAGAACAGGACTGATGCCTCCTATTTCCCTACCCTGCCAAGATGCACCCAAGATTTATGGCCACTCTCTTCAAATATTTTCCTCACAACTCCTGCTCAGACACCCTGGATGGACTCAGCAGTGTGTGAGTATCTCAAGTCGTGTTGCCCACAACCTACCTGCTGGTAGCTTTTAGGAAGTGCTAGGGGTGCAGCCAGAGCCACTCCAATGATGGGCGCATTTCAAGGCCCATTACCACAGCATCTACAGCATCATTTCAGCCTTGGCTCAAGACAAGTCACAGTTCTGTCACCCTCCCTGGGTATGGGCATGCAGCTGCAGGTGCATCTGCTGACATGCAGGAGATGTGCTGTCAGCAGCGGGTGTCTGCAGGCTGCCCCAAAGCACACCAAATGAAAGCAACCAAATGAAAGTACACCAAATTAAGGTCCTGATCCCAGGAAGTGCTTATGAACTCCAGACAAGAGGTGCTGGTGGACTGCAAACCACACCCTAAAATTAAGCACATTTTACACCCTGCTGAACCCAGCCATAACACAGATATTCCTTCCCAAATCATCGCCAGGAGAGATAACTGAAGTACAACAAATGCAGGGATCTCAGGCTGTGTTTGATCCAAGAGTGGACTGCATGCTTCCACCAAGCAGCCTGTGCAGCATGGTCCCCCCTCGCTGGACTGAGTATGCCAGGGCTTGAATTTTAATTCCCTTATTATCCTTGTTATTTCATTAATGGAACCAGACTAAATCTTCAGCTCTCCCCCTCCCGAGGCAGTTTAGACAATTAGACAAATCTTCAGGCTTTGCCATGAGGGTGAGGCCCAGGCAGGACCACCCCTTTGCTCTGACCTTGCTTCGGGGTGCACCTCATGCCTATCCACCTTTCCAACCACCACCACATCCTGGGTTGGTGCCACACTAACAGCAGCACAGCCACAAAATGGGGAAGAAACTTGTTAGAACCCAAAACAAATGTGAAGAAGCTGGGCAGTGTCTCTGGGAACAAGGGTCAAGGTCCCCTCACAGGTGAGAGGAAAGAAGCCACCACCAGACCATTTCAGGGCTGTACTCCAGGGTAGGAAAGCTCTGAAGAGAGATCCGGACAGGTTAAACCCATTAACTGAGGTCAACAGAACAAGGGTTAACAAGATCTGGTGCTGAATCCTGCATTTTGTGCACAGCAACCCCAAGCAACACTACAGGCTTGGGGCAGTTCACTGGGAAGCAGTCTAGGGGAAAAGGCTCTGGGGCTGCTGGTGGATGACTGGCTGAAGACACCAGCAGTGTGTCCAGGTAGCCAAGAAGGTCACCAGCATCCTGGTCTGGAGTCTATGGTCTGGACCAGAACATGTTGCCAGTACCAGCAGCCCAGGTCCTCTCCATGTGAAACCACCCTGATCTCAGTGCTCTGTGCCCCAGCAGACACCACAGCCCACGTCGGTCATGTCGCATATGGAGGAACAAAGACTGACTTGAGAAATTTCCTCTGCTGCAGTGAGAGTCGAGCAGGAGGCAACAGGCTTGGAGTTGCAGCTCGGCTCACGGGGGATCCCGACAAAAGCCTCAAGTGCCACGGCCACGAGCGGCACTGCCAAAAGCATTTTGCAGCCCTACAGCATTTCATGCTGCTAGAAGATAAAATCACAGCCCAAGCTCTCAAGGGTGTACACTTCCTCCTCTAACCGGGGAACAGCTTTCCCACACCATGCAGAGGATGCACAAGCCATCGTGGGCCACTCCTACTTCCAGCCAGCCCTCTAGAAGCACACTTGGGTTTATAAATTTATCCTGGGAATGGTCATCTCCAGCTCCTCGTTGTCCCTCCTCACCGGCACTAACCACCCGAAGCTCACAAAGGCTCCTTCCTGCCAGGAAACCAAGACACAGAGGTAGCTCCATGCATCCAGCAGGACGCTCAGCACCTCGTCCCCGCAGCAGCCGGCACCAAGGTCTGCATGTCGCACCCGGGGGGCACAGCCCTTTCTCCTGTCGCACCCGGGGGACACGGCCCTTTCTCCTGTCGCACCCGGGGGACACGGCCCTTTCTTCTCACAGGTGGCTGGGAGCAGGGGAAGTTCCTTATCTGCAGCGCCTGTTCATAAATTCCCCAGCGCAGAGCGCGCAGCAGCGCGGGTGTCTGCCCCTGTAAACAGGATGCGGCCATTCTCACGCAACCCAGACTGTGCTCGGGCCACACATCCTTCCTCCCAAACACCTCTCCCAGTGACAGCAGGAGACGTGGTGTTTGCCTCCCCCTGGTCCCGGGGCGGGGGACGCGCTGCGCTGCTGCTCCGCACACACCACAGCGCCGAGGGACATCTGAACTGTGTCACGTTAGAGTAAACAGGATATGGCCAAGCCACATCCTTCTGCAGGCACCAGGCAATCCCTGCAGCTCGGGAAGTCGCAGAGAAGGTTGGACTAAGGGGTTCTCTCAATGGGAATGGGGTAAGTCCTGCCCTGCCCTGATGTGGGGAAAGCAGAAATGCTAAGTTTCTTCCCAAACCAGCCTCGCCCTACCATAGAATTGTTTTCACTTGGAAAGGACTTCTCTGGTTTTTGAGCCCAACCATCAACCCAACACCACTGTGGCCATTAAACCATGCCCCCCATGCCCTGGCCCTGTTCCCTGAACACCTGCATTTTGAACAACCTCATGGGCACTCACTGTACTGCCACTGCTGCACGCTCTGGACTGTTGGTACCTCATGGAACCCTGGGCAAGGGGAGTCATATCCTTCTGCATCCAAACACACGCCTCTGCCACTTCAGCACTAACCAAGAGCCACCTTTTGCACATGCTGGGGACAACCCCCAGCCTGCCCTGGCCCAGCAGCCCTGCCACCACCAGGAGGGTGCCACTGGGTGCACTCAGCGCTTCTGCAAAATGTCACAAGAGATGCAAATTAATTCAAACAAGGAGCCACATCAGAGGAGGGTTTGTCAGATTACCCCCTGAGCACGACTGCAAACCCAGCAAGGGTCAGAGAAGTATCTCCAGCCACATCAAGGCTCCAGAGCTCAGCTGTTTCCACCATGTAAGGTCAGTTCTTTATCCCAGGTCTGAAAGGAGCAGAAAAAGCCATCTCCCAGAATTTCCATTACAGTTCCCCAGCCCCAGAGGCAGGCGTGCAGGATGTCCCCTCGGGAAGGAAGTCTGCTGGAAACAGAAGGAGGAAGAGGAGTGGTGAGGCAGCACTCAGGAAAGCCATGAAGCACACTGATTTCTGCATCCTGTGTTTGTGACCTTAAAAATAGTTCTAAAGCAGAGATGGAGTTTTTCTGAATCAACAGTAGGTTGTGGTTCAGAGAAAGCCCTGCAACTTCTGCACTCCACAAGGCTCCTCTTCCAGCGCAGGTCAGAACGCTCCGTGGAGCGGGGAGGGAGCCTGGCCCCCTTCGTGCATCATATCAGAGAGGATTAAAGTGTTGGCTTCCAGCATGCCTGGAGTCCTGGGAAAACGACACAGCCAGCATCCGATAATCCGCTCCAAACTTGTTGATTTGTGGGACTTAGCCATCGTCTTCACGGGCTCAAAATTTGGCAGCTGCTCCCACACATCTGACATTTTCAGGCCATTAAAGTCAGTGATAAAAGGGCTCTGGTTTTATCTCCTGCCTTCCTTAACATAACCCATTAGGCTTTTATTAAGGTTTAGGTATGACTCAGGGAAATCACAGGCTGCAGAGAGAATGCCCAAAATAATTCGGAGAGAGGAGAGAAGGGCATGGGCTCAAAGTTCAGCTGCAGGGAAAGGCTAAAATCCAAGGTGGAAACACTGCACAGGCAAAGGGGAGAGGGCAGCAGAACAGCCCAGTAGATTCGGGAAAGCAGCACAAGGTGCCCTCTATGCCCCTGAGGCCAGCCCGCCCAGGCCCCACTCCCGCGGCAGCCTGTGCACGCACACAATCAGGCGTTTATCTGCTGCGAGGGGCAGCCGGAGCTGTCACAAACAGGCTGCTTGGGATGCCCGGAGGAAAATGCCAGCCTCAGAAGAGTGCTCTGCTGCTGAGGCACTGGAGATGTGAAGTGGGCAGCAGTTGCAGGCATTATCACAGAGCTCCTCCAGCTTCCCAGCCCATCTCCCGGGCACTGGGAGGCAATGCAGCAAGCACTGCTGGCCAGCCCAGCACCTCTGATCAAATGAACCTTGCATCACCCACGTCAGACACCCAGCACCACCACAGCACAGCAGACATCCTCAACAAGGCTTAAAGCGAGATCTGCAGCCTCATTTCACTGCTTGCTTACACCACAAGCACATGCAGGGAGGAAGGAGTGGTTTTGTTGTGTTCTGCACATCTGCACAGTGCCAGCCCTGGCCACAGTGTGCTGTGAGCCACCAGGGACACCAGTAATGGGGTCTCCAAACACCCGTCCCTCTGCTCTCACAGACTCACAGAATTAACCAGGTTGGAAAAGACCTTCAACGTCATCGATTCCAACCTCTCACCTAAGATGTCCTCATTAACTAACCCTGGCACCAAGTGCCTCATGCAGCCTCCTCTTAAACAGCTTCAGGGATGGTGACTCCACCACCTCCCTGGGCAGCCCATCCCAATGCCAATCACTCTCTCTGCCAAGAACTTCCTCCTAACATCCAGCCTGAACCTGCCCTGGCACAGCTTGAGGCTGTGTTCCCTCATCCTGTCCCTGGGTGCCTGGCAGCAGAGCCCAACCCCACCTGGCTACAACCTCCCTTCAGGGAGCTGCAGAGAGCAATGAGCTCTGCCCTGAGCCTCCTTTTCTGCAGGCTGCACATCCTCAGCTCCCTCAGCCTCTCCTCACAGGGCTGTGCTCCAGGCCCCTCCCCAGCCTTGCTGCCCTTCTCTGGGCACCTTCCAGCACCTCAACATCTCTCTTGAATTGAGGGACCCAGAACTGGACACAGCACTCAAGGTGTGGCCTGACCAGCACTGAATACAGGGGCAACCTGGGCCACATCCTGCCCATGGGGGAACCCCGGTCCCAGTTCTACTACACCAGCAGCCTTCAGGATTTCTGCTGCAGAGAACCACAACAACCCACCCACAGCCCCAGGTGTATTGCACCCACCATGGCATGATGAGGACCATCGCCTCCAGCCCTGGATCAGGGAAGTTCATGCCTTGCTGAAGAGGAGCGATTGTTAACGAAAAGCCAACACCAGACTTGCTCTGTCACCCCCATCAAGCACTGTTCTCTGGGCAAAGCCACGCTACCAGGTGTGCCAGGGCACTTGCTCTTCCCTGCACCACAGCCCAAAAGCACTGTTTGGGCTTCTGCAGAGCTCCTGCTGCCTCAAGCTTTTCAGTCTCCTATCTTCATTATTATTTTATACAAATGCTTCCCCCCCCCCTCCCCCCACCTTATAAAACTCATTCTCCCCTCTCTCTGCTCTCAACTCCAATCCTTTTCTTTCCTGCCAGCAACCAACATTCACTCTCAGCAGCTTCATGTGGGACATTCCACGATTCAAACAACTGAGGAATTCAGGCTGGTGTCTCTCACAGGAGGTGAGCAGAATGGACCAGGAGGAAGCCCAGTGATAACAGGGCTGGTCACTAGGTAAGGCAGAAGGGTTCTGCAGACAAGTGGCTCTCCTTGGACTTCTCACCAATGCAGATCTGTTTTGCACTCAGGAACCTGCAGTCAGAGGCAGAAGATGCCTGCAGCCCTAGATGCCTGTGTCACTTTTCCTGCTTTTCACTGATTTCTAAGTTTTGGCAGTGATTGAGGTGCTCACTACTGACAAGGTGGCAGGATCAGGAGACCCAATCTGAAGCTGAACTGAGTTGCAGATCTGACCTGCCAGGCTGAGCTCATGGACCCCTTGAATGCCATCAAGAAACTGTTCTCAGCGAGCCTCAAAAACCACAGACCTAGTTCAAGGCCAAGCCTGAGTCAGGTCAGAGCACTGCATCTGAGCAGCAGCAGCCACATTCGCCTCCACTGCAGCTGCAGACCTCAAACCACTGGAGGCAAGGAGGTTTGAAATGTCAGAAGATGCTCTCAGTACCACAGGTCAGCTCAGAGGGTGAAACCCAAGCCTGAGCAGCCCAGGCAGAGCTCATGTTCAGCTGCTGCCCACAAGAACCCATATCAAAGGGAAGATGCAGGTGAGTGAAAAGATGAGAACCAGGCTGGGCTACAGACAAAGCCAGCGAGTGCACTAAGGTGAGGCCAAAGCCCAACACTGGCTTGAACAAACATCCTCTTCCTGCAGCCATCCATCTCCTGCTGTGCCACTTGAGGCACAGGAGGAAAGAGCAGAGGGTGTCTATAACCTTCCTCGGGGTATTAAGGAGGATGTAAGAGCTCTGAGGAGTACCCAGAGGCTTCAGCAGTGGTTGGACAGGTGGTCACTTCCTTGTTCTCCTCTGCCACCTCCTCCAGCAGGAACTGGCTGGGCATGTAGTCATCCATCACTCCATGAATCCAGCCACACGGCTGGGCATGTGGTTACCCATCTGCCCTGGCGCACTGACCCTGAAGTTGAAGTACTGGCAAAGAAGGCTGAAGGCAATGCTAGGAAAACCTGATCTGCACTGCCTTCCCCCAAAGGACCGTCCCCACAAAGCTGGGCAGCCCCAGCACAGGTCCCCATCCCCGCTTCACACAAGCCAGGGTCTGGTACATGTGGCACTTGACCCTGCAGGGAGTTGGGCAGCACGTGTGATGGCACGGGCAGCGGCTCAGAGCAGGGCACGAAGAACTAGCAGCTCTGTAACTGCAATTGCACATCCTTCACGCCGCCAGGAATACTGGTCAGGCTTATTATGTTAGCCTTCATCCTGCATTAAACACAGTACTTCAGATTATACAAACGAATCCCCCAGGAATGGGCAGGCAGAGGGATTAGCCAACAGCAGGCTCCAGAGGGGCTGGCACAGCCAGCACAGACCCTGCTTCAGCAGCAACACTCTGCACGTCCTTTAAATTCACCCCCCTTGGAATTGTGGCTCCTCTACCTCGTTCCCTGGGGGCCAGGAGGGGGCCAGCCTGAGTGCCTCATCCCAGGGACACCCGTGCCATGTTGAATACCAAACTGCCTGGGCAGTGCCAGGAGCAGGGCTCCTGATTCATTCTCCTCTATGTTCTTAGCTGCTCTTTCCTGGGGACAGCCCCAACACCACCACTCAAGCTGGGTTTCTCATTTCAGTTTTGGCCTCAGCAACCAGACTGCAGCCATCCAAACTCCTTCCTGCAGGAGCAGCCCTGGGTGGACCATGAGTTTGGCTCCTCCACCTTCAGGGGTTATTTTTCACCATAGCTATGACCAACACTTAGCACTTCGCATGCCCAGAGCACTCCAACACCGCAGGCACATCCATTAAGGTAACAACCTCTCAGCTAACACCACCGGTCCCTGGCTTGTGTCACTTCAAATCTGCTTAATTTAGCAACAGTTTGTGGTAAATATTTTCCTGTATTTTCCTCATTAGTTCTGCTGAACCAATTAAGCTCTGTGATAATTAGCAGAACTCTGCTCTTCCTTCATGCATTCTCAGTAAAACCTGCCTCTGCCCACACTACCGTGCCACAGAGGGTACCAGTGTGCCCATCGCCTGCAGGAACACAACACTGCAGCTCCCTCCCAGAGCTGGACATCCTTCTTTGGCAATTCATTGACAGTGGGCCTCATCCATCCAGGGACCCCCAGTGCATGGAGACAGCCAGAGCCTGTCCTGGCAGGGAACCCCAGGAGGGGCGTGCAGGATCATCCATTCTAGCCTCTGCCATGTGGCTCATCCCCAGGACACACGGGAAGAGTTCATCTGATCAGTTCCTCTCCAGACACAGAGGTCTGTCACCTCAAGCCACATTTCATGACCTGCCACACCAATTGCCCAAAGCTTGACCTAAGCCCACTCCCTGAGCGAGCCAGCTCCAAGTCTTGAGTCCACCACTCTCCACAAACCACATGCCACAGCACACCAACTCTGGTGCCTCTCTACAGCCTGCAGTTAACACCTGTATCTAGGAGACCTGCTGCAGGTAAGAGGGACTCACGAGTCAACCAGCTCTGGAAACTGCTGCTTGCTATTACGCTAGAACCTTCTCACCTCCCCTTCTGCACCCAGAGCTGTCACTTCCCCAGCTCCTCCTAAAAAGATCACACAACTGTTTTCTAGGACTTGCCAGGTTTTCAGTGACCCCTTTTAATCAGGGGATCCACCATAGGTGGCTTTCGGCCACTAGGAGCTCAACCCACTGAATGTTGGCAGGAGTCAGCAGAGGAATGGAAATTTAACAGTCAAAGGGGCTCTCCTCCAGCAGCAGCCTCACTCTTCCACCAGAGGTGAGACAGAGACAGGAAGGCAGCTTCCACATTTCCCTCCCATAGCAGCAGTGGCTCTCTGCAAAATCCAGACTTGCAGGCAATTCTGCTTCTAGGCTGAAATTAAAAGATTTGTGCTCTGGTGCCACTGGCAACACACACTGCAGAACTCTTGCCAGAGCAAGAGCCCTCCAGCAGTTCATGTCCAAAACAGGGGCAGCCTTGTTCCAGCAGCTGGTCTTGTCTGGCCCAGCTGTTGCTGCCCAGCACTGTCTGTGTTGCTGGCCGAGTGGCCGGCATGGGTTTGGTCACTGCAGATCCAAACACGTCCCTGCTGGTGCATGGAGGCCTGAGACTTGAACAGAGGTTTGTGCCCTGGGCTTGACCAGCCCCACCAGTTCTCTCCACATCCTGCATAGCTCTGATGGCCATTACTCATCCATGTGGCAGCAAACTGTGAAAAATCGTAAAAGAAATGGCAAATCCTCTCATTTCCAGTCACTGAAACCCCGTGGCCAAGCTGGCACGTGCTGGAGCTCCTGAGATCAGGTTCTAGTTCACACATGGGACTCACACATCTGCCCTGGGAAACACCTGGGGCTACAGGAACAAAAATGGTTGAAAATCCCTGAATGAAGGCACCACTGTTGAGATATTACCACTGCCTCTGTACAATCCTATGAGCATATCTCCAGAGTGCTCCAGCATCCTACTGGATGTGATGCGCCTTCCATATGAAACACTGGACTTGACCAAAATGACCTTTTTCCTGTTTTCCACCTCCACCATTAGGGTGTTACAGTAGGTCTGATGAGCTCAGTGGGTCAAAGCTAGCCTGGTCATCTAACTACCAAGAATGACTATGAGCAGCCAGCTGTGGTCAAAGCTCTCCAGAAATCCAAGGGAGTGGCTCTGACGCCCTTTACAAAAGAACTGGGTGCCATGGCTCCCAGTTGGGCAGCATCAGGAGCTGGCAGGCACCTGGCCACAGCCAAAAGCTACTTGCTGTTCTCTCACTAAAGCAGCACAACTTCTGGTTTCCAGCACAGAAACTTCTGCTGCTTCCACCCAACTCCGCTTTGCAGTCTGGAATCTGCTTGAGCTTGAGCTGCAAAGCAGGGATGAGCCTGGGCAAACATGTTCCCACCACCCACCTTCAGCTCGGGGCACAGACCTGCTCCCTGGCAGCCTGCCCTGCTCTGGCCCCAGGCACAGGCAGCCCTGGAGCCCGGCCTGCCTTCGCAAGGAGGGCAAGATTCACACAGCTCCTACCCCCTGCTCCCAGTCACTGGCACTGAGAGCAGATCCTGTTTCCTCAGAAATCTCAAGGAAAGGCCCCCAGTGCTGGCCACGACTTGCTAACAGTTGCTCAGACAGGGCAGTTACCAGCACACTGCAAAGCTTGGGCTGCGATTTGAACCCCTTATCCAGGGCATCCCAGGTCCTGCCAGCCCCTGGACCACAGTTGGGAGGTGACTCTGCCCATGGTGGGGAGGTTGGACCAGATGCTCTCTAAGGTCCCTTCCAACCTAAGCCATTCTACAATTCCATGACACAAACTTCCCGCTGCTTGCAAGACAACATGCCAAAGTAAACCAGGTCATGGTGACACCATGACATGGTGCAGCTCTGGCTTGAGGCACTGGCACCTCTTGGTGTGTGCCAGCACCTCCAAACACAGCCCAAGCTTTTGAGCCACATTAACCCTGCTACAAGAACTCCTGCCTCATCTTTAACGTACAAATCAAGTGTAAATTCCCAGTTTCCTTGCTGTGGCTAATCCTCTGGATTTTGTGAGTAGATGTAAGGTTAGAGCCCATTTATTTTAATATTTGGAATTTAGTATAAATGAGCACTTCAAAGTAACTCAGTTCCTATAAAACCCAGTCCCACGGAGCTGCCGCAGTATATTTGGACAGTAAGTAGATGCTTTGTCATATTCCCACACATACATGAGGGGTTTTTTTGCTTTGGGAACATTTTCTGACTGGTCTCAAACCACATTTCCATGCCCAGCCACACATCTACACTGGGACTGTTTGTTCAGTCTACCCAAGGAGCTTGTTTTATTTAGCAATGTATTACAGCAAAGCTCACTGGTGGGTATCTCCCATCGTTGCACCACAGAACACTGCTCACTGAGCATGCAGAATCTGACACAAAGCCACAAGAGCCAGAAACTTGAGAATTAATGCTGAAATGCATCATTATCCCATGCCGCTCTGACTCCGCTTTCCAGTAGAAGAAACAAACTGGATTTTCAGCCTTTTTTGAGTCATGAACCCCAAAACATTGCCCAAGGGAGATGCAGATCCCTGCCTAGTACAGCTCAGTCTAATGAACACAGCCTGCTTTCTCTCCTTGCCTCTCTGGAGTTGTCAGGGCAGCGTAGGGCTCAGCAAGGAAGCCAAAGAAGAGGAGGAGTCAGGCACAGCTGGACAGGTGGGATGGGGTCACCAGCTCTGCTGCTTCTCAGGCAAGCGAGCTCCTTGCACTGTGTGCTTGATTCCATGCTAAACTCAGACCCCCACCAGTGGGACATCCAGAGCAGGAAGGGCCACAGACATCCCTGAAGATGCACTTTTGCTCGCCCTTATGGTGCAGTCACAAGCAGAGGGCTCAGGCTGCTCTGCATTCCCCTGCCCAAAAATGAGCTCCAGGTTGGAGCAGCTCAAAGATGCCCAGTCGTGTCCCCAACCCAAACACCAGACCAAGAGGCAGGACAGTGGTGAAAGCGTGACAAGGAGCTTCACTCCACTGGCAGTGCCACAGCAGGGTCACCACACCTTTGTTCCTGTCCTTCTAACCATGTGGGAAGGTTCTGGGACCTCTTGCATGGCCAACAGAAAGTCAAGACTGGAAGGATCCTGTCCACTCTGCTCTCACAAGGGCTGTGGTGTACCATAGCTTCACTGTCCTCCAGCAACATAGTCAGCACAACTGGAAAACCTACCACTCTATGGTCCTGCTGGGGCAGAGCAGCTCAGATATGAGGCAGGCCCATGCAGTGTCTCACGGTAAGCTCTGTCAGCACATTGCTGCCAATAATGCTATAGACAGGCTGTCATGGGGAGGTCACACTCCCCTCTGCTCCTGGGGACTCACTCCAAATTCCACCCAAGCTCTGAGTGGGCAAGAGGCAGCACCAGCTCTGTGTGAGTATCTCATTTTATCTACATGTGCTACAAAGCCAGCCCAGGATCTGACACAAAATTCATTATAAAAAGCTATTTCTGCTGAGGGAAAGCAATCCTAGAGCTCACCCACTCATTCTTGGTACAAGAACCCAATCAAACTAAATCCTTCCCTAATACATCCTCCTTCCCCTAAGCCTCTGCTGCAAATTCACCTCCTCAGCAAGCTGCTTTTCAGCTGCACTCACTGAGACCCAGCAGCAGGCCTCCGCTCCTGATCAGCGCCATCCTCCTCTGCATGCTGCCTCCATGTCTCACAGACCCATTAGGTTCATGCTTCATTCTTAAGAGTCACAGGCTGGTTTGGCTTGTAAGAGACCTTTAAAGCATATCTAGTCAAACCTCCTTGCAGAGACATCTTCCCCTTTGTCCTGATGAGGAGGTGAGTGATAGAACGTCTTGGTCAGCACCTGGCATCCAGCCAAGGTCAATCCACCACAATTCCACGACACTGTGCTGGCCTTAAGTATAAAAATCCAAGCACCATTTCTCTAAGGTCTGAGGAATACTTCACAGAACAGATTACAAGTTAATGCTTCCATCAAAGCAATGGGCCCATGCCCATGCCAAGCTGGTGACCCTCTTTGCCCCACGGTGGGGACATAGGCTCACCAGTCACCCTGGCTCCTCTGCCAGTTGGTGGAGATGCACTGTCCGCTGGTCCACCAGCCTCACACTCCTCCCTCAGGCTCCTCATCGTGATGCAGAGAGGTAACGGTCCTGTCCCTGACTGCTGAGCGCTGCCGTGGTAGTGCCACAGGAACGACGGGACCGGGCAGCATCCAGGGCGCGCCGCCAGCCCACCGCTGGCGGCTGAGCGCTGCAACTCCCGGCTGAGTGGCAGCCGAGCGCTGCAGGAGAGTAGCATTCAATTAGAGAGAAGAGCACACAAGGGGGCAATGATCTTCCTTTCACACCGCATTACGCCCAACAGCCCGTGCTCCGTGCTCCTAACAAGCCACCACTCCAGCTGAATGCGCACACGGAACGCATCAGGCCATCATTAGGTCTTCACATTTCCTTCCAGAAGGAGCTTTAGACCCAGCCACCTACTCCACAGGAAGAGCTAATGAACCACGACTTCGATAGTGCCAGAGCCCCTGTCAGTGGTGCAAAGGCAAAAGGAAACCTAGAAACCCTCCAACGCGTGGAGCTCATAATGGGAAGGCAAGTAGATGCTGATCTGCTCTGCCAAACCAGCTCCTGCTTTAAGACATCTTCCTGCTGCGTTCCCAGAGCTGGGACACAAAGCATATTGGAGTATCTCATTGTCTTGAAGCTGGAAGTTGATGTTGGTCTTGAGCAGCATGAAGAAATGCAATATTACAACTCTTCCTTTGACAATGCCACTCTGGGACTTGAAAATGAAAACAACTTGTTAACTTGTTGGCAGTTCTAATGATTAAGTAAAAGAAAAAAAAAAAAAAAGAAAGAAAGAAAAAAAAGGCAAGAAAAGCTCTCCCTGGGTGTCAGGAAGGCTTCCCAGCAGGCTGGTCAGCGGTGGCAGAGGAAGATGCCTCAAGGAAACAGGAAGCACAGAAATATTAGGCATGAAGGAATACTAATGGTGTGCTTCATCCAGCTCCTGCTACACTTGACATCAAAGGGACTTAAAGCAGCTTTGCAAATGCACTCTCACACTCATGTTAGGTTTCTCAGAAACAGTAACAAATGCAGGAATAAGCTGCAAACCAGGAGACTGAGGCACTCAGGGTGAAGTGATTGGTTCAAGGTCAGTGCCAGTGGGACTAAGACCCGGGTTTTTTCCATCCAACCTGTGCAGTCACCATCCACACTGTTGCCTCCATGCAAACACATTTTCCACAGCCTGACCTCACCATGCTGGTAGATGTGGAGGGTTTCTATGGACTCTAAAGGACTGGTGAGGCTCGGTGCTGCCCAGCTTGCTCCTCTGCACCTCACATCCCTTATCACCCAGCCCTTCAGAACACAACCACCCTTCACAGTCCACCTTGGTGGCATCAGCTGACAAAATGCCCCCAGTAGCTTCCTTCCCCATGGGGAGCACTTGGGGAGAGGGGCTTCAGCTAAGGGCAGGTGTTACACCAGGACAGATCCAAAGACAGTACGACGTCTCATTTCTGTGCTGGGTCTCCCTGCAGCCACCAGGGAATCAGCTGTCTGAATACCTCACTGCATGCAGCACTTGGTATCTTCAGCACTAGCACAGTGGTGCCGGTCAGGAGTGTTCTTAGTGAACCAAAGCCAGAGAATCCAGCATCCTCCTAGCAGTCCTAAGCACTGAGGAAGCTCAAGGGAAGCAGATGTCCTCCTGCCCCTGGTTTTCAGTTTCAGCGAGGCTGTGAACTCTGCATGCACCCTCCAGAGGTCCCAGACCAATCACCTCCTCTCAACCTGCCTGGAATGGCCAGGACAACCCTGCAGGATCCAGGATCTGACTCGCAGGAATGCTGAGCTCAGCCACAGCCCGCAAGAGCTGAGTGCCTGCTCATCCTGTCAACAGGATTCCTGACTCCCAGTGACTCCTTTGGGAGTGGTGCCCACGCCAAGAACTGGGCTACCAGCGTTGAATGCTCAGAATCTTTGTGGAATTAATTCAAAAGCCAGGACAACTACCAGAGATCCTAACTGTCAGGCAGCTTGTTGTGCGCTGCTACCAGGGAAAAACTATCCAGCTTGGGCAGAGCAGGTCAAGGAGCCAGTGCATTAAGATCACATATTGAAAGGCAGTGTGGATGCCACACCAGATTCTCAGGTTACCATGGGAGACCTTTCTCTCTCTGCCATGGGCACTGCACGGGGAAGTCCAAGCCCGAACAATCTGTCTCGCCTTTGAAACCAAACAGATGTTTTTACAATCTCTGACGGTGCTAAGTTATGCATCCTTCCCAGAGGAGGGGAAAAATGCAGGGTTACAGTAGTCCTTCTCTCTCTTTTCCCAAGCACTGCATGTCTTTAGCAGAAAGGAAAGAGGCGGCTTGGCTGGCGGCACTTTCACAGCCCCTCGCTGGCAAATCTTGACACTGGCGAACTTTTACCCAGAGCCACAAAGCAGCCTGGGTGTAGGTCCCCCGGTACGGCTGGCAGACACTGGATAGGACGGGCCCAGGGAAGTGACTGTCGCGGCCGGCAATGCTCACCGAGTATCCCCTAGTAGCAGGGTCAGACCGAGTCACAGCAGAATCAGGGCATGGAGGTAACCGCGTCCCCCGGCAGAAGGGGAAGGTGCCCTCGAGTGGGCGCCCCCCTCAACACATATTCGCTGTTCGGGACGAGCCCACCGCAACCGGGTTTGACAGCGTGTGCCGGCGCGACATGGTCCCCACGAACGGAACCGGCGCGGGGCAGAGCGAGAGCGGAGCTCGCGGGCGGCAGGGAGCGGAGTGCGGGGAGTGGTGCGCACCGGCCCGTTGGAGGCCGCGGCAGCGGTGGGACGGACCGGGGTCCGCTGCTGACCGCCAGCCACCGGCTCCCCGCGCCCGTCCCCGGACTCCCCAGCCCGCTCCTCCGGCCCCCTCCCAGGACGCCTCACCCCTGTTCCCCCTTACCATCCGACGCCCGGACACCCCATCCCCGCTCTCTCCCTGCCCGTCCCTGGCAGGTGCCCGCCTCGCCGCCGTACCTGTATGTTCCTCTTCTCGCAGGCCGGCCCGGTGCCCTGCACTACGCTGTCCAGCACAGTGACCATGCCGGCGGCCGGGCTGACGAAGCAGGAGTTGCGGGCAGCCCGGATCGTCTCCTCGATCTCGGCGAAGCGGAAGACGCAGAGAGCAGACTGCGGCCGTCCCCCGCCGCCGCTGGTCCCGGCCCGCTCGAAGACGCCGAAAAGTAGCTCCTCGGGGGGCGGCGGAGTCGGGCCAGGGGCGGCGGGGCCGCGCCAGACCGCCCGCGCCGGGAAGACGGAGACGAGGCGGGTGAAGGCGTCAGCAGGGCCGCCGCAGCGCAGCCCCAACTGGATGTAGGACTCGGTCAGCTTCTTGGTCTCGCCGCTGCCGTTCAGCGTGGCCTCTGCCGGCTCGCCCAGGCAGATACGGGCCAGCAGGCTGTGCGAGGGGCTCTCCTTGTCACCTGCGTTGGCCTCACTGTTGAGCGCCAGGTAGGCGTAAGGACGGCGAGCGGGCGGCGCGGCACCGCGCTGCAGGAAGGCGCGGACGAAGCTGAGCTTGTGCCGCGCCTTGGCGCCCTGCTTGATCTTGAAGATGTTGTCGTCGGAGGGATTGATGTCGAAGGTGAATAGCTTGGCCAGGTCGCCGCGGGCGTTAAGGGCGCGGATGGCGATCTCGGGCGTATTCTCGAAACGGTGGTCCTCCAGGCTGCGGTTGCGGGGGAAAAAGGGGCTGCCGAAGCCGGTGTAGGTGGCGGCCACCAGCAGCCGCGCCCCGCCGCCGCCGCGGCGCAGCACTAGTCCCACGGTGGAGGCGTTGGGGTGGTTCGCCGCCACGTTCAGCATGCTGGGGAAGACGGTGACCGGGTCGCTGCCTCCTGGCGGGAAGCGCACTGCCACGGCCGAGATGTTGGCCATGCTGCGCAGCTGGCAGAGGCCCTGGTAAATAGAGCCGCAAACGACGAGGACGCCCTGCTCGGGGTCGGGCTGCAAGATCTTGTTGTAGTTGTTAGTGAGCACCTTGGGGTGCTCGCAGGAGGCCTGCGGCAGCTGCGGAGCGTGGCAGAGCGGGCTGTCCAGCACTGGCCCCACTGCCGCCTCCGCCTCCAGCGCCAGCTCGTCCCCCGACAGCTGGAACAGCCGGTTGACGGCCGCCAGATAGACGCGGGAGCCGAGACCGTCTAGGGCGAAGTTGTTGGTGGGGGTGGGCGAGAGGAACTTGCGCTGCACCTCCAGGCCGGCGACGCGGCCGGGCAGTAGCAACAGCGGCAGCAGAAGCAGCAGCGGTAGTAGCGCGGAGGTGCGCAGCTCAGCACCCACCGGTACCGGAGCCATCCCGCCGCCCGCGCCGCCGCGCCGCAGAGTGCATGAGCCGAACGGCGGGAGGGGCCGGGCCGGGCCGGGGCCGCTT
>VWZE01007178.1:0-65850 GCA_013396675.1 Eubucco bourcierii | reverse complement strand
CTGGTCCCGGCTCTCTGCCGGCCTCCCCGCTGATTCCTGCGCGTTTTCGAGCAGAACGAGCCACGGAGGAACGCGGGGAAAGAACCGCGTTTCCCGGCACGGCGAGCCGGCACGGACAGAACCCTGCGGCAGCCCCCTCATCCCGACCGCGCCCCATAAGCCGCCCCCGGGGCAGGCGAGACGCAGAGCTGGCACACGCGCCAAGCACGTAACGGGGAAGGTGTTCCCCGGGGTGCCCTCCCTACAGCAGTGAGGGGCTGCCGGGCCCACCCGGGCTGCACGGCTGAGGGAGGTCTGGGGGGGCGGCGCGGATCCCCTCGGGTCGCGCCCTGGGGACGGCGTGGGGCGAGGCGCGTGCCCGCTCGGTTCGGCAGCAGCCGAGCTCGGAGAGGACCGCGCAACTCCTCTGCCCTCCAACGGGCTCTTGCTTCGCTGGAAATAAAAGCAGCTCAGGGAAGCAGTGACGCGATGCCCAAATTCCTTTCGTAGAGATCCAGAGCCTCCGAACCTCCCTTATCAGCGTGGGAACACCCTCGGGCTCCAGTGGCGTAGGTGAAGGTGTCACTTCCATCCACTGCCTCTTTTCCCTCGGCTGCGGGCATGGACCACCAAGGCTCAGGGGCACCGGGTGAGTGCACAGGGAAAGCCAGGATCTGACCCGGGACAGGGCACTGCCCAGGGCCACCCTTGCAGCAGGTGCTTGCTTTGCCCAGGTCACTCATGCGTCTGTAGTCAGAGAGGCCTGAGCCACCGTGCTTACCGGCTGCCGCCACCCCTTGTGACACCACGCACAGACAGAGGCTCAAGGCACACCCAGGAAAGATCCAACTCCTTGAGTGGCACTTCCAGGTGCCCATGCAAAAGGGGACTCTTGCTGGTGCACTCCAGTACACAGCAGGCACCCTGGTCGTGGTGGCGAGTGGAGGCTTCGAGACAAAGCTATGGCCGAGCTGACAACCCAGTGGAGGAGCGGTAAGGCATGGGCATGGCCTCTGTGCCCCCAGGCGGAGTTTCACCAAGAGCAGAGCCCTTGCTGGAGCACGGGGACAGTAAAGGGGCAGCCTGCAGGCTTGGTCTCACCGTGCAGCTACAGCAGCATCATAGCGCAGGCCAGCGTGTGCGGTTGTGTGTGGGGACACCACTGCCATCCAGCAACATGCAAAGCCGAGACAGGAAATCGAGGGCTGTGTTTGGCCATGACTGGCTAGAAATGCTCCGCAGGCAGCCCCCTCGGAAGCCCTTACTGCTCACCCTGTCCCCAGGCTGTGCCGTGCTGCCCTGACCTTCTCAGGGCAGGTTTCTTCACTTGTTCAAAACATGTTAGCGAGGCAGATGAGGATTCTCTGCAACTCCCGTTCTGGAGAGAAAAATCCTCTGTTGTTGTCTAATCTCATTGCTACACCTGTCAATTTCTCTCTCCCCATTCCTGTCCTCCTTGCCCTCTTCAGAGCACTAATTAATATACAACTGCCTTGGCCATGCTGTGGCCACCAAAAATGTACATTGAATTAAATGCTGTGCTTCCCTGCTATCTAACTCTTTGTCTCTCCTAATCATATCCTTAATTAATAGACTTATTAGCTGTTTTTAAATGTGGAACTCCAGTTGTTGGGTCTTTTTTTAAACTGCAAGTTAGCAATTTCTAAATGTGATCATGTCTTTAATTGCATAGAAATAAAACCCCATGATCCCAAACCCTTAATCTGCCTATTTTAGGACTTCTTATGGCTGCTTACCCTGATAGTAGAGCATCTTCCATATGAAATCAGCCTTTTAAGGCATATCAAATTAGTTTCCAGATTATAGTCGGTTAGGAAAAAAAAAAATAGGCCAAAGAACACTGAGAAATGTGTGACTTACCCAAAGGTATCCAGCCCTGGCTTTGTCAGAAAATCCCCGGGGAGCTTTGACTCCCAATTCCTACTCTGAGCAGTTATCCACAGTGACACAATTAAAGCAAATATATTTGTGGTATCGAAGGATTATTTGACAAATATTTCATTGTTGCTGTTAGGAAACAATCCCTTGGTAAGATGCTTTGAGGGGAATATTTTCCAGAAATGATTTCCCACCCCTATTATCTGGGCTGTTAGAAGCTCCAGTGAGTATTTCAGGGTAATGCTCCTAATGGAGCAGCAGAGGTTTGAGTGTCTCTCCTACACAGATCTCGTCATCATTTTTTTGCTCAGGAAGACAAAAAAGGTCAAAATTAAACCACATGACTCTTGCCATAGACCATCACCCCCTCCAAAACCCCTTCCCATGTGAGCTCTGCACAGGTTCAAAGGCCCTGGCAGTGGGGAGGGGGCTGCACAGGAGAACTCAGAAGCACTTTAATTATTAATAAAGATATTTACACGAGAGCGGTTTCCCTTCAGGGCAAACACGAGTTACTCGTGCAATTACTCAGGGCATATTGACTCAAGGCTGCCAAAGCCCAGGATCTAATCACCTCAAGAGGGGAGTACCAGCACCATTTTGTGCAGAGGGCTTTATTCCCAGGTACTGCCCCAAGTGGTTTTGGGACGAAGCTCACCCTCGCACCACAGCGGTGCCAGCTGTGTGCCAGCAGTCCTCGGTGAGCCTCTGCAGCAGGGTGGGGGAGAGGAGTTGCCTCTGGGACAGGTACCTGGGACCCCAGAGGGCTGGCTCTAGAGCTGGCACCTGGAGAAAAGCAAAACACTTTGTGACTTTGCTCGTGACATTGAGCACTTTGCAACGGCCTGGGTAGACAGCATGGGCCAGCATGTGCAGCAGCCATCCCTCCCCTGCCCCGCACAGCCTCCCTGGGAGCCAGTGACCACAGAGGGGCCACTTGGCACCCTAGCAGAAGAGAGCCAAGACATGGCCTCCGCCACCCCAGAGCTGCTGCTGGGAGAGCCCCAGCATGTCAGCAGATGCCTCTGCTTGTGATTCAGGTCCCTGCCTTTCTTCATCACCTTTCCTCTTTACGTGGAAGTGTGCTGCTGGATTATTGTCTGCGTGACTGCAGGGCAGGTGAGCTCAAGGTGCAGACACAAGCACTTAGCAGTTTGGAATCCCTTCAGCTGCTCACCTCCTCTCTCAGAAGCCTGTACTGATGGGAATGGCCATTGAACAGCTGCACTGAATCAGAGCAGGGGTCCAGCTTTTGCATCTTCCCCATCTTGAGACAGGCCAGTAGCAGTCATCCAGGAGAAGAGGTTAAGAGAGGTAGGCAAGAGCTGAGCAGTCCTATTTGGTCTCTCCAGCCCAGCCCAGCAACAGCCAGGACAGGGCTCTCCCCAGAGTGGCATTTCCAAGTGCAGAGGAGCCATAAACCAGGAAAACATGAGGAAAGCCAGGGAGGAGCTGAGAAATATTTGGACAGAGAAATCGTCGCCTGAAGAACCCTGCTCACCACACTCACCCAGCACTCTCCAGGCCTGCCTGCTGCCCTGCCTTTGCCTGATCAGCCATTAATGTCCCTGTTCACCAGGCTGGATGCATCAGCAAGGTGCTCACTAAAGCACTTTGAGACACCCAGGAACAGCAGAGGGCTTGGAAATGACTGATGAGCTCCTCAGTGTGTTTTTGGATGAGCATGGACCGAGTCCTTGTTTTATTGTTATTGCTCTGTAGTGCAGGCAGGCACTGCTCGTGGAGGAGGCGGCCAGACTGTCACTGCTTGTTACTGATGGTGTGGCAGGCTGGGAGTCTGCTAGGTGCTTAGCAGAAAGATCAAGGTAAGGTCGCTTCCCAATGATCCTTTAATCCAAACACAGGCTCTGGTGTGGTTTTGGCTTCGCTGCAAATGGCTGTGGCAGGGATTGTATGGATGCAGCATGCTCTGCTGCCACCCCACTGCTGGCCTCCAGCCCCGCTCTGAGAGAGTACAACAGGGATTTATGGGGACCCGAGGCACTTTCTGAGTAAAATCACACTTTTTTTTCCCCCCAAGACTGTTTCTTTTCCAAGATGAACCTTTCCCAGTGTAATATAGAGCGTTGTGTAATGCAGTCATAACCTTGTCTGCAGCATGCAGCCGGCTGACATGATCATCATGAGGGATTCGCCTCCAGAGAGGCTCTGCAGGCAGAGGCTGTGAGCGTGGAAAGGTCTCCTTCTAGGTTAATGACAGCTTCAGTGCTGGTGAAAGTTCACACACACAATAATGGCAGGATTTTCCAGACCAGAAGGTTTATCACAATGAAAACATGTGTTTTGCAGCCTCTGCTGCCTTTGACCCAGCAGCTTTGGGTGGATGGGAGTGATTCCACCACTGGGCCCATGGCTGGGACACACAAGCAGCAGGCTCCCCAGCTTTCCACGTGTTTCCTTTGTGACCTTTTATTTTCCTTAGAGACTTAGGTAGGGCTCAGCACTCAATCCCCACAGCCTCACAGCAGCCAGGACTGGACACATGGCTGGTGAGCTCTGACGTTGTCTCCAGCTCTGTTCTCTGGGAAGCACAGCAGTGCTGGGTCTCAGGGTCAGGCACAATCCCATCAAGCTCCAGCTTCACTGCACTAATGGTCTCTCATCTGTACCACCATGGATGGAGGTGTGCATGGTGGAGTAAGGTCCATTCTTTGGTTGGGTGAAGCACCAGCCTGAGAGAGGTCCCAGCCAGAAGATCAGACTCAATGTGACTGCAGGGTAAAGGAGGGCTTCATCCAGTACTACTGTGAGCTCTGAATAAGCTGGAGTACAGGCACCTTCCTGATCTTCAGAGTGGTATCAGACAAAGGGCATTTCAAGACCAGGCACCCTCACTGACACCCAGTACAGACACTCTGGAGCACAAGGACAGGGGGACAGCCCCCAGCACCCTGGTGCACAGGTTCCATCCTAACACCAGCCTTGACACTTCATTGGGGCAGCACAGCTGCTCCCCACAGGGTCCCAAGGGCCACAGACATCACTGCCCGGCTCAGAACACACCCTGGTGATGCCCACAGCTTGTGCCACAATGAAGTGGCAGCACTGGCCCTGTGGGTGCTGCTGTTTTGAGCAACTGTTTACACCTCCCCCAGGCAGATCTACTCGGTGTCAGGCCATCCAGGCAAGCCCTCTGCTTCCTGACTGCTTTCCAGCACCATGGGCTGCAGCACTTGGCTCTAGACAGGGAAGCAATGGAGCAGAGCATTCCCGGTGGGATCCCAGTGGGGCCCTGAAATCCTCCAAACACAGCCTGGCTGCGCTAGAAGTCAGCGTGGGTTCTACCCTGGCATCCACCCACGAAGGCCCCAGCTGACCCAAACGGCAGAGCCTGGAGGAAGCTGCCCCTGCTGAAGGCAGCTCTGCAGTGTGCCAGCTTCCCAGCCGGCAGTTGCCCTCTAAGTGCCGAAGCAGACAGGCCACCACTGCTCGTTAAGTGAAACAAATGGAAAGGGGGAGAGCTCACAACACAACAATTGCTTTCAATTAGAGGAAATATCTTCTGCCAAAGGATGTCAGCAGGATTTGACAGACTGCATTTGAACTATGCACTACTGAGGAACTGGCTGCACTAAAATGCAGCTTAAATTAAACAGGGATTTAATCATTTTCCTTTCCTTCCCATAGTATAATCACCAGGCTGTAAATATATAATTACAGCCCATGCCACCCTTGTTAATTCCAACCAATCTGACTTACCTTGGTGGCTTCAGTGTTGGTCTTTCCCATGTTCACTGGGCTTGTTGAGGCTTCAGTCTTGATGCTTGCTATGTGTTCTGAAGTGAAAGGGTTGAATGTAGTTAATGGTAGAACTGTTGTTTGCTTTGTAGATCTCAGTACAACCCCAAGCACTGTGGTTAAGCCATCAGACCACTTTACCAGCTCACCAGGTTGCTCTGCCGTGCTCCCTGAGCTCTGAGACAGCAATGCCTTTGCTTTGTTCATCTTCAAGCATTCCTGCTCTTTACACGGCCAAAGAGAGCAGGCCTTAGCCCAGCTCCAGATGTGCCCACAGTTTGCATCCCAGGTGGCATGTCTTGGCTCTCTCCCACATCCTCAGTTCCCTCTGATAGTCTCTGTCCTCAACCCAGCCAAGCAGCCTTGGGCACCACCTGGCCTGAAGCCTCCCAGAAATGCTGTCAGCCCCAGTGCTCAGGTGAATTCAAGGGCTCATCCTAAGGTCAGAGCCAGCTGGAAATCCCTTGTCTTTCCCGTGACCCCTGGGCAAGCACCTAGCCCTTGCCAGAGGTAGCCCTGCACACCATCCTGTAGCTCCTGCATCCAGCTGTAGTGCAGACCCACAGCCCCTCCCAGCCTTTACCTCAGATGGATTCAGCCCCAGCCAGCAGAAATCTCCAGAGAGCCTTTGACAGCAGCGCCTCCAAAATTACTACTCAAGCAGTAATTACCACACTCAGCTGTAAAGCCAACAAGGTACTAGTGTCTGAGTACTACCACCAGAGACCCTCCCCAGCCTGGGCTATCAGTCCTGTCCTCCAGCACCCTCACTCCCTGCACCATTCCCTCTGAACTCCAGCCCAGAGGTCCCTGACAGCAATCCACCTGTGACCAACCTCAAGCCCTTTCCCTGCACCTCAGCCCTGCCCACAAGATGCCACTTCCAGTCAAGACAAGGCAGCACTTGGCTAGTAAGGGAAGACTCTCCTTGACCCTGCTGTGTTTCATAGGGGATGATCAGGTCCTGCAGCTCTTGTGCCATGTCCCAGAATTTGAAAAGAGGTGTGGAGTCAGTCTGTCCCAGTCACTCCTTAGCAGTCACAAATGCACATGCCCACTGCCTGGGCAGGTTTTCATACCTGTGCCTCCCAGTGGCCTGCTTTGCAGCATCCAGGCATACCTCTGATGTGTGGCACCTGCAGCCTGTGGTTTCACGTGGCCTCTGATAGATGTCTCTCGTTGTAATGTCACTTGTGGGGTGCAATATGGTGCTGGGTATTTCTGGACACGTTGCAAACTGTGATCTTCTTAGTATTTTCCTGGTGACCCAAACAGCCCTAGAGCCTTACACATTTCTCCTGCACAGTCAACACAGCCTTAGAGAGAAGCCAAAAGAAATCACACACCTGTATGTACACATGTCCAAACAGATTGCAAACATCAGCCAGAGAGAGCACTTGGAATTTTGTAGCAGAAAAGGAGAGCTCTCGGGTTTCAGCCTGCACGGTTCTGCTTCAGGTATTTGTGTCTGAACTCACCATAAGATCAATGATGTAAACCCTGTGATGTTCCAAAACTGTTCACTGATGGGAACTTCCTACCAGCCTCTGCACACTGAAACCATGTTTTTCTCTGGGCTGTCTGGATAACCCAGCAGAACAGGCATCCAAATGTGAAATTGAGCAGTGGTAAAGCAGAGAGAGATGGAGCAACCTGCTGACACAGCTGAGGAAAGCAGAAAAGGTGATCAATCAGCCTAAGCAGTGACAGTGACCTTCCAGCACTCACTCTGCTGGCACAGGTAGAGTTACAGACTGGAGCTGTCATCTCCTGACTGCCAGCTGCTCTCCCTCCCAAGCAGTGGTCTCTCTTCTCACACCCACCTATGGTACTGCATGCAGGTTTGCAGGGTGTTTGGGAGGCCTGGATGTCACAGGGATTTTTCTCAGCATCTTCTGCCCCATCAGGGTGGAAGGGATCACAGCAGGAACTCGGCCATCTTGCCTCAGCAGAGCGTGAGTGATGTGGGCATGTACAGAGGGTGCAGAGACAGATCTCAGTTGAGCTGCACGGCCAGGGAACAGCACCCACCTGTTCAGCAGAGAGGATTTCATGGCCAGAAGGGCTAAAGGGCTGAAGGATGGTTGTAGCCAGGAGGTTGCTTTCTTCTCTCAGGCAACCAGCACCAGAACAAGAGGACATAGTCTCAAGCTATGCCAGGGGAACTTTAGGCTCAAGGTGAGGAGAAAGTTCTTCACTGGGAGAGTCATTGACTGCTGGAATGGGCTGCCCAGGGAGGTGGTGGAGTCACCATCCCTGGAGGTGTTCAAGGCGAGTTTGGACATGGCACTTGGTGCCACGGTCTAGTCTTGAGGGCTGTGGTAATGGGTTGGACTTGGTGATCTTTGAGGTCTCTTCCAACCTTGGTGATACTGTGATAAAGAGCTGTGGGCACTGGCTGCATGGGGAAGTTGACAGCCCAAGCACAGAGCTCTTCCATTTCTTGAATCACAGAATTGCCTGGATTGGAAAAGACCTTTAAGATCACTGAGTCAAATCATTAGCCTAACACTGACAAGCCCCTGGCTAAACCAGATCCCTCAGCACCACAGCTACAGCCGAGGTGAGGTGTGCCAGTAGGATTTGCTCCCTGTGGCTGGACAAAAGCAAACGCTGCTCCCTCACACCACCAAGTCAGGTTCAGGCTCTGGCCACCATTGTGTTCTCACAGACCCGCATCTGGGGCCTCCTATGCTATGATTGCCACCTCCTGTTGTCAGCAGCAAAACACCCATTTGGGACAGGACCCTGTGCTGTCCCCTCCTGCTGTGGGACCACCCAGCCCTAAGCACTCACAGCCCAGCCCAGTACTGTTTCACTCTTCCCAGGTAGGTGTCTCAGCTGTCCTCAGCTGCTGGGCAAGGTGACCAAGGCTCCATCAAGGCTCACAGTTGGGAAACACATTCTGTTAGGCGACTTCAGGACGTGTCAGGAAATGCGGGCCCTTCCTCCTCCCTGACAGTGAGTCCTTTTAGGACAAACACCTAAGTCCTCAAAACTTGTTCCCCCCAGAAAGCTCCTGACATGAGTCTGGGTCAGTTCTCAGGGCAGAGGTGCAAGCAGCAGCAGACCCACCACAGCTGGCACAAGTTAGGCTCATGCCTGCAACCCACGCAGAGGTGCCCATGATAGAGCAAGCCACCAAGGTTTCTGTAGCTTGGAAGCTGACTTCAAAATTTTATCTTCTTTTCTGTGCTCTCAGTCCTCTGGCACAGAGGACAGCTTGTCACACAAGGGCAGGCTCCTTTAACCTACTTAATGGCACTTTTCACCTCCATGCTCCTCTGGTGCCCAGGGTTTATCTTGCAATCAGTGTTGCCATTCTAAGAGATGCCTGTTTAAGTCTGGGTTTGAAACCCCAACAACACTCACTCCTGGTTTCAGTCAGATCTGGTGATCAACTGCCCTGCTGAGCAGTGTTCAGACTTCTCTGTACAGCGCTCAGGGAAGTCCAGGGGCCAATCCCTGAACTGCTTGCACACACACCCAGCAGTTCGCTGTCTCACCATCAGTCCCACTGATCTTAGCTTCACTGAGCAGGTCAATGGCCCCAGCTAGCTGGGACACAGAGCATGGCCCATAGCGAGTAGGATCTTTGCTGGAGTTCATTTCTGGAGCCACAGAGAGGACATGAGTTGTCCCCAGCAGACCTAAGGTTTCCAGGGCTTTCCATTAGACACTCATCTCTGACACTGGTTCTGCTCAGCCATACCAGAACCATACTCTCAGGGCTGTCCTGCGCTCCCCTTTCACTTGCATGAGACCTGCTGCATAAGCACTGCAGCAAGAGGGGCAGATTCTGGCCCACTGCTGTTCAATGCAGGTTGAATCAATGTTAGTGGTTAGGCTGGCAATTCACCCTCCAGTTGGAATATCCAACAGATCCCATGCTCTCCTTGCAGCTGATGCAAATGAGAATTGATTGTAAACATCTCATGCCTAAATTATACCTTAGAGAATCCAAGTAACACAGTTGGCCTTGCCTGAATTATTTCAGTGAAAACAAGGCAGACAAATGAGTGCAATTGTCCAGCCTCTTCCACTTGCTGGCTCCCGCCGTGCTTGGGAACTCCTGCAACTCGACATCCGTGCAAGGTTTTGAGTGTAAATGCACCTCTTGCCTCCAAATCTGGCCCTATTGGCAAACCTGATTTTCTCTCTTTCTAAGATAGAAAGTGAGAGGTAATTAACAATGGGAAGAGTCTGCTTGTGGTCTGTGTTTCAGAGGAGCACTGCACCCAGCTCCCAGACCATCCACAAGAAACTGGCGGCCAGTTCTTTGGTTACTGTGCTGGGGTCTCACACTTAATCAGCTGCAGATCTAAGAGCTCTGATCCCACGGGAGAGAGAGGAAAAGCAGCATGTAAAGGCACATCAGCTTCTCTGTGCCACTTTACTTGTTGCATGAAACTTTGCATCTGTTTCACACTAAAACCTCATCAGAACAGCTGGGAGCTTCTTGTTCCAGAATCAGACAAAACCAGCCAAAGCCTGCTTCTTCCTGAGGAGCCAGTTCTTTCCTCCTTTCAGGGACATATCCTTCAAGGACAGGGGTGTGGAGGAAGGAAAGCAGCAGCAAAAGCAACCTAAGAACGAATGGAATTAGGAAATACAAAGTAACTGAAGAAGTTGGTCCCAGCACAGCTTTGGTTCACACTACGTCTGCATAGCACTTGGTAAAGGTGCTGGACATGGTAAGGTAAATGTGGCCACAAACTAGGCTTCGGCACAAGGCACACAACCAGATCCCAGCATGGTAAAGCCATCATCACACCAGACCAGGTTTTTAAACTGGAAGAAAGGATATTTAGCCTGGATACAAGGAAGAATCATGCTAAGGATCCTGTCCCAGGTTGCCCAGAGAGGTGGGAGATGCACCATCCCTGGAACCATCACAGGTCAGGGTGTTTGGGTCTGTGAGCAGCCTGCTCTGGTTGGGAATGTCCCTGCCAACTGCAGGGGGGTTGGACTGGATGAGCTTGAAAGGTCCCTTCAACACAAAGCATTCCATGACTCTGTGATTCTATGCCCAGGTGTGTTCTGCTATGCAGTGCCTGACCACCCTCAGCAGGACTCTGTAGTCCCACCCAGGCTGGATTTAGGCCTCTCCATTGATGGTGCCACAGGTGGGCTCTGCCATGGGAGCAGCAGGTCCGCACAGTGCTAGCTGCAGCGAAGGCAGCCGCAGCAGCCCCGCTGGCTCTGCCTCACATCTGTTGTTTACCAGGACTGCAGTGAGCCTGCTGTGGGGATCTGCCTGTCACAAAGCCAGGTTTGGAATCTGTTGAGAAGAGCTGAAGGGCTGGGCTGGCAGCTCAGGACCAGGAAGGGATGGTTTGCAGTAGCACATTCATCAGCCCTGGTGTTGGCAAATGCCAACAGAGCCACAGACCAACCAGGTGGTGAGGTGGCCTCACAGAGCCCAGGCTCTGCGCACACCAGCAGAGAAGCAGCAGCACGTGGGGGAAGAGTCAGAAAAAGGCACTGGGTTTGTACCAGACCTTCACTCTCACTGCCTCTCTTGCAGGAAGCAGTCATCTCTGCAAGACCTCCCCCCATGCAAGTTCTACTGAAGAAAACAAATAACCGTTTTAGTTGCAGAAGGGACAGCTGTGAACTTAAAGCTAAACCCACCACCAAAAACCTTCCTGATCTGAGCAAGGAAGAGAGCAGGGCATTGCATTTCCAGGCAGCATGCTGCAAGAAAACACTTGGGAAAAATCTGCATCTCCTTAGCTTTTCCTTTGGTGCAGATTCATTGACTGATGAATTCTTAGCAGCTTTAACATTCATCTGTACACTTAAAAATCAACATTGTAAAAGTCTACTTGTCCATAGCAAGTAATTCCTTTGATGGGCGAGTAACTTGTCTCTGTGGAGGGTCTTGTGTTTGGTTTGTGCCTTTGCTGCCATGGATGAGGTGCGGAGGGAGCCAGCCTGCTTTGCATAACTGTGTGCTTCAACTTAGCGCCACCGGAGCTCACGGGCAGGGAGGTAATCTCATTGTTAGTGCTGAATAAATAAATACAAAACACAGAGAAATAGCAAATGGTGATGTGGGTCTTAGATTTTTCTCAGTGTTATCCCAGTAAGGGATGCAGGAGACAGTATGATGGCCAGGCTGGGAAGTTTCCATGGCAGTTTTTCAGGTGCTTCCTAAAATGTTTTCCATTAAGTGTCCCTAGAGATGCAGTACTCGTGTGATTATCGGAAGGAAGAAGCCTTGATTTTTCTTGCCTTCTTTGGTTTCCTTCAGTCTAATGCACCTTAAGACTCTCTATAACCCACATTTTTCTTTACAGAAGAAATCTCATTCCTTGTTTTCACACTTCAGAGAAGAGACAGAAAGAGACCTTTTGGCAAAATGTCAGATGTGTGACTGATAATATCCCCCATCACTTTGGACTGTGACTTGTGGCCATGTTAGCCGCTGATGTGAAAACAAAACACTCACGTTTTATGTTAGCCACTCCGTTCTATTAAATTAGGAACAGTCATTAGCCAGTGGAGAGTAGCAGCACATCCAGCAAGGAGCAGGGTGGGGGGCTGCGGCTGACATCCCTTCTCCTACCTCCCCCAACTTTCCAGTATTTTCCCATCCAGAGATGCCGGTGTGAAGCCGGCTCACATGACAACCGAAGTGATTCACGGCGCAGCTGCAGCCGCTGCTCCGAGCCTCAGCGCGGAGCGATCCTGGGAAGCAGCCTGGACAACGGCAGCAGCGGCGCCCGGGAGCCCCAGGACCAAGTGGCTATCACTTGGCAGCAGTTAATAATGGAGTCTTCAGCGGCTCTTTCCCCTGCTAAATTCAATTTCCAAGACATGGTCATACATCCTCAGCCTTATCTTTTCGTCTACAGCATCTTCTACTATTTTTTGGCTCTCCTATCAGTCTTTAAGCACACAAACAGGGATCACGCAGATAAGCCTGCAGTGTGGTTCCTTCTGTCACTGGCTTATCAACGGTGGTTAATTAACTTGATGGGTCTATAAACCAGACAATTCAGCCGTTCTCTTTTCACTACCACCAAGTTGGGAGAAGCTGAGTGACAATTTCAGACGTCCCAGCCTGTCCTCCGCAGCTGCACAGCAGCCAAAGAGCAGGGACGCCTCACGCTGGGCAAGGACGTTTCAGCTAACACCCAGGGGAGCTCATCACACTCGCCCCTCCTCACTTTCCACCTTGTGCCTCCCTCCTTAGTGGGGCTGGACACTGTTGCAGGTTTGCATTCCTTCACTGAGGAGTTTAAAGCGCTTCTGACTGCGGTCACCCACCCTGGCCGACTACCTACGCTGCCCAGTCTGTTATTCTCATGCCCAGCTACTCACACACCCTGCTGAGACCCCTATGAACTTGATGCCCCAGTTTTGAGGCCAACCTGGTCTCTCCTCTGCCTGTGCTCTGGTGGGTGCTGGAATCCTCCTTCACCTTATAAGCCCCAAATGAGGATTGTATTGGTCCTCAGGGACGCATGTCCCATCCCAGGAGCTGCACAGATGCCACCCTCAGCTGTGGCAGCAGGAACTTCTGCACCACCTCAGGGGGACCAGCAGTGCTCTGGAAACCCTGAATCATGCAAACGTGGCAGCACTTCCTCACAGACTCCACCAGTTTCAGTTCCCTGGGATGTCAGACACAGATGCCACATGCTGCTGTGGTTGCCATGCTTGAAGGTCAACAGATATCTTGGCAGCTTCTCCTGCACTCACACATCACTTACCTGCATTCCACAGCAGCACTGTAGGACACACCAAGCTCTTGCACAGCCAGGCCTGGAGAGCAGCTGCCACAACACAGATCAGCCCAGCCCTGGGCTGGGCTTAAATGAGGTCCTGGGCCTTGGCCAGTGTGCGGGTGGAGGCTCCAGGTGGGGCTGCTCAGGGGCATTAAGGTCTGTTGGCACCAACACCAAGCCTGCACCTAGGAGGCCAGCAACTGCTGAGGGGTCCTCCTTTATCTTGTCCCCTGAAACCTGGGATGCTAAGTCTCCTCATCAGACCATGGGAGGGTACAAAAGGTGGGGAAACACCTTGTCACACTGGGTGGCTGGTGGCTGCTCTGTAACCCCTCCGAGGGAAGAGGTGTTTAGAGATATTTTCACCACTGTCTCCACTGAGGGAGAAAAGCAGCAGCAAAAATGCAGAGGAGGAAAATGAGGGATTTTAAAATAATGACCTAGGCTGATTTTCACTCCAGGGTAGATGAAGGGAACTGAGCTGGGATCTGCTCCCATCAGATGGAAGCAAATTGGACCACTTCCCGGACAGATTGGCCCCAGCTGGGAAAGATAGAGAAGGCAAGGAAGGAAGATGGCTTGAGAACAGCAGCTCTGAGCTATCTGGGATTTTGAGCAAGCCAGATGAGATGTATGAGCAAATCAACAGCATCAGACATGCTGGCAGTGGTGCAGCAGCCGAGAGACAGGGCTTTTCAAAGCTGATGGTAAATCAAGGTGGGAAAGCACCCAGGCTTCACGGGATCTTTTTTTTCCTGAGTGTGACTGAAAATGGGCTCTGCCCCTGCTCACGGCTCACAGGGCAGAGTGGGGATACTAGGGGCTGGCAAGGCCTGCAAAACCTCTCAGAGAGACTTTGAGCAGCATCTGGAGACCAGTGTGACTTTCCAGGGGAGCAGGGACCCTGCTTGTGGCCACACCAGAGGGTCTGAGCACTGACAAGGGGTAGCCTGTGCCCATCTAGGAGGAGAAACAGCAGTGCCCAGCAGTGGGCATGTTTGGAGACCCTTCAGCACCCACACTCCCATTCGTGCTTATGCAGAAGCCAGCCAAGCTTCTGCCAGTGGCCCAGAGGGCTCAAGAGTCTTGTCCCCAGACCTGCCACCCATGCCATGTGACCTTGAGGATGTCATCCCATCTCCATTTGCCTGGCTGGAAGGGAGCTGCTCTGCCAAGCTTCTTGGCAGAAATTAATTAATGTATTCATTAATTTATTTTTATTAATCTTTTAAAAATTAATTAAGATGAATCAATGCATCCTTAGCCAGAGCTTCAAGCATCTGTCCAAGCCTCCTTGGTGAAAAACTTCATCCATCCTGAGATCCTCCTCCTTTGACAGGGCAGGGCTGGATTGCCTCTGCACTGTGACAGTTGCCTGCTCTCTGAAGTTCTCAGGGTTTCCAACTGCTCCAGACCAAAAAAACAACAAAAAAAACCCCCAACCAAACAACAACAACAAAAAACAAACAGACTGGGAGAGCTCAGGAGCTCAAAGTCAGTGGTAAAAGACAACAAATCAACAGGAGCTGGCTTGCTCCTGCCAAGCAGCCTGAGAGTGGGGACAGGGCTGGGGAGCACAGGTACATGCTGAGCCTCAGCCTGTGTCTGTGATCCAGTCAGCCACTGAAGCTGCCTGCGCTGAAGGGAACAGGCCAGATCTCACCAGTAGCTGCTCTGTTGCCCCCTGCACAGGAGCTCGCAGAGGGACTTCCTTCAGGATTTGCCAAGGATGAGTGGTGGTGGGAAAGGAAGTGAGTCAGAGCTGAGGCGTGCTGATGGAGAAGCAAAAACAGCACCTTTAAGAGCTGTGCTCTGTCTTTGCACTGCAGGAATGGCCACAAGCAGTGGAAATGGGAAGTGTGGCAAAAAGAAAACTCCAGACCCGGATCTCCTCTGCCCCGACTCCGCACCCAAAGCCTACACCCATGGTGTGAGACCCCTGCCAGGCCTCACACTGGACCTCTGGCCTTGGGGAGCAAACTGGGGCTTGTCTAGCAGGACCACTGGTGCTGCAGCTGCAGCCAGTGGGTGGGCAGCAAGCCCCAGGACCACCTGGGTAGCCAGTGGGACTTTCCTGGCCCTCAGTCTGTGCCCTGAGCCTGCTGAGTGCCGGGGGAGGCACTCAGAATGACACCAGTGTGTTCCCACTCCCAGCTGTTGGGAGTCCAGGAGTTGCTGCTGGCCTTCACAGGGCTGCTGGTCTCCAGCTACACATGGGCATACTGGACGGATCTTCCTTCACCCTGTCCCTGCTCTCACTGGGGGCAGATGCCTTAGCAAGGGAGAACCTCAGTGCAAAGCCTTCTAATCTGGGTGGTACATCCAGCAGGACCTTCACAGTCCACCACCCTGGGCAGTGCCAAGGCAGGTCCCTGAGCAGTGCCTGCTGCTGCCTCTGGGTGACAGACACCACAGAGCAGGAATGCAGAGAAAGAGGATTGAGCACCACGAAATAAAAGCCCTTTTGTTACCCACCCAGGAGCAATCTCTCTTCTCTCCTCTTGCTGCCATTATCAGCCCTTCCCCTGCAACGGCTACGTAAAGCCTGTGTGGGTTAGCCTGGCAGGAGCCTCTTATCTCGTGCCCTGCCCCTGTTTCTGTACCAGGCACAGAAGCTGGGCACCTGGGCTCTTCACAGGCCCTGTCTTGTCAGCCTGCGCAGAGGAGCAGCCGCCGCCGCCGCGCGTCTCAGCGATCGGCTGCCGGCAACGCCTGCGGCAGGAGCAGCTGCACCGGCACGGCACTTGGAGTGCCAACTGTGCGAGCCACCGACCCACAGCCCCCAAACCCCGGCACTTGGAACGCCAGCTGTGCGAGCTACCGAGCCACGGCCGCCCAGCCCAGGCGCAAGCATCTGCTCGCAGGCACGAGGTCGACAGGCTGCTCCCCCAGCAGCCTGCTGAAAGACCCGAGTCACGCCGGGCCAGACGGGACGCCCTGGCGCATTCACTTGTGAGTCAGTGAAGTCCTGCGTGAGGCACCGTGAGCGGCGTCTGCGGCTGTGCCAGAGCAGACCACAGCCGTGGCCGGGACAGAGAGGCTCCAGAGTTCTCTTCCCTGATGGGGAGAAGAAATTTAGCAGCTCAATGAAGACATTTTTCATCCAGCACCCGGCCTTTACCGGCTCACTGCTGCCCACATCGTGGGCAGTCCACGTTGAACTCTCCTCCATGCTGGCTATCTCCACACCCTGCTCCCAATAATTAACCACAATTAGCACTTGGTGGAAGGTGCTGTCTGTAAGCAAAGCCTGGGAGGGGACGTGGCAGAATACGGGCGTCTGGCTGACAGGAGAGAGCATCCTCAGGTCGAACCTCTGCAGGCACATTTTGCTCTAGGCAGCTTGTCGCTGCCCACCCTGCCGGCACTCTCCTGCGCCCGCATGCGCTGTGGGCCACTTCCCCGGCCACCCCCAACCTTGCTGCCCTGCAGCACTGTGCCGAGGTCCCTCCTTCCCTGGCTGGAACCAGGAAATGGGAATTTATCAATGTGGCTGTTGTTCCTCCACTCTCTGTCCTGTCCCCAGAGAACCTCCAAATCTCATGATTTTCTCCCCTGCTGTTTGTTGTTGTTTTGTTTGTTTGTTTTGTTTTATATTGGAGCCTGTCCCGTATCAGAGAGAAGACATCTTTGTGCGTGCTCTCTGCTGCAGGGGACAGAACTCCACCAGCGCCGGGCTCTAGGGGTCTCTGGCAAGCCCTTTGCTGCTGGGTCAGGCAGCAGACAGGTTCCATGCTGTTGGGGAGCCTCCAGAGGCAGGACTGCCAGCAAACACAAAGTGTGCTGCAAACAGGATCGAGAGAAGCAGTTGCAGAGATCAGACTCCTGCCCAGCAGAGCCTGCCTGGCACACTGGCTGCGGTGCATCAAGCAGGGAGGAGCACACTACTGCATTCTTGTAGTCTTCAGCCCCGCTTTGAGGAGAAGAGAGGAAAGCTCTAGTTCAGACAAATGACTCATTTTTACTGTAATCACAGATCCAGCCACACTTAATGCAACAGAGCAGCCAGCTTCACATGAAAGCTGGTTTGTGAGCCATCAGCATGTGCCATAAGCAATTATGCCTTGGAATATCTCCCTGCAGAGCCAGGCAACGATGCACTGCAGAGCTACAGCCCATGGCCACACTATCCCTTCCCATGCACACACCAGAGCTGAGGGCAGGATCTGTGCCGAGCCCAAGCAAGGGGGAAGCTGCACCTCACCTGGGCCAGCACCGGCGTCGATTCGAGCAGTAACACCAGAGTTACTGCTTTTGTGACACTGGCCCATGGGGGAGAGGGGTCCTGAGCAACGGGGACGGCTAAGGGTCATTAATGTGCCGCCACAGATGCTGCCCGCGGCCCAGCAACGGCACTGAAATTTGTGTAGATCAGGGACGGTGTGGATCCCATGGCAGCATCAGCGAGGTGTTGTTACCTTTCGTTCCCCGGTGCTGCAGTGACAGAGCAGAGCGGATGGTTGTCCATGATTGCGGTGGTTTTGCCAGCACCAGGGGCGATCTGGCTGTGCAGGCTGCTCCTGCTGGCTGTCTCCGTACTCTCTGTGCAGCCGCCCGGCGCTGCCATCTGGACGCAGCCCGCCGGCGTGCCCGGGAACGGCCGGCAGAGTGGGACAAAGAAGTCCCGTGGGGGGTCCCCGCCCTCATTTGGCTCTTAGCAGGCTGCCCAAAGGTTCCCAGCTTCAGGCCGCTCTGCCTGGCGACAGTCGGTGCCTGTCTCGGGCCCTGGGGCCGGTCCGACCCACGTTCCGCGGGGCCTGGCCCTCGTTCCTTGCACTCCCGCTTCAAGCACCACACGTCCGGCAGAGCAAGACATCCTCAGGGCCCGGTATAGAAGAGCCCATTGACACCGGCGGCGCCGGCGGGACCTGCGGGGGGGGGGTGGGGGTGGTGGGGTGGTGGTGGTGTTGAGGGAGCCGCGCGGCCGCCAGGTGTCGCCAGAGACCGCGGGCGAGGGGGCGCGCAATGCCAGCTGTGGGCGCCAGGAGGCGCCAGGGTCTGGGGCTGCCGGCGGGCCCCGCGCTCCCAGCTCATCCTCGTCTGCACATCGCTGGGGGCCACCGCCTGCCACGGCTCTGCCTGAGCTGCTAGCCCGGGGTGCTCCTCCTAGCCGTCTTCTGAGCGGGCTCCAGCCCTTCCCGGCCTCTGCGACCTGGGCTGCGCACACGGTCCAGCCTCCGCCAAGTGCACCCACCAGCATTTCCCAGCTGGGAAAGGGAACAGGACAGGGAATGCCGGCTGGTCCTCAGCTTAATCTGATTCCAAAGCAGGGAGAGGCAGCTGTGACCAGCAGAGGGGCAGACCTCATTTGAAATAAGCAAAAGTTCTTCCAGCAGAAGGTTTTTGGAAAGAAAAAAAACCCGGGTTCTGGAGCGGTCTGGGGAGCGCTGCTGTGCCTGTGCCGAGGATCAGAAGGGCCTCGGGATGCAGAGACAACAATCAGGAGGCCCAGAGGATGTTATTACCTTGAAGATGTTTTCCATCAAGTGCTTCAATGAAACATGACCTCCTCCTCCTCATATGATTCCTCTTCTCAGGATCCCTCCCCATGCAAGCAGGAGGTTAATTTCCAAAATACCCCTCAGCTCCCAGGGCGTGCCTCAGATGGAGATGAGCCACACTTCCCTCCCCCTCAGGCTGCTTGCCCGTGTTAGCAGCCTCCCCTCCACTCATGCTTTCGGCTGGGCCACGGATCAACAGGAGGTGTCTTAAACCAGAGGTTGTGATCAGGAGGGGCTGGAGCAGCAGGTTCCTGCCACAGCAACGCCTGAACCTGCTGGAAGTGAGGAGGAGCTGAAATGGAGCAAGGCAGTGTCATGCTCACCTGCTTCTCTGTGCTGGCCAAACAGGCTCATGGGTCAAATCAAATGGGTGCTGCCCAGGGCTCCTGCTCTCCGTGTCACAGGCAGCATTAAACATGAAAGTTTTCTTTAAACAATGAAACTGGAGGCGGGAATGACCTCAAGGCTGTCACAGCAGAGATCTTTTAGTTAACCCTGCAGGACTTCAGTACTTTCATGTGTGGAGGAACTTTGAACTACTTCAGACCTTGACTGCAAACCTTCCGTTCTGCCATAGCTCAGAGAACCACACACTCACCCAGCACCAGCTGAGCACAGGCAAAGCTGTGCTGGAGAGGGAGGCTAAAGATGCACCACACCTTCCCTCCCTGCTTCTGTCCTCAGCAGCTGTTCCCTATCTTATGCCTTTGGGCCAGGGCTGGCGAGAGGCTGGTACAGAGACAGAACACACACTGAAGTGACTCTTGTTCCTCAGCTGAGAGGGAATCTGGCTAGGGAAGGATGCACTCATCTGAGCTGCTGTGCCCAGGGACGACCTGGTTTATGCTAACTTGGGCAGCAGAGAACCCACTTCCCTCTTCTGCTGAGCTCAGTGAGGGAGGCAAATGGCCCCCTAAGCAATGCTGTTTTTTAAAGGAGAAAGTGGATTTGGTGTTTAAGAAACAACTTGAAGACAGAAGTCTTGTGGTAGGAAACTGTCTGCCCAGACTTCCACTGTCAACATCTCAGTGTGTTGTGACTTGACCCGACTGCTCCACTGAGAAAGCTCAGCCAGTTCTTCATCTCCACTGTGGCAACCCAGCATAGCCATACCCTTTCCACATCCCTGTTTGTCCCCCAGGACCTGGGTGGAGCCATCAAACCACTTCCCACGGACCAACTAAAAAGCTGAGTAATGGCTCCTTATCCTCTAAATTATGGCACTAAAGCTGTTGACATGGCAGTAGAAGACCACTGCCTTCACCCTCCTTGGTCATCAGGCCCTGCTGTCAGCCCTGAGCCATGTTTCAAGAACCACAGAGTCCAACCAGCACCTATCAATGACCACCCCAGAAGACAGAGACATTGCACTTCACAGTCAGCACCCATCTCTGTCTTGAGCTAGGCAGCTCTGATGGAAGCAGCCCCACACCTTTGCTGCATCCATCATCTGCTGGAATCTGCACCCCAGTTGTGGGGAGAGCACAAGGAGAAAATCACTGCAAACAGCTGCCTTGGGTTTGTGGTCTCCTGCTGGTTTTACAGCACTCACACCTTTGTGTGCGGAGACAATGACTCAGCCTCTTTCCCCTTAAGAAGCTGTTCCCTTCTTGGTTCGGTGCTCTTGAGGCCAGACCCAGAGGGATGTTTTCTGCCCGCCAGTGAGGAATCTGCTTGCTGCCAGCTTGTACAGACGCTAAAGAATTCACAAATTCTTCCATGAAACATGGCAGACAAACCCCTCATGTTCAGAGTGGTGGCCCAAGCAGCAGCACACAGCCCTCCCCTGTCCTCTGAGGAGACAGTGGGATTGCAGCCTGTGAACACTGCTGGCAGCTGAATCCTTCAGCAGAGCTGAGCTGGGGCCTGGAGTGGCTCCACTTCAAGATCCACGAGACAAATGGGTGAGGCTGGAATGGCACCCGGCTTTGCACACCAGGTCTGCACGGACCTGATCTGGCCACCCCAGCAAGGAAAAAGTTCAAAGCAGGAGGAGCCAGCCCCCGAACCTTCTGACCCGGGGCAGCCCAGGTCACAGACCTGCTCAGAGGTGGAAAGCACAGCTCCAGCTGCTGGTTCTTCAGTCACCTCAGCTTACTGCCCCCATCTCCAAACCAAGGCCTACAGCAGAGGGCAGAGAAGCACCATGCTGGGTGACATGCCTGAGGGGGCCCTGCAGAAAGGCTGTCCTAGGCTCTGGTGGACTGTAAGGGCACAGGTGAGGAAGGCAGCAGTAGTGATCTTCCTCCTCCTCTGCCCACAGACAGCAAACAGTGCAGCCGACTTGCCATTGCCATGCCCAGACGGTGCAGCATGGCTGGGTGTAGGATGAAACTTGATGATGTGATCCATGGAGAACTCACTCCACTGTTCAGCTGTCAGGGCTCAGAAGAGTTTTCACACACCCCAACCACCCCTGCCCAGGTGTAATCATCCAAACCAGGCTGCTGTTAATAGCTGAGGTCTTTATTTAAATTTTTTTATATACAGTAAAAGTGCCACAGATGAATCTGCGACCACCAGACAAGACAAATGTAAATCTCTCTCAACAATTAGCAGCTTAAGATCTATAACTACAGTGTTACGTTCACAAGTGTCATTTCTGTACTTCTCAACCCGTGCAAGTGAGTTTTTATGTTTATTTTTACACTTTTAAAACACACTTACAGCTAAGTCAATTCCTACAACTCTACCACCTGGCATACAACAACAGACACACAGGGGTTTACTCTTTAGCCACATTCAGAATTCACTTAAAAACTGGCAAAACTACCCAAATCTGACCCCCCCCTCGCTGCTCGGCTTCCTTTGTTACAATGCTGCTTTTTTTTTTGTTAAAGAAATGCATATTTGAACAGCTGAGAGACAGTGCTTGTCTGTCCCGCTGCAGCAGGGACAGGAGTTGGCATTTCACCTGACCAGCCCACAAAGAACTAGTGGGACCCGACTGAACCATTGCAGGCATTGCTGTGAGCTTGCTACTGTGGTACCATTAGACTGAGCTAATGAGGCTGAGAGAAAAGAGAACTTCTGGGAGCTCAAAACGGTTCGATTTTTTTGCATTATCTTTCTTGTTTACATTGAAAAAAGCTCATAGTGGGGGGGAACAGATGAACTTCATCTGACCCTCAGAACCTCAATGGGCACTGCTTTGTGAACAGCCCACTCTTGCCCACAACAAGCAGAGTTGATATGTGCTAAACACAGCTAAGCAATTGCAGAATCGCTTCAACTCTGATAGGAAATGTTTTGGAAAACATTCTAGAGCTCAGAGATGGCCGCTAAACAGTTGGCACCCATGAGGAAGGGTAACAGAAGGACCTCACACACACACTCACACACGGGGCAGGAACTCTTCTATGCATCACCCAGAAATGCTCCACCGAGACAGCAACACAGTCACGAGGGAAGAGAGCTTTAAAGCTAGAATCACATCTCCAACAACAATCATTGTTAAGCTATCAGAAACCACCGCAGACCGTCAAAGTGAAGAGGGAGGAAAAGCCCAAAACATCCTCCTAATGCAAAAGGCAAAACACATGGCAGTCGTGTGAGGATATGAGGAGTGGATGCAGCATCATACACAGCATCACTGCAGACAGCTTTCTGGAATGGAAGAAACTGTCGAGAGAGAAAGAGACAGACAGACATTGTCCAGAGCCAGGTGAACGTGGCCTTCACCAAACACCTTTCCAGATCTACATTTCTACTAAGCCTGTGCCTTTTGGCAAATGAGCAAATGGCATTTGCTGAAGATGAGACAGACTTGAGACATGGAATGAAATGTAAAGAAGAGGACGGATAAACACTCCCTTCAAACATGCCAGGCCAGTGACACCGAGTGACCAGATCCATACAACTTCCAGCTCCTTCCTGCTTTGACCACACATAAACCTACCATGAGCAATTCTAGCACGATCAAAACTGAGAAACACAGAGCTGCAAAGGCCAGGACTCAGAAATAAAGGCAACCAAGCTTTTGAGTAAGGTGCCAGATCAGAGCTCACTGCTGTTCACACCTGCTTCTGGCTAAGAGGAAGCCATCATGACCCATCCAATACCCAACCAGCCAGAGCAGGGTGCTGAGCAGCACAGCTTCACTGGAGCCAGGAGGGAATGTTGATGCAGTGTTTGCTCTGCCTGCAGCCCTGCACAAAGCACTGTCACTTTTGGCAACTTGTGTCTGAAGTAGGACAGGAGCAGATCAGTGCAGGTGGGGACAAGGAGAGGTGTGCTAGAGTCCCTGGGCAGGGGGTACCTGAGTTTGCTGTGACTGCATCTGGACAGACAGAACCTTTGAAGGAAGGATGGTGGGATGGCAGAGGGGTTCTCTCTGCTGGGCATCAGACACCTCAAGGCTCTCACCCTTGTTTGAGATGCTTGTCTCCCAGCATCCAAAACTTGCACTACAGCACAAAGCCCTGGGCTGCTGCGTAAGACACGTGATGTACATGCCCCATGGCTGTCACTTCAGCTGCTTTAGGTCACTTGGGTAACACTTGGTTCCTAGAGGAAACTTAAGCTTGGGAGGAAGGAAAACAGAAAGATCTAGGTAACACCATAAATAGTTTGGAAAGAGAATCCTGGAGACTTTTTGGATTTCATGGAGAAGCAAGTTGAGTCTTGGCTTTGTTAGTGAAAGGGCTACCAGTTAAAAACCAGCAGAGTGAATGCAGAGTTGTTGGACACAAAGCCTGCCAGCACCAACAGATCGCCACAACAGTGTGCTGCCAGGACTTCAGAGTGATGTGTGAAGCTGACATTTCCTTCAGAGCTTCTAAAAGGCACCAGGTACCTGCCCCAGGGCTAAAGAGGATGCACTCTATGGCACACCACACAGGACAGTGTACGAGGACCTTGACACAGACACACAAATGATCTTACCAGAGCCTGACAGCAGGAAAACTTTGGTTTCACTTTTTAGGGGTTTACTTAAAAATTACATCAGAGAGACAACTTCTGAGACAACCTTTCTTCTAAGTGGACTCTTGGTTCAGTGTCTCTTTCCTGAAAATAACCTTTTTTTCCCCCTAGAAAGGGATGAAGAGAAATACCTTATTCTTATCCTGAGGCCAGGAATGAGAGATGAGGTGCAAATGAGAACTAAAAACACATTCTCCTGCACATCTGGAGAAGAGAGAAGTGCCCTGCACGACAAGAACATGTGAAGAAGACAGATAGTTCCCATGATGCTGCATCTGCATGCCCTGGAGGACAGACCATAGTGTATGACCAGTGCTGTGCTCCAGACAGGCTGGCACTAGAAACTTCTCTCTGCCCTCCTCAGAACTGGTTCAGGACAAGACGGTTCACAATTATTCACGCATTTCTTCATTTAAAAGCATCACTTCTTTATTTAAAAGGGAGGAAAAAAAAAAAGGAAGGGGAAAAAAAAAAAGCAATGACCCTCCCAACCCCTTTCAAAAACCCCCCAATAATAATAATAATAATAATAATTATTATTATAATAAAAAATCCTATTAGAAACATAAGGAAGCACTGAGAGTTGGAGTATTACACTCTTCAAGTATGCTGTTTGGATTTTTTTAATCTGTGAATATACATATATAAAAAAAAACTTAAAAGTGCGACCAAGGGCTTCTGCCTGGAGAGAAGTGTTTCAAGGACTCCTCCTCCAAAATACTGTAGCACAGCTGTGCAGTTACTGCGGATGGCAGGAGGCCCCCATGCAGCTGCTGGGCAAAGCTGGACAGAGGTGCAGCATCACTGCCAGCTGGGTCAGCACCAGCAGCCAACGCGGACGCGGAGTTGGACAAGAGATCCACACTCTGCTGCTTGGCTCTTGGTAAGGGAAGAGACCACTCTGAGCACGTGCAGCTGGCCATGGAATGTGAGCAGACTTCACAGTACGAGTATAGTGTTGCAGGGCTGCTGCGGTACCATCACCAGAGGCTGAGTGCAGGGCAGCACAAGGCTCGTGGGAAGCTGACCGCGCTCTCCTCCTGCCATTAGGCCTCCCGTGGCGGCCTCGGCCGCCATGGGCACTGCCCACGGTGTGCTCCGCATCTCTTCTGTTTGTTTCTTTTGTACACTTTAAAGAATCTTAAGATTTGCATCCAAAGAGAACCATGCTACATAAAAATGATCCAGGATTCTCACCAAAAAGAGTTCTCGAATAAAATCTAAAAAACACTATTGCAATGCATCTGGCAGAGAAGTCGTTGTTCTAATGTAAACAGATCCACTCGGGCACGCTCCTGCCCTGGCCTGCCCAGGCTCGCTCGGCCAGCTCCTGCCACCATCATCTGGGGGGTGACAAGAAGCGTTCCAAGTAGCCGGTGAGGGCGTCCCAGTGCTTCCACAGAAAGGCAATGAAAACCACCAGAAATAAAGTGCTGAACGTCCTGTTGCGAGTCTTCATCAGCGGCACCACGCAGTTGGCCACGGTGGAGACAAAAACCAGGAGGACAGCCATGACGGCCAGGAGGATGTTGATGAACTTCCCCAGCAGGTTCCTGGCTGTGGCGCTCTCCAACCCCTCCAGTTGCACCACCTGCTGCTGCTGCTGCTGCAGCTCCATCTTGGAGATGCGGGTCTGGCAGGCCTCCAGGGCTTCCTGTCAGCAAGAACACACTGCTGGGTCGCTGGCAACCCACCAGCCCCACCAGGAGGGGGACAGCCCACGGCTCCTACCCTACCAAGCAGGCCAGTGCAGAGCCACCCTCCTCACACCTGACACTTCCATGCAGGCCATGACGCACATCCTGCAGCAGAGGAAGCCGTGCCACTTCATGGCTTGTGGTACACCACTTCCTGTCAGTCACACCAGGGAGGCTGGACAGAGATGAGAGTAGCCTTTGCTACAACACACCCATCAGTGCCACTGTGCACTGTCAGCTGGCTATCCTTGCAGGTGGTGCAATGGCCACCAGACCTTGCCACCAGATCCTGCAGGAAGAGGATGCTGCCAGTCCTCAGCCTATGTCCAGAACGGGACATATGTCCAGAGCGGGTGACTCCAGCCTGGATTTCAGGAGATGATCAAGGGAACAAGGGTGCCACGTCCATTCAGGACTCTTTCTCCTCCTCCCCATTTCCACCACTTTCCTTTCACTGGCTTGTGCTGTGCTTGTCCCACCCTTGTCTGAGCTCATTCCATTCTCTGGCCAGCCTGGCAGAAAACTAACCCAATGAAAGCAACTAAACCACAAGGTTCAGTTGCATTCTGCTGGCTGAATGGGCTCAGAGAAATGTTTGAGTACCATCAAGGCTAGGACTGCACATCCAACATCTCAGAGGGAGACTGCAGCAAGTTGTGGCACTGGTATGGCTCCAGGTGACACTGCAAGAATTGGAGAAAGGAGATGTCTGGGAGAAGGGTAAGAAGTTTGACACTTACGAAACTGTCTCTAGGAAGAGGTAAAGCAAAAGTCTGTGATAGGATAAAACCACCTGGCACAAAACATCCCTACAGCACTGCTGACCTGGGTCCAATCCTTTTCACCATGCTCAACCTTGGGTGGACCAATCCCACTCCCAGCACACTACTGGCAACGTGCAGTGGGTAGGCCAAGGAGAAGGTAGAGGTTTTAAAGCAGTCAATGCAATGAGACATTTCTGCTCCTGGAGATAGAATTTTTCCTTAATCCCTCCCTCAGAATTGTCTGCCCTGCACACTGCGGTCAGCTCTGGCTACCATCTAGAAGCCTGCAGCAAGGAGCAGTCTCTGTTGGACTGGTCACTGAAGAGGGAACCAGGACTCTGTTCCTCTGCAGCATCAGCCCATGCTCTGAACCAGCTTTTTGTAGGCACTGCCGAGGAACAGTCTGTCCTACTTTGCAAGTTTATACTAAAAGTGCTGCATAGCAAAAGGGAGACTTAAAAAAAAAACCAACAAAACTTCACTTGGAAGTTTTTAATCTCACTTCTTTCTGCCTTGTTAAACTAGAGGAGAACGAACCTGAGCACGGTAATATTGCCCAGCAGGACACCTCCTGTTTTACTCCGTTGGGGGACATGGTGCCACTGTCCACACACACTGATCTATTTTAACCTTCACTTAAAGGTCATTGTCACCTGTTTCATTTCTCTGTCATCCCATCGCGTCTGTGGTGGTCAGTGAAACACTAGGAGCTTCTTTGCAGTTATGGTCCCTGAAAATATGGGGCAAGACTGCTCAACCTCCTCTAAGCAGGTGTGCTCTGGAAGGACATGGACCCCACTGGACTTGCAGCTGGATCTCTAAGTGTGCCAAAAGCACAGCCTGCTCCATCTCCATAGCAGATCATCTGGCTGAAGCCCCTCAGGGGAGGAAAAAGGGAGAACTTTCACCTCAAGTTCTCTGCTCACACTATAAATATCTGCTGTCAGTGAGCAGAACTGAGATGTCTGCTAAAGCCAGCACAAGTCTTTAAAATGGACCTCATACCCCTTTCTGAATGGGCCTTTCTTCAGTAGGCTCAGTGGCTGCTCAGATTGTTTCCCAGGTCTTTGGTTCTGTGGAAGGCCTTCTAACTTCATAACCTCTGTTTCCATAGCTTTAGTCCTCTACACAGCAAAAGAAACTTCTCTTCTCAGAACAGCTCCTTATTTGGGCAAACCCAACAGGAGGAATGGTTTCCTGGTTTGGTGCAGTGGACTCATGGAGCCACTGGGGACCACAGCTCTGAAGTTAGTGACACAGACACACCCCAAGGTCCACTCACTGTGAGCACTGCTGTACAAACAGAGCTCAGGTCACGGCCCAGTAGCTTCTAGTTCCCCTGTACAAGGGGACACAGGCTCCCACTCAGCTACAGTTTCCTGAAGAACTCTGCTCTGGAGCAGGCAGCAGCCCCTCTGCTGATGAACCTGCCGGCTGGGACATGGCCCTGCTTTGCAGAAGTTCCTTGGAGACACACCCAAGGGTCAGAGGTGGAATGAAGACCTTTTCAGAACTCATCAATACAGAGTTTGGCAACCAAGCTTCAAGCACTTTGCCCACAAGAAGTGTTCTGAAAGGCAGCGAGGCAGGGTTGGAGCCGCCTTGTCTCTGCCACCCACCTGGATGTCCCGGGCTCGCTCATAGGACTGGTAGGCAATCTTCTCCTCCATGCTGGCCAGCTCCTGTTTCAAATTGAGGATCTCATTCTGGTGGAGCTCCGTCAGGTCATTCAGCTGCTCCTCGAGTCTCTCACATCTAACAAGAACAGACATGGTGCAGCTTTAATGAGCAAAGGGCAACAAAAACGTGCCAATAAGAGACACCCAACACCAGACTGCAAACCAGCACAGCTGCCCCAGTCACCACAAAGGCACACAACAGAAGGCGAGGCCCTCTCAGTAGGAGTGAGGGAAATCCTTCCAGTAGGTAAGGTAATGTCAACCCTGACTCTGTCCCAGGGTGCTTACAGGGCCACTGCCAAGTCGTGCAAGAAATCAAGGGCAGAATTAAAACAGAATGTGCTGTTCTCCAAGCTCTGGTGCAAACCAAACAGTTCCCTTCCAATACTATAAGCTCATCAGCATTTTCATCTGAAGTAATGGGCAGAAAAATGGCACAGCATTGAAGAGTGACCAGTGCCTCGGAGAGCAGGGTGGTCCTGTCTGGTCTCTACATCTGAGGTCACAGGCACAGCTCTGACTTCTTTTATCCGCCATGAATGATGTGACTTAACTAGCAAAGATCACATTATTCATAGGAGGACACATGAACCACTAACCTGCAGGCTTGTTTCTCAGTTTGCTTCTGGTGCAAGGACTGGGAACAGTCCTAAGGAAGAGAGCTGCCCAAAACAGCAAAGTTATGGTGGCTCTGAGACACAGTTTGTGCCTGAGCAAGGGAGCCTCACACCGACCCCAGTGCCAGCCCCACGAGGTTATCTGAGCACTTCCAAGAAGCACCAGGGATACTCTGTATCTGTACCTAGCACCTTGGCTTTGGAATTTTGAGTCCAAATTTACAAGCAGTTCATGCTTCAATACCATTTAAAATCAGACAAGTATGCTTACTACTTCCAAAAGACAGATACACACAGAGGCCAGAGCCCCAGGGTCAGGAGCCAGCCTCTTCCACCACATTCCCTGCTTGCTTCTGACTCTGGGTAAATCACAAACAGCAGTTCTGATGGTAGCTAAGGGATGGGCACAGCTGTTGTGAGGTGTTTTTGATCTGGTTCCACTGACTGATCATGGCGACAGTGTGGAGAAAGCTGGCCACACTGATTCTATCATCTGACCCTTGGTACTGGCGACTGAGACACTTCTGAGGAACTCAATACAAAGATTAATTCCTTGGTTTAATTTTGGTTCTGTTCTCAGTCCACCTGTATTTAATGAACACACACACACACACATAAAATCAATAAATGATATTTATCCAGAAAAAAAAAAAATCATTAAGTTACAAGTTCTGAAATGAGGACACAAGCCAAGCCCTGATTCTGCCACTTTCCCAAGAGTTGCTTGGTGCTTCACAAGATGAATCTCAACAGGCAAAAGTTACCCTTCAAAAATAGTCTTGGGTTGTTTCTAATTCACAAGTCTAGTGAGGACTTTCCTTTGCCTTCCCAGTACAACATTGCTTTAAACTAAGGAGTCAGCCATAGTATGGGAATTTCCAGCAAGGAAACACACATGGTCAAGAAGCACTGAGACTGATGTCAGCCAGCAGCAGGCATGGTTTGGCCCAGCATGGTGCCACCGGAGCTGTGCAGCTGAGGCAGGACACGAGAACTGGTTTCCCAAGGATGCCCAGCTGCAAGCAAGGAAACAGCCCTGTGAAGCCTGGCTAATGAAGAAGCCTAGATAATTAGCACTGCCATTTGTTCCCACCCAGCTTAAAGAACCCAACTGGCCAACGACCAAGAACTGCCAAGAAAACGCACTCTGAGTCCCACAGGCAGCACCAATTACTTGAAACATTCAGTTTGTGACTATCTTAACAAAATTCTGCAGTGGGTTTGCTACACAAAAAGGAACTCGAGCACTTGTGGAAATGCCATGACCACGTCTTTTAACCTCCTCCCACATAAACACCCTGCAGAAAATGGCTGTTGCCAGGCAGCTTAAATCCTGTTCTCCGAGGAGGAACAATTGTATTTTAATAACTCCAGAACTACCCCAATCTACAGGAAACATAAAGAAACTCTGCAAATCTATATAGCTGAGAGTTTAAGCACAACATGATTAGCAGAAGGGTTGGCTCCCTTCCTCCTGCCCTAGTGCAGGGTTGCTGCCTTGTTTCTCAGCCAGGTTGCAGCTCCCTGCCTGGCCCCAGAGCCTTTGCAGGCTGCACGCAGAGCCAGCTGTGCCTTTGGACAGTCGCCTTTATGCAGTGTCTGGAATTCGGTTATTTAAAACCTAAAGCCAACCAACAAACCTCACAACCTACCCAGACCTGTTTTTGAAATTACACTTCCTCCAGTCATCTCCTTTCACTCCTTGTCCCATTATCTGCAATTTAGGAAAAAAAAAACTTTTTCCCCTGCTGTTTTCTCCTGGTGTTCAAATTTGAAAAGCTGAAGGGGGTTCATGTGACTTCCAGGGCCTGAAGCCATGGTTTCCCTTGGGAAGGAAGCCTCGTACTTAGCTCTGAGGTACCACAAAAATAAAATGGACAGGATACTTGTCCAGAGGGCTGAGAAGATGCTCACACATTTCCCTGACAGATGACTGCAGGATCTGTCTATGCAGCAGACATGGAACTTGTCTGTGAATGTAGCAGGGCCTCGACTGATCAAACCCCACTGGATTTCAGGTATGGAAAATTCTTCACTGAAGTCCAGAATTATTTTTTCACTAAGTAAAATGTGAAACTTCTCCTTTAAGTTAACAAGAAGAGAATAGAAACTCCTTGTGTGTAACAGAATAGTGCTGGCTGTCATGGTTATCTCGGAGGTGGTCCTGTAAAGGACACCCAGCAAGCTGCCAGGTGCTCAGCTGAAGCACAGGGCACAGGCACACCTCATTCAGAACAGTTGTGTCACATTTCCCACATCTTCTGAGGGTTACTGCTTGGAACCAGGAAACTGATTTGGAAAAGAGTGAGAAACACAGTTACGACCATCTCTGGTTTTTTTTAAGAGCTTTGAGGCATGTTAAAGTACACAGGTGCTAAACAGAGGCTTGACAGTGTGTGTGTGAGGGGAGATGTGGTGGACAAAGCCATTTTACCTGCACTCGGTGGGTGCTTTGCTGAGTAAAGAAACTCTGACCAGGCTGATGCTAGAACTCTGCAGCACACTGTGAGTAGAGTTTAACATCTACCTTCCAGCACCTCTCAGGGTGGTCCTTTCTTAACAGCCACATCATACAAGATTTCATCTGATCTTTACTTATCATCCAAGCACACTTGCTATGCTCCGAGCACACACAGCAGCAGCACGAAGCAGTACCTGTGTGCGGTACACCCCAGATCTGCTGACTGGCCCACACATGAGGGGCAGAGTTGGCTCTCAAGGCAGCAGGAGCTGGGCCCAGCACCACATTGTTCTGAGCTCCCAGCTCCCACCCTCACCCTGTGCAGGTTTCAGTGCTTACCTGGCCCCACACAATGCCTCTGCTGCCCGCCCATGCCCCAGAAAGGCCTCTTCCACCCTCCTGGACCCCAAGGATTTATCATGTTTGATCTATCTTAAAATAAGCAATGAGAGCAGACTGAAGTCCAGCAATTGAAACTACAGCAAAACATAGATCACTGAGAGCAGCAGTGCCCAGCACTCTGTCTGGTGGGAGCATGGAGGTCTGAGAGCCCTTTCCAAGGATGCTGGCTGGAGCAGAGACCCAAATCCCAGGGCTGGCCACACTCCATTTGTGGAACTCATGACTTTGCTATGCACAAACAGGTTGCTACAGGGACAAGGGAGGTGGAAATACTCAGCAGGAGCTTTACTTCAGTCTTGGCAGCACAGAGGGTGCCTGCTCCCATCGGTAAATAACTGCCATTTTCCACCCGATGAGATAAGCAGAAGGCTGCACAGCGCCTGCACTGCAGCCACAGTGGGGCCAAGGTGTGCCGGAACCTTCCTTCCTCCATGACTCAGCCCTGCAGGAGCTGCTGCCGCTGGCATGTGCTGCGGGCAGGGTGGCATGGCACAGCTGGGCACCTGGCAGCACCACCCTGGGGAACGGGAGTGACTGCACCAGCAGGCTCCCCAAGCTGCAGCTACACAGACTGGTAGACAAGGTCTGGAAGCTAGGAGAGGGAGGAAGGAGGTGGAGGAGGTCACAGAAAATTTGTGAGGTAAACCACAGCTGAGAAACAGAAACTGCAGAAACACGCAAGGGAAAAGCAGCCCAGAACCTGCAAACCACAGAGCATCCGAGAAAGAGGAAATGGATGAGGAGCAGAGGAGGGACAGGGGGGTACAGCACCTGCCTTGTTCCAACTTCCCAGTACAGCACCAACACCCTGTGCTGCCCTGCAAGCAAAGCCTCTCCAGAAGGCTTCTTTTCTAAGCTGTAACTGAGCTCAGTGCTTGTTTCTGAACGCTTCCAGGAGCAGTTAAGATACTTACAGCTTTTAAAGCTAGTTATAACTAATTTGAAACTTCAGCTTCAAACCACAATCTCCATTCCCACCTCTTCACTCTTTTCTGGAGAGAGATGGGTTTCCAGTTGGAGGAACAAGCACCAGCCTTCTCTACCAATGCACAGCATCCTCTCTGCCTATGGACACATCACACAACCTTCCAGTTCCCAGAGAGATGCTGGGTTTCACCTTCATGCTTACTTTAGAATGCAGAAGCTATCAAACAAGAACCAGGGTTTGCACAGTAGAGTGTTAATCTCACTGTGAGTAACCTGGGAGCTCCCTGTGGATCCTGCACTTGCCTGTTTACTTCTGAGAGCCTCCACAGCCAAGGGCAGACAGAGTGGTTTAACTGGTCCTTTATAGGTCACATCTTTAATGACTGTGCATCACCATCCCAGATGACAGCTCTAAAGTACTATCTTTTTATGTGTTTCTAAGTCAAACACAGATTTTCCCAGAAGCTTTTCACTCCAAGCTGCCTTTGGTTAGTGGTCAGCTCTGGGTTCACCTCAGGGGAGCTTTCAGTCAAGGTCGAGGGCCCACGGCAGATATGACATCACACTGCACTAGCTCGAGGACCTACGTGAACCTGGTCCAAGAGTTTCAAGGAAAATGCAGACACTTTAGTTGAGAACATCCATGTGTCCCCAGGGTCTTCTACTGCACTGTCAGGCAGCTCCTTCAGCTGTACTGTGCTCACACACAGCTTTCCACCAGGAACGGCTGTTACTGTACGTGTGAAACAATCTGCACAGCAACAGACAACAGGACCCCTCTCTGCTGGGCAGAAGATCAGACTCCACATCATTTCATGATATGACTCATGACAATGAGGCAACAGGAACCAAAGCTGCTGTGCAGGGCAACAAACCATTGGTTGCTGCAAAGCAACATTAGAAAGAGGTGCTGGTCCAACTTTATCTGCCAAGCTCTGCGCAGCACAAAGCTGCTTGTCTGTGGGATCCAGTGGGCTGAGCTCTGCACAGCACACACAAAGATGTCTGTCTCTGAGGGATCCAGCAGGCTGAGTTCTGCACAGCACACACAAAGCTGCCTGTCTGCGGGATCCATTGGGCTGAACCTTTTCAAATGTTCTCCCAATCATCTGATAGCAGCACATCTAAAGAGCTGCAGGGCACGCTGTGCAAACAAATGCAACAAGTGGCACAGGGCACTTCAGAGCACCTGTCCTCACACCCTGCATGTCTGCTGAGCCTCATAGGTCACACTCTGAAGCCTGACCCAAAGCAAGCTCATGACAAAAGCCTGCTATGCTCACCAGAATGAGAAGTGGGGGCTCTCACATCTGTTATGCAAAAGGTAAAAAAGCCCAGTTTAAGAATCCTGTTGACGCAGGCTGTAGTGTCCCGAATGATTGCAGAGCTCTTCCCTCCAGGGCCTAGGGACAAGCGCACAGCCTGGGGAGGACTCAAAGACCTTCTGCTGGACAGCAAAGGTCAGCCTGCTGTGAGCTCTCTCCCACCCAGCATAGAAGGGGAAGGAAAGGTATTCCCTCAGCACTTCACTATGACATTTAACTTCATTTCATTGAACCCTCCACTGCGAGGTTGCATGGAGAAAGGAAGAGGATAGCCTAGGTGTGGCAAAGGGGCAGGATCTTGTCTTTTTGGAGAGCCATAAGGAAGCTTAGCATTTGTGTCTCTGGTAGATATGGATATGAGTACTGGAGGAGGTGGGGTCAGGATACTATCCACATGTCCCCTGACTGTTGCCTTGACCCAAAACTCTGCAGGATTTTTTCAGGACACAGCACTGCCTGGACAATAGTAACTGAGTTAACATGCTCCTGGGTCTTTTGAGATACCTTTCTAGACCTCTCTGACTTTTTATCTTGAGAACTCTACAGAAAACCTCTTTCCTCCCTGTTTCTTTGTTGCACAGAAGGGGAAGTGAGCAGCGAGACAATATTTACAGAAGACAAAGCTGGGAGGGTGAAATCCTGAGGAGACTCACAATTTCCCAGCTTCCCAGAACTGGGAAGAGCCCGCTGAGTAGCACTACCCAAGAATCTGGAGCCCTGCCATTCACAGCACTCAGTACCCAGACCAGCACAACAGTACCCACCTGTACCGCTCCTCCTGCAGGGTCTGCATGATCAGAGAGTAATCCCTCTGGTAGCGAACCTTCAGGTCCTCAAACGACTCTTCCAGTCTTGCCTGTGTCTCTCGGATTTCTTGAATCTCATGCAGTATTGCATCAAACCCTGAGCTCTGCATATCCAGAGTGTTTGTTTTGGAGCTAGAAGCTCCCACAGGGCCCCCTGTTGTGCTGTTGGCTCCCACTGAGCCCGATGTGGCACTGGAGCAATCTTCTTCACTGCCATATTTTGGGCTTGACTGAAAGTTCTGAATAACACCTAGAGCCTTCCCTCCTGCCCCATCTTCCTGGCCTTCTTCTAAGGAGTCTTTCAGATTAGCAATGTTGTCTGCACTCCCGAACTTGTTCCTTATGAGGGAGGCAATCTCCCGAGGTTTGGAAACCACAGCTCCTGCTGCTGAATGTGTGGCTTGGGAGAAACTGGACAGCCCACCTTTCACGCTGTCTACCACTCCCTCGCTGAAGCCAGTGACTTTTGCTCCAACATCTTTCAAGCCCTGATGCATGTCCCTGAAGACATCCTTCGTCTGCCGAGGGATCCCATTCTGTTCAATCTCTCGCAGCTTCCGATGGTAATGTTCTAGCTTCTTCTGCAGCTGCAAGATGGTCTGGGCTGACTTCTGATTCTTCTTCTCAAACACCTGCTTTATGCGGGCAGTCTGCTGCTTGTCTGCATTGTTAGCCAGTTTCAGGTATTCTGCCACATTATCGTCACGGGCGGTTTGTTCGATCTTGATCTGCTCAGTCAGCTTCAGGATTTTCTGCTGCAGGTGTGTGATAGCCACTTTTGTACGCTGAGGATCTGGGGTCCCATCGACAGAGTCTGCATTGATGCTGCCATCAGTACTCGAGGCCACTGCACTGGACGTCTGTGCTAGGCTGCTGACTTCCAATCGCTCAATCTAAGCAAGGAAAGAGACAAGTGTAAGCTTCACTAATAGAGACCTTTCTCTTACTGGTGCCAGCCAACTTGCCCAGAGGAGGTAATTTTGCAGAAATGCACCTTTTTTTCAGCTGTCCAGGGCAGAGGAACAACAAACTGAGCTTCATGTGCTTTACAGACATCCAGTAAAAGCTGAGAAGAAGCCAAATCTCTCATACCGAAACCACCTTCACAGCCTCCAACAGCCAAAAACTCAAGCAGAGAGCAAGACAGAGCACTCAAGTTTGGCAGGCTGAGTTCCTGGAGGTTCTTATAAGCCCAACAGCTCCCTCAGCTAGCAAGCGAAGACAGAAGGTGACAATGAAAGAGCGAGGGCCGCATATCAGCAAACCAAACCTACTCCCAGCGCTGTTCGCAGAAAAGCAAACAAGGAATCCGAGAATCGAGGACCGTCACCGTCCACGCTCCACAGCGGAGCAAGCGCCGCTTGGAGCTCTGGCAGCCCGCCCCGCGGGGCCACCGGCGTCGCGCTCTGCGAGCGGGCAGAGCGGCAGCGACCTGCAAAGGGCCAGTCCCGCGTCCAGCAAAGATCGGTTACAGGCTACCGCAGCGCGGTCGCACCGCGCGGGCACCCACACACACGTCGGCCGGGCCGGGCTGCCCGCCCGGCTCCTTCCGCGCCCGGGGCCGAGCCGCCGCGGTACCAAATGCCGCTCGGCCCCGGGACGACGCACCCCTGCCCGTCCCGCGGTACCTTGACCCGGCCGGGCAGCAGCGCCCGCTCCCCGTGCATGGCGCCGGCCGGCCGGCCGGCCGCATGGCTTCGATAGCACCAGCGCCGCCGCGCCTCACCTGGGCCCGCCCCGGACAGAGCGGCCCCACGCCCGCCAGGGCGCCTCGCGCCGGGAGGGAGGACTTCCGGGGCCCCGCGCCGGACAATCGCGCCCCAGCAGCCTCCGCCGGGCAACCACGGAGCGCGGCCGACAGCGACCAACCGTAGGCACCCGGCAGCTGCCGGCGTGGCGAGGGGGCTCGGGACGGGGGAGCGGCTGGGCCGCGGGGAGCGGGATGAAGGGGGCAGATGGGGCCCAAGGAGTTCCTCTTCTGTGCACTCTCGCTCCCCAAGCTTCTGCCCGGTCACGGCCCGCCCCCGCCACCAACAGCCGCTGCGATGACCGAAGTCTGGCCGCGTTCTGAACGGTAACGTCTGCAACTGTCATCTGCCGCCGCCATTGCCAGGGCCGAAGCCCCTCGCTTGATTGGAAACCTCGCAAACCCGGGGGCGCCTCGGGCTCTGCAGGGGCTGAGTGATTCGTACCCCACTCATGGAGCAAACAGCCTCGATGGAAGGTGGCTCTCCGCCCTGCGGCCAGCAGCCCATATTGTTTTATTGAGACAACCACCTACCAGCTCAGTTTCTCCCCAAACGCAAACACCTTCTCCACGTCTGTCCTGTGACTACGCACTTTACAAAACAAGGTGCTACCAGAGCAAGCTTTATCCCTCCCTGCTGTCCACCTTTTCTGTTTGATAGAACAGAACTGGCATCGTGCCCTGTGCTGCAGAATTCTGGCCAGTGCCCCAGTGCCCAGCTGGGCCAGCATGGGCCTTCCCAGCAGCATTACACTGAGGTGCCCTGTTTGCCAACACATCAGACACATCCAAAACTCAGCTCGACGAGTTCAGTTAGTTGCTGGAAACCAGAGTATCAGTTTTCAGTCTGCAGCGACTGCACAAGTGTCCACCCAACTCTTCTGAGAGTGCTCAGTTGTTGAAACCCTGGATCTCTGGAATGGAAAATGAGTGCTGGGAGTTCACCCTGATCCATGGGACCAACAACACGCGTGACATCGGGCGAGTACAGAGCACACACCTGTCTCTGAGATCTAGGGGGACAGGAATTCTGAGGAGGTGTCTCACTGCATGTGTGCTGCTTCACAACCCAACTTGATTTAAGATTTTCCTGTCATGGATCTGATTTCTTTGTACGGTCTAGAAGGAAGTAAAGATCCTGTGTGCACTGGGCATGCCTGACCTAGAGAGCATCAACTAGCTCCCCGTGGTGGAACTGCTCAGCAGCTTGGCTGAGGTCAGGTCTATGTACAGAAGCACACAGCAATCTTTGCTGCTTTGCCAGCCACCACCATCCATAAAGCTGCACAAGCAGACCCTTCCCTTCAGCACGCTGATATATGCTGAGTTCTCCTCTCAACTACCTTACAGAACAAGCTTGCTGCTCACACGGCGCCCTGGCAGCCCTGTGCAATCCTCTGCACATGCTCCAGAGGAAGGGAATTTTGGTATTAATGGCAGATGAAAAAAAGACAGATCCACAAACCCAATGCAAACTTTCCAGAGAGTAATTTGAAATAACTCTTCTCTCCATGAATAAATAAGTACCTTTGTACTGGGCAGCAACAGATGCAATAGCAGGACTGAGCAGTGTCCCTGACCCAAGCCAGTGCTGACCACACTGGGCTGTGTCAGCTCTGCCACAGCATGGATTTGCTGCCAGCTGAAATGTGGTGTCACAGAACGGATGGGAAGTTATCTTGCAATAAAGAGTTTCTGTCAGCTTATTTACTCCCAGTTGGGTCTAATTAATGTATATGTGGATAATTACTATCAATTACATTAATAGTATGCTCTCATACAAAAGTTTTGTTAGAGAAAGAAAACTAGAAACTCTCTCCTGCCCTTTTAAGACAGTTGACACCAGCCTATTTCCCCAGGTTGTCTTCCCATAGACAGAAAATAAAGCAGAGTGAGCCACGCTGGGAGGCTCGCTTTGGGGTGACCAGCTGTGGGGGTACTTCTGACCTAAGAAGAAACGTTTCTCCAATTAAAAAGTGGATGGCTGCACAAAGTGCTGCTCTGGAACAGAGCTGGGGTAATTTAAGTGCTTTATCCATATTGACAAGGCTTTGGAAAGGGAAGATTCAGCACAAAGCAGATCCCTGGGAAATGCCAGTGACATATTATTGACTGAAGATGACTGGCAATCTGTCCTGAAAAGCCACTGGCAATTGAAGCCTGGTCATCGCCACTCCTTTTCTACACAGGGACTGCAATTCAATTAGCCACCCTCTCTTGCAAGGCCACTTCCCAGTGTACTGACTGCTTTGGCACTGTCCCATGAACCACATTAAATCACATCAGAACCTTCTGCTTTCTCCTTCAGATCTCACCAAATTCCTGGCACTATCAAGACTCTGCCTCCTGCAGAAGTCATTCCATGTACTTACTCTGCAGCAGCCCCAAAAGCACCTGTGTTGTTCCCTTTTGGCACTGCTAAAGACAAGGTTCCTTGTGATGGTGCTTCACCCCATCACAACCAGCCCAGAAGCTGCAGGTGGTGCAGGTGCTCACAGAGCCCACAGCTGTTTTCTTACACAAGCAGAGAGCTGGCTTGAGCAGACAGCAGGGTTCAGAGCAAGCCTCCTGTAAGGAAACTGCTTAGCTTCTGCTTCCTCCTCCCTTGTCTGGAGCTTTATAAACACGACTGGAAAACATTGCAGCACTTGGAATAAAAACATACAGGACAAGGTGAGAGAGGGGAGCCGCAAATGCTGACAAGTGGGGAGAGCAGGCCCAGAAGGCAGTTCTCAGTGCCCCAGGTGCCCAGATTAACCCTGCTCCCAGTAACCCAGCACCCCAGGGGCAGCAAATTCTCACTGCCAAAATATGCAGGACCTGCTCTGTTTCCTTTTGCCCACTGGGCTTAAGGCAGTCCAGTATCACAGCATCACAGTATCACCAGGGTTGGAAGAGACCTCAAAGATCATCACTGAAGATGTTCCAGAGGATGGGGCCCAGCACTGATCCCTGGGGCACACCGCTAGTGCCAGGCCTCCAGCTGCATGTGGCACCATCCACCACCACTCTCTGGGCTCGGCCCTCCAGCCAGTTCCTGACCCAGCGCAGAGTGTTGGCATCCAAGCCACGAGCTGACAGCTTAGCCAGCAGTTTGCTGTGGGGGACAGTGTCAAAGGCCCTGCTGAAGTCCAGGTAGACCACATCCACAGGCCTCCCCACATCCACCAAGCGGCTCACCTGATCATAGAAGGAGATCAGGTTGGAGAGGCAGGATCTGCCCTTCCTAAATCCATGTTAGCTGGACCTGAGCCCTTGGCCATCCCTCAGGTGTGCAGTTATTGCCCCCAAGATAATCTGCTCCATCATTCTCCCAGGCACTGAGGTCAGGCTGACAGGCCTGGAGTTCCCAGGTTCCTCCATCTGACCCCTTCTTGTGGATGGGGATCACATTGGCAGTTTCCAATCGTCAGGGACCTCTCTGGTGAGCCAGGGCTGGTGGAAAATGATGGAGAGAACACAGGCACAGGCAGACAAACACTGAAGGGTTTGTTAGAGGCTTCAGGCTTCCTGTCTGGAAACAGCCCTCTTTAGCAGCTTCCTTAGCATGCAGCCTGTACGAGCTGCATGGGCAGCAGCCTCGGCATGAGGCTGTGACTTGCTAACCCATCCATCAGGTGGGCAGATGGTCTCCTGCTCCAGGCACAGGCAGCAGCAGAGACCTGCAGGCTGCCACGGCAGATACAAGACAGTTCATTAATAAATAAGGTCCCTAACACCTTATGTGGAATAAAAATTAGAGGGGAGAAGCAAGAGCATCCTTTGCATCTCCCCACACCAGCAGCATCCACCAGTGCATGTCTAACCTCCGTCACTGCTCTACTGCACATTACAAGACTCAGCCCCAGTACCCTCAGAGCACCCATCCTGCTGGATAGCACATCCCCACCCCTCCAGTGACACCCCAGGAGTACATGGAGTGACACCTCTGTTTCAAACCATGAAGCAAGGGCCTGAGTGCTTGCTTGCATTCCCAGAACATGCCCTGTATGCAGTGGAGGTACAAACCAATTCTCAGTGTAGGTACTACTGCTGATTCCCCTCAGGCCTTCCGGCACCTCCAGCTGGACACAGAATTATTTACTTCCTCGGCACTTGAACGGGCTCCATCTCTTACCCAGAGACACTGTTGGTCAGCTTTGCCAGCAAATGCTCATTAGTTAGATTATAACTGGGGTTTCCAAAAGAGACAAAGAGTTTTTGCCTGTGAGCAATTGACCCTCAAAACGGTGGGAAGATCATCCTGGTTCTGCAAAAGAAACACTGTGAGAAAAATTACTCAAAAACAAAACCAGGAAAAAATTCCAACCCAACTCCTTTGGCTGCCTAAGATAGCAATCAGAGCAGGGAGCCAGCACTGGGAGCACCGGGAGGAAGCAGCTTTGTACCTGACTCACAGCAGTTCAGCACTGGTGGGTGGTGATCACTGCACCAGGAGGTGTGCTGGTGTGACAGCTGCCAGAGCACAGCCACGCCTGTGGGTTCCGGCACGGTCAGCACGCCCTGTGCAAGAGGGAAGAGATGGCAGATGCCCAGCAAGTGACAGACGGGCCTCTAGCAGTTGGCAGAGCAGTGGCTCAGCATGTGCTGGGGCCTGGTGGGCAATGGAGGGCTCCCTTTCGCTGATGGGGGTGCCAGGGCCCTGTCTGACTCAGCACTGGCACAGCAGGGGACAGAAAGGACAACAGGTCCCTCGGAGATAGGTGCAGACCAGCCTGGGACCCAGGCAGTGATAAGGAACCTGGAGATGGTTTTATCCATAGGAAGTTCCCAAGCCTGGCTCCACGAACTACAGGAAGGAGAAGTGACCTGAGACTGTTGAAGGTGGCAGCAGGGCAAATGAACAAGCCTGAGGCTGTGGCCTGGGGTACAAACCCCTCACCTCTGGTAAAGCCAGCTGCAGCAGGACTCTCTCAGGGCTTTGTCACCTCATTCGATATCAAATGAAGAGGTGACTTCCCACACTGCTCCACATGCCAGAAACAGAGTTCAGCTACACAGCAGCTGTGCTGGTTTGAGGCTAATTGGAATATTTTAATAGAAAAATATATTATAGGCTGTGAAAAGGAAAACATGGTGATGTCTACTTCACTCATAGGCTTGCTGAGATGTTTAAGAAAAGAACTAAAAACATAGATAAGTCACTCTCTGGGGCACAGTGTCCTGGGGGTCTAGCTTCTGGGTTTTCTCTGCAGATTAATCTTCACTAAGCACTTTCCTTCTAACCCCCCTGGCCCATCCTCCAAACTCACGTTATGCTTAAGGCAAACCTTGGGGTAAGGTGTAGAGGTGGAGAGAAGGTGGAAGGGTGGTTGGGAGCCCCTCCTGGGGTCTCTGATTTCTGGGAGGGGAGTTGTGTTTCTGTATTCCCTTTAACTTGTATATGTAACTATTCCTGTCTATAGTGTATATCTCTGCTTGTACATTGTGCTGAGCTGTAAATAGAGCTTCAGTCCTTAACTTCCAGTTGGCTGAGTTCTAGTCTGGGTCATTTTACAAAGTGTGGGGGGCAGGGAACTCCCAAACCATCACAGCAGCCATGTGCATTTCCCTGCTATCTGTCAGCAGCAGAAATCCCCAAAGGAGATCAATATTTCAGCTCCATCAGCCACTGGGGTGGGGGCAATGGTGCAAGATGCTGCTGCCACATGACATCGCACTTACTGTGTCAGAAAGCACTGCAAGTGGTATCTGTCACAACCAGCACAACCCCTCTCACAGGGGAGCCTCAGGAGAGGTTCTGCTAGTGCAGTGAAACCACTGACCATGGGCAATTCCTGCAGCACAGTCAGACTGGCAGGTTCTGCACCTTTCCTGCTTGAAGCTGTCTGCCTGGGGCACCATGCCTCTAGGCAAGCAAATGCTGCCCCTTACTAGCTAAACCCTATCTGAGCCACAAAGCTGACCTACACCCTTCCCACCAGTGGCTGTGTACACTCACCCTGATGGCCTATCAGCCAGGAGCAGTATGCTGACACAGGACCTTGCTCGAGCTGTCTCCTCAGATGGATGGAGACACACAGGACCAGGCACCAGCTCTGCCTGCCAGCACTTATTTACACCCTGGAGACAGAAAGGACTTACACAGCACCGTGCCACAGCTCCCCAGAGATGTCTGTGGCCCTTTTCATGCTCTTTAGACCTCCCAGTGCCACGAGAGACCTTCCTGACCTCCATTCCCTGAAGCCTGGAGTAAATACACCTCTGCAGTATAAATACACCATTTTAGCAGTGACTTTCCAAAGCTACAGAGGTTGGTTGTTGGCCGAGTGAACACCCACACAATGGGTAAGGCAAGCCCAGGGGAACCAGCACAACATCCCCAATGGACCAGCAGGCCAGAACTGAACTATACACAAGAGCTTGCAGGAACCTGGGCTTTGAGGGTGCAGGTGAAAAAAGTGAAAAGCGGTTGCGGAGTTTTAATCAAAGGGGACTGCCAATTAGGCCAGAAGCTACAACAATAAGGACAGGAAATGAGGTAAACCAAACAAAAGGTATAGGAACTGGGAGGGGAGGGCAGATTTGGAAGCAGGTCTATCCAAGTTTTTATCTGAAAGTGGCTCTGCAAAATGACAGTGTTTGTAGGTTTGTTAGGAGGGTGGCTGGGGCTGAACTCTGTTTTCCCAGTATGTCCAAATCGCATCTCCTTACCTTAGAGACACAGTTTTTGTTAACATTTCCCAGAGAGCAGTTTGTTTTTTTTTTTTAATGCTTCCAGCTGTTGTCAGATAAATCCAGATTATTACTGCATCATATAGACTCAGAGCAGAGCACACTAGGGCTGGAGTCTGGGGGAGCAAACATCTCTGTGTGATCACTGCACAGAGCATCCACACATGGGAGCAAGGTTCCCCCTTGATAAGGAGAGGTTTCTCTCTTGAAGTGATACATGCAAGCCCTCTCCAAGTATTTGGCCTGAAGGGCTCCTGCACACAGCAACTGCATGTCTACATGACTGCACCACAGAGCGTGACTGCAAAAGCCAGACTGGGAGCAGCTGATTGCATTGACAGTTTATACAAAATGTAAGTATATCAAAATAGCAGGATTCATCCTTCCCATGAACACATTTCTTTGTCACCCCTGCACAATATTTCTCGACATATTGTTTACTTCTTTAAAGTCTTTCCAGTATCACACAGAGTCCATCACCTAACATTAGAGTTTCCAGACAGCTACACGACAGAGCTGACCTCAGATTCCTCTCCTGTTCAGTTCCAAGGGCTGCAGGCTGCTCCTGCATCAACACCAGCTAAACCCACAGGATTGCTCCAAGTGGCCAGCTGTTTGCCAAGGACAAGGAGAAGCAATGTAGGCAAGGACAGTCCCCAGAGCACTGGGACACACACTCCCCAGGGCTGCAGACACCTGGCACACGCTTCAGAAGCCAGGCAGAAGGAAACAGTAAGCAATGGGACTTCAAGGAGGAAGGAGAGTTCTAAGGATGATGAATATCAACCAGAGAAAGGTATCAGGGCACTAGTCTAGAAATCCACAGGGAACACTGGATTAACTAAATACTGGAATCACTGTGCTGCTTCCAGTATTCTTGTAAAAATCCAGGGGCCTCACCCAAAACCAGAGACAAGCCTGACTGCAGCAGCATCTCCACAACACAGGCTGGAAAGCTTCTTAGGTTGCCTTGGCAGCAGGACTGCCCACACCTGATCTGGAAAGCACAGAACATGTTATCCTATGCTCTCTCCATCCAGTTCTCTCTCCAGCTCCCAGCAGTGATGCATTAGCCTGCTGTTACACATGCTGAGATATGAAGCAGACAGATCTAGCAGCCTGGGATGAGGACTCCAAACAAACCCCTGCTGCTTTGCTGCCCTCTCCCTCAGCAGCTTGTGCCACTCCAGCTCTGTGTTTCTAACAGACCTGTTCCCGAAGCCACCTGTGTGTCACTGGATTATGAAGACTGATGGATGCAGTGACAAAAGCACACATGCCAGTGTAGGGGATCTAGATCTTCCCAAAGAAAAAGGAACCTGTTAGACATTTGTGCTGTAGACACACTGGAAACACCACACCATTTCCCACACCAGACTCCTGCAGGTGACCAGTCCTCAGCAAGCCTCCATCCACAGCAAAGGTAAATGGCAAAACAAAATTCTGCATCTTTATTTCTTTCTTCCCCAAACGCTGGAGCCACAATGCACTGGAGAGCTAACTGCAGTGACTCCAAGAGAAGCAGCAGGGATTTGCAGCAGGGATCAGTGTCAAAGCCCTGTCTTGTCTCTCTCCCACATTCACTAAGTGTGTGGGGGGGAAATACAGCTTGCTGTTACCACAGAGGAGTGCAAGGGCAGTACCTGTTTGCACAGTTAAACCAAACCAGAGCACTTGTTCATTTCTGAAGGACACTGGCTCCAGGAGAAGCAGAACACTTCCCCCCCCCGCCCCCCCCACGTGGAAGAAAGTATGATTCTGCAGTTTGTTTACTACTGCCTGAGAACACATTTTGCACATCTAAACCAGCAGAACAAGAGGTCTCATTTCAAAAGGTACCAGCCCAAACACCTCTCTGACAGGGGGCTGCATTTACTAGCCCCTTCTTTTATCCTTCATTTTATGCTACAAGCCAAGCCCCAGCACAACAAAACCCAGAAACCCCCCAGAAGCAGCATCGGGCTTGATTCTGTTTATAAACTGCATCACTCACTCTAACAGGAGCCTTTTTCATACGTCAGAGCTTCCAAAGTGCAGAAGAGCTATATAAAAACCAAGCAGAGACTCAGCAGCAGCGCCTGGAGGAAGCCGCAGCATTTCCAAGGCTGATGCCACAAAACGAGGTCAAGTCGTGCTGGAGGTTTGACTAAAACAGCCAGACAAGATCAACGCTGCTGCTCTAGCGCTCTCCGCGCCCCTCTCACCTTGGCGGGCTCGCAGAAGTCCCTCTCGCAGCACACGCAGGCACAGCAGCACCACATGAACATCTCAGCGGGGCCATCTGCAGCCCTGGCCCCGGCGCTGGCTGCCTTCTACCCGGCCCCGTCCCTCCGCCCGGCCGCTCGCTGCACAGCCCGGGCAGTGCCAGCGCCGAGCCCAGCATCGCTGTGTGCCGGGTCAGAGCTGCTGTTGCTGCGAGCCGAAAGCCCTGCCAGAGCTCCCAGGAGCTCTGCTCTTCCCCAGGGCTGGAGCTGCGCGATTTAAAGATGCAGGGCTCTCCATCCCCTCTCCACACACGATGCTGTCTGTGAGCCACCGCGCAGCAGTGAGCGGGCAGCGGCGCGGGCAGAGTAGACGGGACGGAGGCGACAGGCGCTCCTTAGCGCACCGCAGCCCCTGCGGACCCAGGCTCCAGCGGAATCACAAACAGATCCAAAGATGCGCAGCAGGACATCAACCCACCCATCGACCGCACCCTCTATTTATAGCGCGACTGAAACACTGCTGTTTAAAAAACCACTGCGCGCTTTTTCACAAGATTAATGTGATCTCCTGGAAGGCTGAAACTAATTAGACAGTAATTGTCACAGGAGGAGAAAACAGTCAGCATCAGCTCTCTAACCACCAGCTCTCCGGCAGGCCCCTCAGCCTCCTTGTCACAGGACCACAGACAGACCTTTAGAAGTTGGAAAGGACCTCCAGAGGATCGAGTCCAACCTCCCGTCTGTGAGCAGGTATTCCACTGCCGTATTTAGAAGGGGTAAAGCCAAGCCTCATTACTCGGTTTATGACAGCTCTGATCCAAAGCTCCTTCTGCCATCGAGCCCTGCTCCTTCAGACTCACCCTCGCCTCATGGCTGCCTCTCCCCTCGCTCTCGCTCTCTTCTGGGTCTCACCTATACTGCCCGTTTGCAGCAAGCATTACTACTTGCCTAGGACAGAGACAGCTGCCACAAAGCCAAGCCGCACACATCTAAGTTTGATATCTCAGTATCATTAATTCAGAGCACACGAGGTGCTCCCGAGGCTCAAATACCTCCAAGCCATTCCCTGTTCAGGTCTGCAGGACAGGTAGAGAGATGCCAGGAAGCACTACTGGGGATAGCCAGAGCAGAAAGAGGCACAGCACGGGAATGATGAGAACAAGCAGCACTGCCCATACTGCCTGCTGTTGAAGTGCACTGCAGTGCCACGGCATGGTCACAAAGACCAGAAATGACATGAAATCTAACTGCTTTGATCTCCGTGGTACCATTTGTCTGAGGTTATTTTCAGGAATAGAGGGGTACCAGGCACCAAGATTCTCTGACCACAAGAGCCCTGCTTTAACAAGGGCATGGAAGACTCCATCCAGCAATGATGTTGCAAAGAAGGCTTTTAAAAAGAGACGCTTGTGTTAGTCACTGCCCTGCACTGCACATCTGCAGCTCTGACATCAGCCAGGCACCTGGGGCAGGAGAGCTGCAGAGCTCCATGTTCCACAATGCTGTGTGTCTGCCAGGTCACTTCTGGCTTTGTCAGCTCTGCTCCAGAGCAACAAGAAGCCAGAAGCAGGCCAAAAGGCAGCAAACACCCTGCTGCAAGAGTCCACTGAGAAATCTCCACTGTGAACACCCACCAAAGCAATTTCTGTACTTGTGCAAGTTCAAGGCACACTCCACATCTGTGTTTCCAATCTAATACAGTGACAAATTACAAACACCAACGAAAGAGTCACAATTCACATTCTTATGGTAGATTTCACCACTGAAAAACAGGATCCATACTGACAAACCTCCAGATTTCTAAAGCCCTTTTATCCCATCTAACAGAGGTGAATTTTTTTTTCTGCAGTCAGAAGCCTTATGCAGGAAGCAGTTTATGTTGAGTACAACCTGTCTGGATGCACAGAGACTTTGCTCCTATTCAGACAGATCATTTCACTGTATACCACAGCAAACAAATCCACAAAATCCATCAGAATGTGATTATCCAATACAACCAGGCAGCCTTCATAAGCTTTGTAGAGCAATAAAGCCAAGGCAACCTACCAGGTCGAGTATCACCTCCATTAGGAGGAACACGTTTCACTCCTCAGTGAAGAGGAAGGCATGTCTTCTTCACTCCCAAACCACAGCCACAGTGCCCTTATGTGCCCTGCTGTTAAAAGCAGACTGCTGTACCCAGGAAGAAAGAGAAACGTGATCAAGAGCCCACCAACAGCTGCTCTTCCATGCAAACAAAATTCAAACAAGTTGTAGCCCAGCAGTGAGCCCAAGTTGCCTCTCTCAGTGCTGCTGCCCTTGCTGCAGTGCTCTAAAGCCTGGCACAACAGAAGGTGATGACCACAGCAGAAACTGGATGATGCTGGTCCAAGCCTCAGTAATATGGGGACACACAAATGTTCCCAAGAATCCCATCTGAGAACAGAAGAAGCCTCACAGACTGGGCCAGTGCTGGAGTGCAGGAAGGGCATAGGGGCCCTTGGCACCCATATTCTGCACAGTCCCTTGCTGTTCTGGGTGAGCCCTCAGGGCTCCAGCAGTGAGAGCCCAGCAGAGACAGACAGTTTGTTTGTGTTCTACTGTACTTCTTTCCTGAAGTTCCTTTGTAACACTGGAGAGAGGGATTGGGGGGGGTGGGGAGTGGGAAGGGAGGGCAAATGAGCTTTGATGCAGCTTAAAAACTTCTGAGATTAGATGCTCATATGATCCCTGTACCAAGATGATAACTCTTTCCAAGACTCCTTAGAATCAAAACACCTGGGGAAATAACACAGCAGGGGCTGGATCGCTGTATCTGGGGAAATGTGAATGTTGCCAAATATTAAGTAATGAGAAATATGAAGCAAGGGCAAGCAACCAGTGGACAAACTGAAGAGTTGTGATCATTCCCTCACTGCTCTTCTCCTTGAAGTGGTGCTCGGCCTGAGGAAAAAAGGCAATCTCCAAGTCTGCTCCCTCATCTGCAGCATTTCACAGGTGAACACCTGAGATGCATGTGTAAGTGATGGGAAGAGAAGCCAGCATCAGCAAGCTCCTCATAGCAACCATGCGGCTCTCTGCCACTTCCTGTCTCCTCCTCTTCTTGCCCCCACGCTGGCTGATCTTGCATGGCTATGCTAACCTTGGCTGAATAGGTAACAGCTGGGGCCTGATTTTCTCTCTGTGGGGAGAAGGTGCTGGCTGTTAGCCCTTTGTGGGTTTGAAGGGGGGGGGGGGGGGTAGAGAAATCTCTCTTATTTCTAGGTTGCAAATAATTTGTAGATATGCTTTGTGCATATGCATCGTATTATATGCTTTTAGAGTTTAGCTTGCCATAAATATATAGCTTCATCTTACTTCCAAACCTTCTGAGCAAGTCTGGTGATTTTTATTTTAGGGGGTAATTTTAAGCCCACCACATTTTAATTGGCACCCAATGTGGGATTACTGAAGACTACTGGGAGGTTGACCTAATGCTTGCACACAGCACGGCAATAAGAATACGTTGGAGTGTCAGCCCCTTTCACTCTGTCTTTCAGAGCACAGGGAAACTGCACAGTTCATGGAATCAAGATCTGCTTTGAACCTGTTGAATCAGGTTCTCCACGGGAAGGACGACAGGTAAGGGGGAAGAGAGACAGAAAGCCAAGCAAGTGGTGTGAACCAAGTGATGAGGTGGCACAGTGCTGGGACATCAGATTGCAAGTATGAAACACCTAGAGACTGCATGACTGAAATAACAGATGGAAAACAACAACAATAAATCAAACTCAGCCTTCTCTCATCCCCAGAGGGTTTCATCTCTGCTGCATCAAATGGACAAAACCACTCCCAAAGGCCACGACAGGCTAGAAGGGTCTCACAGTGATGGATTGTTTCAGCTCCAGATACAAATGCAGCGCCAACATGCTCAAGCAAACTGCACATGTGAGACAGATCTTACTAAAAATGGGGTTCAGGCAGGACTCATCAGCTTCCAGGTGCAGCAGGGCTCCTGCATGACATCTGCTGTGTTGTTGAGGTCTGTGGTAATGGGTTGGACTTGATGATCTTTGAGGTCTCTTCCAGCCCTGGTGATACTGTGATACTGGTACACGTCTGGGAATCTTTCACACATGCAAGCGTAGTTATAAAGAGGGAAGAGTGAGTTAGTTATGTCAGGGAAAAAAATCCGCCTCTGACTGTCCTCAAAGGTGTACAGCTTACATATCCTGAATGTTAATCATGAAAAGCCAGCTGAGGAACCTGCTTCTGTCACTGCGTCACTCCCAACAGCTCCCAGACTAAACCTTCTGATAGAGAATCTCTGCTTAATGTGAGCATTAATTGGCCACTCACATGTGAAGGATGCAGCCTGAGCCCTCCCTTCCATGGAAAGTGGGATCTCAGAGTTGCGTAGGATAAAGGAGCAGATGTAGCTGAGGGTGGGAAGCTGGCATGAGACGAAGCACAGGCCAGAGGAAATGCTGCACATGACGACTTCCAACAACGAACTGGTCCTCAGCAGCAGGCAAGGTCAGGAGGAGATGAGCAAGCAGAAAGCAAGGATGTGCAGGTAGATATACAAGCAGAGTCACGAAAGAAGGGAAGTGTGTGCATGAGGAAGGAAGGGGTGAAACAAAGGAACAGTTGCTCAAGAGACCCATAAGACAGGACTTGCTTGGCAGCCAGCAGATTTCGCACAAGTATTACACCCAGCAGCTGAGCCATGGACACGTGCGTGCATGTGATATTTTTTTAAGTGACACCAATTTCTTCAGCCTGTTCTTTTTGTGCCTGACTAAATCCATGTCTGTGCACTGTATATGCTTCCTCACATCCAAGCTAAACACAACAGGAGCATTTCTCAGAACACAGGAGCCATGCAGTGCTTATACTGCTTCATCCACTTGCACTTGTAAAATGGTCAGATCACAGCAAATACTGTCATAGTTTTTACACTAATGACCTGTGCCGTCTCATACAGATCTTCTGCCAGATCAGCTCATGACAGATGTGTCAGCAACTGAGCATGGAGCACAGAGACTAAAGGCAAAGCTCATCAAAACCAGCAAACGCTGCCAGAGTTACTCAACTCTGGTTACTCAACTGGTCAACGCATTTGCAGGACTTCAGAAAGAAAACATTCTTCCTAAAGCCCAAAGAATTCATAATTCTCCTGATCTGCTTGAATGTAACAGGCTCAGCTTTCTTCTAAGCAAACTAGGAAATCCCCTCTGGGGAAATAAAAAAAGGCTGCATCTGATACAAGGAGCACCAAACACCTGCTTTCCAGTGCACTTAAAGCTGCCTCAGCTCCAAAAGGGCTCTGCTTAGACAGGCAGCAGGATGCTCCAGCAGTTTGACTCCTTACCCAAAACACAGGCTCCCCGGAAGCATGGATCCCTGGGAACCACTTCATGCCTCTTAAAAACGCCACAAACCTTGCTGCTGACACGGCCCTTTAACCCATCAACAAAGGTACTCTCTGCCCTCTGCAGCACCTGGCCCCTGAAGGATTGGTTCACCACTGTGGCTTTTCCTGAGGGAAGGCAAACAGGACCCACAGTGCTGGGAGCTGCAGCAGACACAACTCATCTCTTTGGAACCTCAGCTCGCTGTGGGAAGCACTGCACCACACAACCATGAGCAGGGCACGGTTCCTGTCAGTGGGATTCTGTCACTGCTTGTCTCAGGTCCTCGTTTTCTGAGTACTTGGATTAGAAGGAACCCAGCCACATTGTACCACCTTCATAAAATATGGAAGAGATAAGAAAAAAGGAGGAAAGAGAAAAGGAGCTCATCTGCTGTGCTTAACACATCTTCTGGGCCCACAGACAGCTGTTTTCTATCAGGAAGGGAAACCCGTCTCCCTAACTGGTTTAAAAGCTACAGCTACTGCTTTCAGGGCAAGGAAGACCCCTCTTAAAACCCAGTGACATCAAAATCTTACTTGTCAGGCACATAAAAGGTATCTCCAGTATAAAACAGCTCAGCACCACTACAGCTTGTGGTGAAGATTTAAAGAGTGACATATAATCTAGTCCTACTCTTCAAAGCTGGTAAAGTAAGGATATCAAAAAGCTGACAATTAATGCTGAAAACAGGGTCTGATAAGCCATTTTGGACCAGGTTTTGTGCCTGTTTGCAGCTGCTGACAAGCTCCAAGCTGAACAAGGATCTTCTCTCTCTCTCTGAGCCATTGATACTTTCCACCATCTGAATGCAGATGCAGAACCATGAGATCAGACTTTGGCAAGTAGTGGGAGGAACTGGTGGAGTTTCAAAACAATTTTATTTAAATACCAAGCTGATCTTTGCACCAGTTTCTGCAGTATGTGCTATTAAACGTTTAAGAGTTCTCACAGAACTAAATGCTCCCCTCTAAGTTTTGTCCAGACAGAAATTAGTTGTAGTTAACTCAGAATTTGTAATTTCCACAGAACTCCTAGAAGGGGCAATATTTAGTAACGGCATTTACATCCTCTGAACTTACTAAAGCATATTTAAAGAGTGTAAAACTATCTGTACAGTTAATAAAAAATATTTAAGTAAGCAGGTAGAAAAGCAAAACAACTTGCTACCATAAAGCCTTAAAACAGACACATACTGAAAAGCCAAAGCCACAAGGTTTGCCTTTACTGCCTAGAATTTTATGTAGTCAGTGAAGAGTTAATAGTCAAAGGCTACTCCCATATCCATAGTCAAAGGCTACTCCCTCAGTGATAACTGGCACCTTGTACAAGACTTTCTGGTTAATTAGGGGGTGATTAGTAGGTTTCTGCAGAGCTGCAAGATCTAATCAGATATCTGGGCTTGATCCACATTAACCCCCAAACTGAAACTGTGCTCAATGCCCAAGGCCATGGGCTAAAGCCACCTCGACATTCTCGCTAGCACGTGGAAACTACAACCATGTGGCTGTAAAAACAACCTCCTGGAGTAAGGCACCAAAGGATCACAAGTGCCTGAAGCTCATGCATTAGGTAACATCCACCTTGTAATTTAAGGTCCTACACTTCAAAGTCCCTGCACAGGACTGGAAGTCTCCTCTGCACACACCCACTAGGACAGTTTTGAAGGTGTCTGTCTTTAGATTTCACTCGAAGGATGCTCAGTTTAAGACTTTCCTTCCTTCTTAATGCGAGCAGTTTCTTATCCTGGTGTTACTGACCAGAAAATCCCCCAAGACTTCAAGAAGCATTCCAAATATTGGTACAAGCACTTAAAAATGAGAGGGAGAAGGGTCTGTGCTTACAGACCGCACCCTGCAGCCCTGCCATGAAGTGCAGCTCTCCTAGGGGTGCTTTTCATAACCAGTTCAGCACGCAATACCAACCCTGCACCTGGAGGAAGAGCCTCTGTGCTGATGGAGGTAGAACCGGTCCTAGCCAGGCCAACCCCGCCAGAGCTGTGGTTAGCCAGCAGATGGCCCCGGGAGCCAGGGCACAGCCACCGGCGCAGGACCACGCAGATCCTTCAGCAGCCGACCGACCGTCGAGGACGCTTGCTAAGGGCATTCTCCCAATCAGTCTTGCATCAAATCAGCTTTCTCACAGCAACCACAGAGAAGGCCAGCTGCTGCCTATCTACTGGACTGCCTGGTCTAGTAGATCTGCTACTAGACCAGATCTGCCTATGTGGGGTGAAAGTCTGCCTATTTAGAAGAGGGCTCCTCAATCTTTACAACCTAGTGTGGCAGACTTCATGTCTTTTTGATGAGCCTGGTTATTCCAGCTGGTCACGCCATGTCCAAACCCCACTTCACACAGATTTCTTAGTACTGCTTAAGCTCCACTTTCAAACTCAGAATGGAACTTCAAAGATTTCCATCCAAAGAACACACAAAACTGCACTAAAGCCCACTAAAGCAGCTCTTGATGAAAAAGAAAATTCTAGCTTGGTGGCAGAAGATCAAGCCAGAATTTTACTTGTCTTGAGTGGAAATGGCTTTTTTTCCTTCCTTCTCAGACACCAACTGTCCTCACATCTCACTGCGTCCTTGCTGTCGGCAGAGGTTGATCCAGGCTAGTTCCAATCTCTGTGCTCCCATGCTCTATGCTTTATATATCTGCTGCTGCATTCCTGAGGAGGTCAAACAGTTCCTCCAAAAAAAGCAGCTGGAGACCTGGGGCCACACTGATCAAGGTGTGGTCTGGCCAGCCAGTGCCTGGGTCAGCCCTTTGCCACTGCCCATGCTCAGGGTCCCTCGCGTCGCTTCCCAGGACACTTGGTGCTCTCCCACAGGACCGCTGGAGGGCTCTCAGTACCTCATCTCCAGAGGCACACAAAAACCAGCAGTAGCAGCAGGCAGCCCAGGGGCAGCCCTGGCACAGGGCTGGGATGTGGTTTCCCTCCCGGGAATGTTAGCCCCTAGCCATGGGAACTGACCTGTGCCTGGACTCCATCATGGAGCAGTCCCCGGAGCCCAGTCTAGGGCTGGAGTCCCTGCACAGAGGCAGCATAGAGACACCAGTGGGGATGCTCTGCTGCAACCACGGCTCTGATGGCACCAAATGTAAAACTTGAGCCTTCGAGGTACAGATCCAATTTCAGACACAGCCTAAGAGGCAGTGCAGCAGATCAGTGGATGAGTGATGGACTTCAAACAGTTTCAGTCTTTTCTTTTTAAAATAAACAACAACTTGTTTTTCCTGCTAGAAATCTGCATATAAAGAACTACCTTTTTTCTTCCTGACATGGCAAAATATAAAACACAGGCTTTTAGCATACTCTGCAAGATCACTGTGGTTCAGCAGAAGCCACAATCAAGGCAAAATGCCCAGTCTGCAGAAAGGATTAAGGTTACCAATAAAGCTGCAACCTCAGAACTGCAGGGTGATGACATGAGCAATTGCCAGGCAGGCTTGGTCTTCCGTTTCTCAGCGCTGCTATCACCGATATCAGCAGAATGCCCACTGTAAGCCCAACCAGTAGGCACCACCTCCAAAAAACATTCGTCTTTTTTTTTTACTCCTAACACTGTGTTTTCCCAATTGCAATCTGGGAGGCAAACAGCTGAGACTGAAATAATTTTCATTCTCTTTAAACAAAATTTCTCCTGTCAGCTTTCATCTTTATTTGGCATCTACAAATCAAATTGGTTTGTTCTGGTCTTCACATTGTCAGAAGTTTTTTTGAACTACCAAACTTCATCCCTTGACACTTTTTTTTTTCCTCCAACCAAAACAACAGGAAAAGCACCTTCTCATCCTTAGCAACTGGCTGGTTGGTTTAGTTTTTACCATTCAGTGACTGAATGTCCTTAAAGCATGGCCAGAGGCCACAGTGCCAGAGTGAGCTGAGAAGCTGTCTTGTCTTGGCCACTGCCATCACAAGGCAGGATGCACCTGCCTGAATCTGAAGTCTCTAGATCAAGACCAAACATTTTGTTCCCACCTTTCAATAAGCTGTAAGTGTGCAACAAGCAGATGATGTGATGGGTAACCACAGCTCAGCTGGCACAGAATCATCTGTTAACTCAGTAACACACCTGAGGTCTCACACCCATTAAAACGGTCTGGCCAAGCTAGGTTTGAGAGCTCTCCTCTTGGCTCAAAAGCCAAAGAGAATCTCAGAACACGCATCTTAATTTCTACAAGAGCTTCACATACGCAGTCACCTCAAGCTGTACTTCTTCCTCTGGAAAGCAGTATGGTTTTCCTTTGTTTGTCTGCTCCTGATGCTCTTTGCCACAAAAGCAGACAAAAGCTGCAGTGAAACTGAAAATCTGGAGCTCTAGTTGGAACTTGAAGAGCTTCTGCAAAAATCCTGAACCCAGAGAAGCTGATGGAAGTCAGAGACAGCAGCGCACAAAAGCCAACAACCCCATCTCTCAGATTTGTGCAACTTGATTTGCAAAGCAAACTCTGCAGTCACCTGGTCAGGACTCCTAATGGCACAGCAGAGTGGGTGCAGGGAAACCAGACTGCCCACAAACAAGCTCTGAACATGTTCTGGAGAACACAAAACCCAGGAATGAGTGCAGACTAAGAAAGGGCCATGGACAAATTCGGACAACAGGAAACGTTTCTGCTTTTGTAGGTTTCAGAGTCAGTGCCAAACGGAGCACAGGTTCAGTCTCTGTGTACTCTGGGCTGATGGTGCACAGGAGGCTGCTGAGGGCTGTGGCTGGCACTCGGGAGCCTCCATTTATTCATTTCTTTTAGGAATACAACAACGATGTGAGCAACTTCATTGACTAATCAATCCAAAAGTCACAAGCTCTGATAATCTTTGGTCATGGTCACCCTGCCAGAAGTTCATGAGATGACATCACAACAGACCATTGTGCATGGGCAGAGAGCCGTGTAATGATCAAACACGCTTGGGATGGGTTTAAGCTCTGTTCCCCAACAGCAAGCAGCAAACTCTGTCCCTTCCCACAGTCTACAGAGGCAGGTGGCCACCAAAGAAAGCAGCATTTGTGTTTGAATATTTCCAGGTTATATTTGTCTTCTCCATCAATCTGCCTCCAGTTAGCACCCACTTCCCTTTCCAGTGAACAACAGTCCAGGGGCTGCAGCAGACATCAGCCCAATTCCAAACTGGTGCATTATTATTGGCATTGAGTTCTACATAAAGCAGGAAACATTTGCTTCTGCATTTCTCTATTTGATTAAAATCCTTTCAATACTAGGGATTGCTCAGGAACCTTGCTCACCTTAACCTTTCTTCACTGGTTTGTCCTCTGCGTCACACTTCTGAGTGCTGCTTCACGCATCTGGAGAGCTTAAAAGTGTCTTGTCCCTACATCTGTCTTTCAGGCAACACCCTTCTTACAGAAGCTCTTACTAGCACTAGCCTCAAGAGCACCTCTACTTTCACCCTTACACTCAAAACTGATGAGAAATATCCCCTGATCCTACTGTGTTGTGTCCTCTTTGACAGCCTTCATCCTCAGTCCAGTTTTACTCCTTGATCTGTATGCTGTTCCCCTCTGAACTTCTGCGTTTCTTGTGCTGAGGCTAAACCCCAGCTCCCCTCACCATAGAGTGCCTTTGGCCCTGCTAAACCCCAGATCCACTCACCAGAATGTGCCCTTGGCCCAACAACCAGTTTCTGGGCAGCACAGACACCATGAATGCCCCAGGTGTTTCTGATGCCCTGCTCACCCAGAGCCCCATCCCCATCAGCCTAAGACCTTCTCCAACAGGCATCCTCCTCTTCTGCTCCAGTCACCCACCCCAGCCACTCCACTTTGGGTTAACTTCAGCTCTTTTCCCCGAAATGCCAAGCCTTTATTAGGAATTCTCTCTGGCACTTCCCTTTCCCATGCTGCCCTCCCATTGTGGTGTTTTGGTTGCATTGTTTAAGATATCATTTGGATTATGATCATCTCTCTATGACATTTCAGACTAGAGGGAATCTGACTGGCAGCGACATTGTTCTGGACACGAACCCGGTGCTGCAGAGAAAGGACTGTTTTACCAGCTCCCTTCTCAGGGTCAGTAAAATGGAGGATCCTCCAGCTGACAATATCCTGCTTTGGTTCATGCGAGGAAGCTGCGGCATCCTGAGCAGCAGTGACAAATCATCCTGAACAATAACTCCCTGTCCTGGGTCAGTACTCCTTGGTGGCCCTGGCAAAAGCAGAAGGTCACAGTAATGTTAAAAAACCCACAACCACGATTGTTCCCTGCAGGTGACCTCTTGGAAAGGTTTCACAGTCCATAGCTCTGTGCTGTTTTTCTCATTGACAGCTTACAGAACACACACAACTGCTACACACATGACCCTAAACTGTAGGAACAGGAATAGCCAAAACATGATCTTCCCTGGCTTTGCTGAGAAGTAAAGCTGAATTTTAAAACACAGTATTAGTCATTGAAATGGAATACATAACAACTCCCTGAATACAGACTGAACAAACATATTCTCTCTTTTCACATGCATCAGTCAGCACTTACATTCTGCACCAGTTCTCTAGGCACCTTAGCCCAGCTTTGCTGACATCTCGGATAAAAACATAAATCCCCCTTCTCTGTAAGCTGCAGCAAGCAAAATCCACACAAGTCAACACCCTCCTTCTGCTCTCAGCTCACCTTTACATTCTGCCAGCAGCTTCGCATGTGGGTCTGACTGCTCAGCAGAGCTCCACAAAGAGAAAGAGTGCCCCAAAAGAAAATAGCTTGAATGTTTTTAGTATTTTCACTTTCCTTTATCCCAACAATGCCGTTCTGTCCTCAGCAATGAGCATATGCTGGACAAACACAGGATGCCATTCTCTGGCTCCTGGCCCTCCACGCTCCCCCAGCTTCCTGGGCACGCATCGCTGCCGCGATGGCAGCTCCCAGCCCAGGCTGGCCTGACCGCCCGTAACCTTGGTTGGAGAAGGTCCCCTGCCCCACCATCCAGCAGCTCCCAAAGCAAAGCAGAACCTGTTGTCAACAAAGCTGCATTCCCCAGTGCCAGCACATGGCAGGAAGGTTGCCAGGCACAGCACTTCTGAAGAACCAGACAACGGAACCAGCCCAAACGCTACCCAGCACACCAGGATCCCTGACATCTCCTCTGGATGAGGGCAGGAACTGCTGTGGGGCTCACCAGTCCCTTCTTAACGCAGGATCCCATTTGGAAGTCATCCAGAACACCTCTTGCAAAGCCAGGATGCACAGGCAGACTGCTGGTGCAGCACTGCCTCTCCAAGAACAGGAGGGCTCCTAGAACTGCCTCCCTGTCCTGAAACATTCCAATGGCAGATCCCGGCCACGCTTCCTCTGGTGGTCACGTTCCTTGCTGTTCACTACCTCTGTGCAAAGCAGATTCTCCACATTCTGGGCTCTTTGGGACAGATTCCAGAATACTTGGTGGAGAACAACCCTGAGCTCAAAGCTCCCTGGAAGAAATCTCTTGCCAGAACTGGAGAAGCCCTATGGGCAAGCCCAAGAGACAGACCGGTGGTGTTAGAAACCCTGTCTTGTGGCTAAGTTGTTCAAACCACAGACTCACAGGGAATCTTCACACAAAATCTTCACCCCACAGCCAAGCTGGATCAAACACTTCAGAGACAAGCAGCACCTCAGCAGTTCGAGAAGCTGTCCTAATTTCAATACAGAGACCAGGCTGGGTCGCAAGCACTACTCACAATAGAGCACCAGCAGACAGAACAGCTACTGCAGCCTCATCAGAGGACGGGCAGAAGACACCGATTGCGCCCCTTCGGCATGGCAAGGGGCAGCAGCTCGCAGGTTGTTTTGAGAAGCAAAGCCCAGCAGCAGCAGCCGCGAACAAGAGCGGAGCCCAGGCCCCCGCCTAGCAAGCCCGCCCGCCGAGCCCCGGAGCAGGCGCAGGCCGCACGGACGTACGGTTGCGGCGGCAGGCAGGAGCGCTCCGTGCCGGGCGCGCAGCATGGCCGAGTAACGCCGGCGGCGCCGCGCCGGCCCCGCATGCTGCACCGCAGGCTCAGGGCAGACGGCGGCTCCAGCCCGGCCGGGCTCCGCTCTGTCCTGACACAGCAGAATCTTGTCACATGAAGCAGCAGCAGCAGTCTTGGCAGAGCCCCCGAACGCGTGCTTGAGACAGCAGCTGCAGCTCTGAACACGACAGGCAGGAGCGCGCCGCACAAGAGTTACTGAGCCTGCTAAAAATACTTCATCCCTGACCCCGTAAGGAACACGTCTGAAATGAGTCTTGTTTTCGGGAGAGTAACAAAGCCAAAAGGCAAAATACATCTGCTGGAAACGGGCTGGGAAGTTTATTTCCAAACAAACAAACACACACCAACCAGACGGTCTCAGACACAAAAGCAGCTCAGGCTTCATGTCGCAGGAAGACTGCGGGGTCGGAGAACAGCTTTACACCTCTCCTAGAGCTCCAGGCAGGGTGCAGCCTCAAAACCTCTCCCTCTGCAACCCGTCCCAGGAGGTTGCTCAGGCTCCCATGGCAAGTCAAGGAGCTAACCACAGACAAACTCAAACCCTGCCCTGCAGAAGATGGCACAGAAACCTTGTGCACCCCGTAGTCCTAGGTGAGCCGAACGGAGCACTCCTCACCTGGCTGGTGCCCTGCACAGATTTAGGGTGCTCTGCTACAACCAGCACGGCCAGATGAAGTAAAATGCACCATTAAACTGGAAACATGGCCAGAAGATATGATGGCACCCGGTCTGCCCCTCCTCGGCAAGATGGTGAAGGTCTTCTGGGAAGCAGGTGGCAGCCTTCTTTCTCCTGACCTCCTTTGCCAAGCACAATCCACAACAATCTGCACAGAACAGATCCCAAGCAAGATCTGGGGTGGGAACAAGTCCTCTGAGGAAGACACGTCAAGATAAGGCTTTTACTTTATGCCTCGAGCAAGCACGGCAAGGGCATCCCACATGTTCTGGGAAATGGTTGGTGGTAAGGCAACTGATCCTCCTGAGGACAGAGAAACCAGAGAAGTTCCTCGGTGGCTCACTGCTCTGCAGACAACTGTGTTCATCACCTACTCCTAACAGTTCCACCCTTACAGAGAAAGCTGTTTTTAGGATATGTTCATTTACTCACTACTTATTCTGTTAATTGCTAATCAGCATAGCTGTTGGCACCACACTCACTGAAGGAAAGCAGTGGTGGATACCAAGTCTAGGACACCAGACCATTTCTCTCAGAGGTTCCCAGGTCACAAGCACAGATAATTTACATTAGTGCGCTCTCTGGATCTGTAATAACTGTCTACTTAGCAACAGTCTGACAAGTCTGTGATGATCCTGCTTCAAGAGGAATCTGCTCTCCTACATGCTGTCAGGGTGGCCCAGCAGGATTCAGCCTCCAACACCATCTGCTGTCCAACCTCTTCATTTGCTCTGCAGCCCTGCCCAGCAGCAACATCAGTAAAGGCCTTCTGTAAAGACAGAGAAATGAACACAGTGCAAGAACTGTGCAAATGCTTGGAGAAACAGGTAACAAGAGGCAAGCTTGAAACCAAGAGCTCTAGAGCTCCTTCCACTCTCCTGCAGGAACACAGGAATTCATTCTTACTCTCCATTTCCCATTTGGGGTCTGCCTTCTATTTAGTATTGATGACCTCCCAGATGGATAACAAGGTCCCACCTGGGTCACAGTGAGCCCACTGGTAAGCAGTGCTCATAGGTACACCAAGCTGTGCCAGGCCACCACCAGGCTGGGACACCGGCCCCTGCCCAGTGTCACTGTGCACGTCTAACACCCCGCTGCAGCCCATGGCTGCTCCACAGCACATGAACAAACCTGGAACTGATGCTGGGGTCAGATCTGTTGCTATGGGAATAATCTCCAAGAGAAATTCTTGAATCCGCATTACTTTCAACCAGTAGCTTAGAAACTAAACAGCACTGGCAGCATCTTCCTCAGCCAAGAGACAGAGGCTCCCTGCAGGCAGCACTTGCCCACGCTGTGCCCAGCTCTGGATCACCTCCTGCTCACAGTTGCTTCCAGAACTGCTCACTGACCTGTCAGGTACTTCGTAGAAGCTTATTTCGAGTATTGTTTGGCAGTTAAAGGAGAACATGCACATGGGAATTCCACCCCAGGCACCATACTGCTTTCCAGCTATGTAACCTTCACGGTCCCTCTGATGGGAGGGAGCCACGCACAGACAAAGCAGCGATGTAGTGACCAGTTCTGACTTCACACTGTGCCAACTCCAACCGTGAAACCAGCCTCCCTGTTCGAAAACCTGTCCTCAGAGCAGGAATGAGACTTTGCTGGAAGTCCCTAGCTGTCTTCTTCTTTCCACCTGGAGTTTCCTCATTTTTTAATTAAAATTATAAATGATTAGCTGAAGACAGCTCAGCTTTGTTGCAAGACAACAAAGAGTATACAAAGGAGACCACACACACACCTCACCCAGGAGACAGTCCACAGCAGTGCATGAAAACACCCTCTCAGAAGCAGCTCTGATGAATAACTGCAGGAGAGTGCCTCATGCTGTTAAAAATAGAATTCATTTCTGCATTGGCAGATGGAGTTTCAGCCAAAGTATCCACTGAGCCACTTGAATAATTCAATGTTGTTTCTCCATGGCACAGTGAAATATCTAATGCAATTTACTGCCCTTTCCATAAAATGTGCTATAAATGCTGTTTGCCAATTCTCCAGCACTGAAATGAACAGAAAGTAGGTTTGGAGCAGTGTCAGCAAGCCTCCCACCCAGACACAGCCATGGCTGCCCCTACATCGCACCACTCCCAGAGCACACAAGCTATGGAATCTTCCAGACAATGACCTCCTGGAGCAAAGCACTTGTGGAATCAAGCAATCAAGTCTACTCAGAAGGAAGCAGAACAAACTCTAGCCTGGCCACCTAAGTAACTTGAAGCAGGCAGCTGGACAGTGACAGGCAGCAGCTGGTGCCTGTGGACCGGTTCAAGAGCACCACGCGTACACTGCAGCCTTCAGCTCGGCGCAGGCCCCGCACACTGCACGAGGTACCCACACTTCAGAGAGCCCAGGAGAGTTCTCCTCTCCATCAGAGACACTGCAGAGATCTGCCTCCTCGCACACACCACACAAAGTTCTCAGCAGTTACTGATTGTTGCAGACCTCCTGGAGGAACAGCTATCTCCTTTTTCAAGTATTTGCCCCCACTCCTCTGCTCTTATAACCATTTTCAGTCTGAGGGCACAAAGGCCTCCACATCTGCCACAATTCATTTTGTCACCCAAATCCTCCTCGGTGTCTGGTTCCAGCACTACATCGGCTGCAGCACTCAAAACAAGGTTAAGTGCCCACAGAGATGCTGTGATTCCCCAACTTCTGGGATGCATTCTAAATTCTTCAGCACACAGTTCTGGATCTGCTGGCAGTCCAGCAGTGGATCACCACTCATCAGTAACGACTCATCACCATCTCCTAAGGCTCTGAAGGGAAGAGGCTCAGGAAATGGAAGGAGCCTTGCCGCGGCTGCACACCAGACGAGCAGACAGTGCTGTCCTCCTGGAGCGTGCTCATGCCATGGAAAACCTTTAAACTCTGTATTTTAAATGCATTTTCTCTCTAAACTTTGATGTTCTATAATGTCACTTTTCTGTCTGTGTTGCTAAAACCATTGATTACATACTGTATAAAAATAAACACATAAAAAGGCCTTGTTCCAGATGTATGGATCAACAGAAAACTTGAAATAAACACTGTCAATGAAACCTGCTCATGAAGAGCCAGGCCATGAGCAGGTAAGAGGGGGAACGATCCTTGAGGAGTGCCCAAGCGCACTGAGAACTCTCCACCAGATTAACTGTGACAGGAACTTGGGGTTGCTACCCAGAACCCACAGCACAGCCTTGGACAAAGGCACCACATCCAGGAAGATCCCAGCATACAAAAGAGCACCGGGCCTGAGAAGCTGCAGACACTTTGCTGAGTGTTCCTCACACACCAGACTGGTCTGAGCTTCCCAGCTGCCACCCCTGAGCTGTATGTGAGCAGAGGAGCTGGCACTTGGGCCTCCTTGCCCCAGTTTTCCCCAGACTCACTCACCAGCCTCAGTGGTTCTCTGCCTTGCACGGGAAGAGGCGCCTTCCTCAAAACCTAGGCAGCAGGCTTGTGTCCTCAACTATAGGTCAGGGAACATCAAGCTGCCACCCCTGCAGTGACCACCACCTCTGGAAATCCAGCCACACACAGCTGTGGGCATGCCCCTGATCCCTGCTGCACCACATGGCCAGTTACAGCTCAGCATGGGCACAGACACCAACAGCAGCCAAAAGGGGCTCACAGACTAGGTTGCCCCCAGAAGCTAAAGCCAAGAGCTTCTGGAGTTAAATGCACTGAGGTCAGCGTTCAATCTATCCCTTCCACTGCTCCATTTCCACCAAACACCATTAAACTTACAGAGAAGGTTAGAAAACCAACTCAGCCTGTGCCAGTTGACACCTTGATCACCAACACGAGCAAGAGCCACATTCAGGACAATGGCAGTATATCTAACCCTGAAGAACCACTATGGAAACACCACAGCAGAATAAGGGATAAATTACTTAAAACTGCAATTTTCACATCAAACTTCCCACTTCACAAGGAGTGTGTCCATTGCACTCACCTGCCTGAAGCCCTCTGACCAAGCAAATCAGTGCAGGCTGCTCCATCCCCTGTGCGCAGGCAGCATGTGGCACAGGGGCATTGCCAGGGAGGCCGTGCACAGCACCATGCACCCCAGCACCCAAACATGTGGGCTTCTCTGGACACCAAATGCCAGATCAGGGAATATTCCCAAGCTACCATGGCAGAGTGATGACTCCTTCCATAAATAAAGACAACAACCACCACCAGATGCAAGTCTGCTCTGTTGAGAGCAGAATAGCGAAAGACCCTGAAGTTCTTCCATCTCAGCTTTCTAATGATTTTAATGTTGAACTCAAGGTTTGGGCTGGGGTTCCTCCCATTTAATTGGAAGATGAAACAACTACGGTGCAAGGCTCTGCTAAATTACATCTGAGATACAGAATAGCATCACAAAACAAACCATACCACAGAATACTGCTATGGGGAGAGAAGGCAGGAAGGGTGCTTGGGCTAGAGGAAATGAAGAAAAATAAATGGCCTCATCACTCCAAAACACATTGGGAGGCTCATGTGTCCAGTTAACTTCTCCTCTGGAAGGGATCTGAGCCCAACAGCCACGAGAAAAACACCAGAACAGTGAGAGAAGGAAGGAGACAGCATGCCAAGCGTCGGAAAGCATGCAATTGTGGAGGATAGTTAAGAATCCTTATTTAGGCTCTCTCACACTGAGATAGGTGGAATACACATATTCATTATCTTCAAACACAGTAAATTAGCTCAGGTTCCCATGACTTTATACTGCTTCCAAGAGTCAAGGAGATAGGACACCGGAACAGAGAGGATGTTCCTCGGAACACACGTTCTGTTATCCTGACTGTCGTGACTCATTTACAAATGGGCTCGGGCATGCACTTGCTTACATTACAGATCAACTGCATTTAAAATCTTCAGTCCATCATTATTTCTCCCTTTCCAACTAAGTTTCTCACTTGGTTTTTAAGCAGGATACATCCAGCCATGATACTTCCAGCGGAGAGAGAGAAACACCAAGGCACAGTGCAGAGCAGGGAGGAATCCACCAACCTTCCCTGGCAGCAGTGAGAGTTGCTGCAAGGCACTTCCTTGGAGCTCTAACAGCGGTGCAGCTGGCAGTGGATAGGTGACTGCTGTGGCCTCATTCTTCCCTGCTAAAAAAAATGCTGCTATGTTATTTATAGGTTAAAAGGAGGAAAATAAAAAGCCCTGTATCTGAATGTCACTGTGCTCCCACAATGCAGACAGGGATCACATGCATCTCACCTGAGACCTCTTCTGTTTCCAGGTTCTGGGCTGCTCCAGTCAGCAGCATGCCAAGGTGGATCTGCCTGTCTGTAGCTTATATCAGATGTATCCCAAAGCCATTCTGCACACAAACCCCCTTCAAAGGCAAGGCTGCTTTAGAAGCTTTGTGGCACAGAAAGCACAGACAAAGGCACTGGAGAATGCAGTATTTAACAGGCAGCTTTACGCAGCCTGTCAGTTGTTTTTTCTCTTACCCTTGCAGATGGGAAGGGAGGGTAGACCCTGTCTGAATGTTATGAAGGTCTTGGTAAGGCTACATCTGAGCTATGGTTGCCTTAGCTCACAGTTCCAACAGTCTGCGAGAGCCAGTGCAGCCAAAACAGAGCTCCCCAGCTGGACATGGACTGGAGGAAAGAGAGGAAGCAGCAGAAGGGAAACAGGCACTTTCCACAGCTGGGTCAGCTTCTGGCAGTGGAGCAAAGCTGAAGCACCAAAATTGAAAGTCACCTGCTCAAGGTCACCAAAACAGACGTACAGAACCTGTGACCTGCATTTTCAGGGTTCGTGGCCAAAGATGCTAATTCCCGACCGACCTACCCCAACACCCCTGTAGGACTTTGTTTGTTCAGAGATTGTAACAGGACAATTTCTGTTGGCACACATCACACTTCACTATGTAAAGTCTGTCCACATCATAATTCTGTTACCTGCCTCCCGAGTTCTTTATCAAGCCAATTCCTCCTCTGCAACTGCAAGAGATTTCAATGCCAGTTACAACACGAGTTGTCCACTGTGCCCTGGAGAAGTCAGGGTTGTTTCTTCACCTATGGGCCTCAGGGCTTCTGATCATTAACAGCATCCACAGAACTCTTGTAAAGAAAGTTTCCCAAAATATCACAAAAAAACATCCCAAAACTAAAAGCAGCAAAGAGGTTCCACCAGTTTCTAAATCAATATAGAAGAGAACCACAAATCCTGGAAATTACCATGCACAATAGAGTACTGGCCACTCTACTTCTTCATTAGATGCATCCAATTAAAACATACTTCGTGGATTTAATTCTCCATTTCCACGCAAGACAAATCAGCATATGGTGCTCAGATGACCTCTCTATTTTCTAGCACTTTTTCTTACTTTTTTTCTGCAAGTCTAAGCGGTGTCCAGGTTGCAGCAAACTTGCAGCCCGCTCTGAGCAGGGCCTGTTCTGAGGAAGTGACTGAAAGGTAAGAGGTTTGCCATACTTTACCAATTGCCTGAAACAGAGACCAAATCAGGACGTTGAATATGGCACAGACGAAGACTCTCAACACAGTACTACCTCCTAAGGATTATAAACTGCCAAAACACATAGAAATTTTTCTTTCCAGCATTAAAAGGAGAGTTTAAATGTGTTTCAATTATTTCTTCAGAAAACCTGTGTGGATCTGAAGGCTCACTGTATGCCACAGACCTTTGTAAGACAAGACTCCAGTAAGAACCGGTATCTCTCAGTAAGAAACTGAGTTAAAGCTCCTAATGATAGAATCATAGAATGGTAAGGTTGGAAGGG
>VWZE01007176.1:1806-12883 GCA_013396675.1 Eubucco bourcierii | reverse complement strand
GGCACAACGGCAGATGAGGAGGGCATTGCTGCTTTTAGGTGTGCAAAGTGCTATTAACTGATCTCTTGCTAGAGCCACGCTTGGGAGTCACACTTAGCTGTTACCTGCATTGTGTGTGTTAATGCTGCTTTAGTCCTCCATGTGCATCGAAACGTTAAAGCTATCGTCAATGTCAGAGCATGCCTGTGGCATAAGGGAAGAGATAATTTTACTTTCCTTTTTTTTATTATTTTTTATTTCCCTTGTGAAATCCTGTGTGGTTTTGCTCATTTACACCTATAATTTGTAGTGTGTGTGTCTCCTTAGATGAGTAACCTGCTCCACATTACATTGAAACGTGCATTTAGGGGGCAAAGAGCTGTTTGGTGTCTCTTACAAGAAGCTGAGAGAAGAAGTCCTAGTGTTTGACTATTCAGGAGGACAAAGAAAGGGTGAACTAGACCTTTAGATGAGTAACCTGCTCCATGTTACATTGAAACGTGCATTTAGGGGTCAAATAGATGTTTGGTATCTCCTATAAACCAAGAGATAAGAAATCCTAGTGTTTGACTATCCAGGAGGATGGTTTCCCTTGTGAAATCCTGTGTAGTTTTGCTCATTTACGCCTATAATTTGTAGTGTGTTTGTGTGTCTCCTCACATGAGTAACCTGCTCCATACTACATTGAAACATGCGTTTAGGGGGCAAATAGATGTTTGTTGTCTCTTATAACAAGATATGTGATAAGAAGTCCTAGTGTTTGACTATCCAAGAGGACAATGGAAGGGTGAACTAGACCTTTAGCAGGGAATTTAAAGGTACTCTGTCAAGGGAATTGGTTGATTAGGAAAGGAAGCAGGATGTCTGAGAAGGAATCCAAGGGGAAAAATTTAGGGTTTAGGAACTGTTATGGAAGGAGTAGCCCATAGTCTTTCTCAGGTAGTACACCAGGTACAAATCCAAATGCCTGCAGGGCATCTAACCATCCACGTTCTCTCTCAGGTGGCAGCAAACCCCTTGCAATTTAAACATTTCAAAGCCTTTGTAAAATAGGAATTTGGATGAGGGAAGGTTTCCGATGTTGGAGTTTTGGGGACTGTTGTCCAGACAGGTAGACAATGAAATGTTAGAAATTAATTTGTGGTGCATGTTTGGGCTAACTGCGTGTGAAGGAATGGAGGTGTCACTGGGAGAGGTTGGAAAGCAGTAGGATGGGGTGGAAAAAGTAGTTCTGCACCCTCTGAGGGCTTTCTTAAGCGAAAACTTCTTTGACTCAGTGTGTAAGGATTTGTCAATCTATGCATTCATTGAATTAATTTTTATTAGCCTGGCAACAAGGACCGTGGAGCAGGTCTTAAGACTCTCGTGGGCTCTTGGGCCCCAAAATGCATGAGAGCAACTGAAAAAGTGAGAATATTTCTGTAGCTCCATTTGCTCCTTTCTGCTGTTATTCTTGTACATATTCTATTGTAATGAGTGGGAATCAAGTGAATATTAAGGCTAAAGAATCACATCATGAAAGAAAGATAAATTTTGTGTAATAGACCCATTACAATTTGTGAGTAATCAGCCTTTCAAGAAGAGACTTTAGAAAGCACAATGCAGATTCATTGCTATTTCCCCTTAAATATTTATTATATGTTGTATTATTGGGTTATCTGATATTAGAAAAGAATAAAGAGAAATGGCAAAACAGGATATTAAAATTCCGAGGTTTTATCTCCTTTCTTTTCCTGAATGTTATTTATACATAGGTCTGAAAAAGACAGCAAATGGGCTTTAAACAATATAGAAATCTGGAACTGAATGTAAACTTTGTCATGTTTTGTAAATGTAATAAAATGAAGGTAAACTTTGTCCCTAAAAAAATTAGGGCTTGCTGAGCCGCTTGATGCAGAATTGGCTTAGTTGTGCTAAAATTCGTGGGGATTTGCTTGCTTAGAAGAGGGACATTTTCCTGCAGCCCTCCACTGTTTGATGGCCTGAAGGAAAGCTGTCTAACTGAAGAAAGAGAAGTGTAATGCTGGCGTGCATTAGTGGTGATGTTAACATATCACACTATCAGTTCATGTTGTGATGAGAACTGTTAGAAGTGCTTGGCAGAAATCACAGGTTACATCACAAAACATGCATGACCAGAGAGGTCATTTCAGTTATCAATAATATACACTCCTCTCAATTTTACTTCTGCAGCCTTCAGACACCCCCTCAGGTTTAAGAATATTTCTGGCTCTCTCTTTTTTTTTTTTTTTTTCCCCCCTGGTTCTTTCTTCGCTGTGTCCTGGCTCTTGCGTTTCGCTGTTTGCAATGTCCGCGGACAGGAAGAGATTCCTTTGTTTTGTGCAATGTTGCTGGTTCCTACCAAAGCTGACAAAATTTCTATGCTTCAATAAATGTTTGTTCTGCTTTTGTTAGCTGCATTGTCGGCACTCCATAATGTTAGGTGTCTAAAATAAAACCTGAGGGCTAAAAATATCCTCACTACTTTGGGCCAAATTCTGTGATTTTACCCTGATCAGAAAAATCAGACCACTCAAGATGCTCCATCAGGAAAAGCTACCAGGACAGAGAGGAAAGGCTGCTTGGGTCATCAGGTCATTAATGGAGTAAGCCTTCTTTCATTAACAAGAAAGTGGGCTTTGTCCTGCAATACCTTTGCTGTCCACTAGCAAAAATTGAGTTAAACTTCACCATCTTAGTTACAGAGACAGCGACTTGATGCAGAAAGCAATATTTAGGGAAGACAGTGTTAATATTTGGAGAAGACAGTGTTAAATTAAAGACAAAAAATGAACAATGGTGACTTGCTCCTGAACGAGCCCAATTTTTATCTGCTCCTTCCACCTAACAAGCCATGAATTGCGAGAGGCTTGTTTTATAAGTGTATCATATTATACACAGGAAAACAAATAAAATCCTTGCTTTTAACCTCTACTGTATAAGAATAAAGTTAATCCTGAGGTGAAATCCAATTGGAGACGAAAGATGTCAGGGTCTCCATGCAGTGCTAAATCTGTAGTCAGTGAAGGCAGAAATCCTGGTAAATGGCCAGAGAAGGCTGGAGCCTCTTCAGTTCAGCTCTGGACCTACTGTGAGGGAGAATTTAGGTAAAAAGATGTAGAGGATAAGAGATGCTCTTTCCTGTTGCTTTTTTGGTTTACTCTCTGCTTGCAGCTTTCTAGGAAATGAGGAGGCAGAGCAGTTTGTGTGTTGTACAAATGTTTTTCTCTGTCATGGCTGGTGCAGGGAAGTTGATCTTAGTGCTGCTAAGGTAGACATAGTAAAAAAAGGGAGAAGGAAGATAAAAACTTGAGAGTAGATAAAGTGTACAATTCCGTAAGGTCATCAGGATTTACTTCTTCAAGACCTGTCTGTGTTCCCAAAACAGGGATGTGATGGCAATGTCCCAGCAGGGAGATGCTTCCCAGCATCTACAGCAGGGATGCAATTGCTGTTGAAGCACTGAGCAGCACCACCACCTGTGGTGTGGCTATGCAAGAAGTGCCACAAAAATGAGGTATGCAGGGCCTGAAATAATAAATAAATAAACAAGGAAACAGCAGAAAGTTCTTTTCATAGTCTTAACATCTTCTGGAAATCCTGGGTATTGCACTGCACAGCTCTGGAAAGAGACAGCTCTGTGATGGGCTGTCTGAGCTCACACATCTGTGTGTTTTCAGGACCTGCAGGGCTCATTCTATCATTTTGCAGTGCACTTTATTTCAGCAACCTTTACAGTTAAGCAGTGCAACTTGATTTTTGACTAAACTGGTTAGTACATAGTGAAATATCTTCTTTTCTGAGTGTTGCTTTTTGTGTGGTTCAGCATTAGAGGTGGGCTGGACTAGGTGACCTATAAAGGTGCCTTCCCGTCCCAAACTATTCTATGATTTTGTGATTAACTAGTTTAATCTTCTTGAGAAATCCAGAAATGTTCAGGGTAGAATTCTAAGCATTTCTGGGTTACTCAAGAAGATTAAACTAGAATGCAGAGGAACAAACCAAAGCAGTATTCAAGAAAACTGCAAAAAAACCCCAACCTAATTACCCTCTGAATTTCTAGGAAAACAGAGACAAGTCAGATTTGTGAAGTCCAGCAGGCAAGAATCGTGTGGGACACTTTGGATTTCTAAGTTGTCCTTAAATTTCTTCTCAGCTCAGCGCTTCCCAGGGTTGTGGAGAATGGCCATGGACAGGTCATTCTAACAAGTTAATGTCTACTGTTCTGCCCCGATGAAAGATTTCCACAGGCTTTGTGTGCTTGTCTGAACATGTCCATATGCACTTTATCAGAAGGTGATTTTTAGCTATCCATATTTTGATGTCAAGCATCAAAAACATTCACTAGACAGAAGAAATAACATCTTTTCAAGAAGGTCTTCAATTATTCCTACTTTAATCTCTTTTGCTTTCTCTCAGTTTATTTTTAAATGCTGTGTTTCAGTCAAAAAGACGGAGATTCTGCCATAAACATGAGTCCCATATTTGGAGTTTCTAAAATGCTCTCTACTTCAGAATGATTTACACAATTTTTTATTGTAGTGAAATCTCAGCTTGAACTTCATCCTTCTTTTGTGGAGGTCAAATCCCTCCCTGCTAACTCAAGGATCCAATTTGCTTTCCTATGTGTAATGTGCTATATTTTATTATAATGAAAGATTTGGAGGTGAGAGTTTGGAAGAGAGAGAGAGAATTTGGAAGAGAGAATTTTGGAGAGAGGATTTTGGTGAAAGAGGATTTTGGAGAGAGAGAATTTTAGAGAGAAAAAAATTTGGAGAGAAAATTTTGGTCAGAGAGGATTGTGGAGAGGGAGAGAATTTTGGAGAGTGAAAGGATTTTGAAGAGGGAGAGAACCACGGAGAGAAAGAATTTGGAAGAGAATGAGAATTTTGGAGAGAGGATTTTGGTGAAAGAGGATTTTGGAGAGGGAGAGGATTTTGGAGAGGGTGAGAATTTTGGTGAGAGAGAATTTTGGAGAGAGGATTTTGGTGAAAGAGGATTTTGGAGAGGGAGAGGATTTTGGAGAGGGTGAGAATTTTGGTGAGAGAGAATTTTGGAGAGAGGCACTAAGAATTTCACCACTACCTGTTTCCAAGTTGGAAGTATGCTTGTTTGTGGTTTGTCCATATTTTATGGTCCAATATTAAAGCAGGGCTTTAAATATGATGACTTCAGAAAAAAAAAAAAAAAAGAGATATTTGGGAAGACTACATGAACCATCATTATCTGTTTGGATTTTTTAGTTAAAATGTTAAACAGGAGGCCCATCATGTAGCATCTATTCGGATCTTTGTAGCATATAGCTGGTCATGTCTGCTAATGGGATACCTGGTAAGAAAGTGATCTCTAACAAGCTAGGCAAGGGTAGATAAAGTATGGGGAGGTTCAGATTTAAATCATACAGTTATAGATTGGTAAGGTTGGAAGGGACCTCAAGGATCATCTAGTTCCAACCCCCTGCCATAGGCAGGGACACCTCCCACTAGTACAGGTCACTCAAGGCCTCATCCAACCTGACCTTGAACACCTCCAGGGAGGGAGCAGCCACAACCTCCCTGGGCAACCTGTGCCAGTGCCTCACCACCCTCACTGTAAAGAACTTCCTCCTAACATCCAGTCTAAATCTCCCCTCTGCCAGTTTAAACCCATTGCCCCCTGTCCTGTCTTTGCAAGACCTTGTCCTCAAGGTCTCCTCCTTTGTAGATAACACAAGAAATAAGGAAAAATCTAGAATAAGGAATAAGGAAAAATCTAGAATAAGGAATAAGGAAAAATCTGGATTAAGGTGTAAAGAAAAATCTGGAGTTTCTGCTTCTTGATTAAACTGTCATTCAAACAGCATCTTGTAGTTGTTTTGTAGTGTCTAATTGAAATGGTTCAGAAGGTAGCTTCCATGTCAGTGTCAGAAAGCAAGGAGGGGTCATTTAAGCTCCAGGATCTATATGCAAAATCACTGGACCAGTTATTTCTGTCTTCTCCTTCTGGAGAAAGAAGTTTATTAATGTTCAGGCAGAAAGACTTGCGCAGAATAAGGTCCAGGAGGAGTGAGAGAGTAATTCCTCTCCTCTTTTGCCTCTCTTTCGCTCACTGCAAGATGCAACCCAAATTAATGATGACATTGGCAAGCAAAGGGCTGAAGGAGTTCTTAGCCTGTAATTGGCCTATATAGTTCTATCATTTCCATAAACACTTCGTTTATTCATCCAGATCTAAATTCAGCTCTCATACTTGAATCTTTTGCAGATTCTAATTCTGACTACTCCCAACAATTCTACTTTTATCAACATTAGGCTCATTCACCACTAAGAATATAAAATTAAGAGATCAGATCTCCTTTACCATTGGCATGTTTGGGGCTTTTTTTCGGGGGGGAGGGGGGCAGAGGAGGGAAGTGAAGTCTGTTTTGTTTTATTCTTTTATAATTTTGAAGAGGAGAAATGTAGGCTCATGGCTTTTATAAGGGAAGTTTAATAGCTTAACACAGATGCTTAAATTTTAGGAGCTAATTTTCAGCAAGTAGTTCCTGATCTTGGCACGTTGCAACAAACTGCTAGAATTAATTAAAGTGGAAGTATAGACAATGAATTAGCAATTATTGATGGGAGGCAACAGATCTTTTGCTTGCTACAAGTCTGCTGGTCTTGGAAAGATGGTTACGTGAGCAATAACATTGAAATGTAGTTCTTCACCGCTTTAAAAATAAGGAACCCAAACAATTACAGTAGATTAAAGATGGCAACTGGAGCTCTGTGTGGCTAAAGCAAAGTGATGTACCCATCTGTCTCGTCAGTTCTTCCCTCAAACAAAAATAACTGGTTTGTCTGACCTGCTGGAGAATATGTCAACCCATTTAAAGTCCTCCAGGCCTGATTCCTTAGCTATGTCCCACCAGAAGTTATACTTCTCTGTAGTGCAAAATACAGAGAATTCAATACAAGCCTGAGTTCCTCTACGCTAAAAGGTAGAGCTGGAGGGCGAGAAAACTCTGCGTGAGATAGGCAGAGCGTTAGACTCACCACCTCCCCTGAGCCCTTGCTTCGTCTTTACCCTCCTACAACACAGGAGAAGCAGCACAGAATGCAGAGCAGCGAGAAATCGCCGTCCCCAAAATGTACTAGCAACGTGATAATGTTGGCAATATGAGCTATATCATCAGCTGATGTAAATCAACCTCGCTGTAAAAGAATCTATAATCCTTCCGAGCGGTTGAAGATCCAGCCAAGGCTTTAGGAAAGGAAATGCTCAGCCTTTTTGTTGTAGGCACTGGGAAAACCAGGGAGGCACTCCAGGTGGGGAAGGAGAAAATTGATGTCTAGGAATTGAAGGGGTAATGCCAGGTAGACCAGCAAAGAAAACACAGCTCCGCTGGCTCAGTAATCCTTGAATCTTGTGGCAGTAGTTTAATGAGATCTCTTCATCTTGAAATTAAAGTACAAGGAGGGTGGTTGTGGTGTGTGTGGTGGTTTGGTGGTTGGGTTGTTTTTTTTTTTGTAGAGAGAGAGAGAGAGAACAGTATTCAATAACAAAATATTAAATGATAAACACAGCTTGCTTAAAATCAGATGGGCCATTTTAAGAAAAAAGCATTTTAGCTCATCATGATATGTAGCACCTTATTTAAATTAGGAGGTGTTAATTCTTAGCTTGAATAATATATTAATATAATATGTAAAGTGAATGGCATTGTTAATCACAGTCGCGCCTGGAACGACTTTGCTTCTGTGCACTGAATGTTAATTTTGCAAAACATTAATTTCAAAGATTTTGCAGCAGTGCTTTTGTAATTAAATATTAATGTCACATGTTATTGCAGTAGCATGTTTATGAAAGCCGGCAACACTTCAAGTCAACTCATTTGTTTTTATATTTATTCTTGTACATCTGCAATCCCTTCCATTTCACAATTTCAAAGTGAAGGCCATTTTGAATAGTCAATATGTGAACATTTTTCATTGTAAGCGTTTTTTAACATCCAACAGGGTAAATATTTAATGTTGTGTTTTTAGCTGGGATCATTTTTTTCAGAAAATTGGCTATAACTTTTAACAACTCGGAGGTACCTAAACCGTCTACATTTTTTTTGGCGGAAGCCATCTGAAAAATAATATAGCCGTAAACATGATGAAGCTGTGAAAAACAACACACACCCCCCCCAAAAAAAAAAAAAAAAATTAGGAGTTTTGTTGTTTGTTTGGGTTGTGAGGTTTTGGGGGTTTTTTTGGTTTTGTTTTTGTTTTTTCCTGAAAGTTTGACTTCTCAAAGTTGTGCTTTCGCCAGCCAAGGGTATTCTATTGTCATTTTATTACCTGCGCCGTTGCGACTTTACGTTCACTTGAGTCATTTTGGCAGGTCCAGGATTGACTTTGGAATAACTTTTCCAAACCGTGCGTTTGTGGTGCCGCAGAAATTTGTGTCTGCAGTGCATTGCTTAACGAATGTTGATCAATATTTCAAAATCAACATTTTTTAATTTTTGTTTTTAAATTTATTTTTTTCCTGTCTGTGCCCTCAGCCACTTCAACAGCGCTGGGAGGATTCGGTCTCAAAACATTTCCCATTAGGGCCAAATCATGAGGGTGACTAAGTTCGTCAGCTGCTTTTATTGAAGTGCATAGAGTGTAGCTGTGCCTGGATTGGTTTGCCCAGGTCTGTTTGGAACAATTTGCTGTATCTCACGATCTTGCCTGTGGCTCTTCAACCTGCGAATTACATTAGTCTAAAAAGAAAGTCATTTCCATTTCAGCAGGTTGGCAAGGAGAAATTTGTTAGAGGTATCGTAGTTCGAACGGTTCTTAGCCCCCTCGTCCTCCTTCAGCAGAGATTCCCCACCGCACGGCAAAACAATTTTGGCAGGGCAAATTGTGCATTATAAAATAGGTTATTTATCCCATCGCAAAATATCTCCAACAATCAAGATGCATTGTTTAGTTATGGGCACATTTAATAGTTAAAAATTATATCTGCACCTGATGTTGCATGTTAACAGCTAATACCGTTTGACAGTGATGAAATTAAAGGATGAAGAAGAGATACAAACTACATTTTACAAGCATGATGGGTCTCCAACAATGCCATTTAAATATTATTTGTCACTATTTAAAATGAACCTTTCCCCTTTAAGCTATGCCATTATGCTCATTTGTCCTGTCACCACTGACAGGCTCTATGACTCACACACAAAAATGGTCATTAGGTACTGCATCTTCATCTTATTTAAAAAAAATAGAAAGCATTCTGATGCCTCTAAAAGCCTGTAATTATTTTCATCCGAGGAGATAGTGTTGCTTGGAAGGTAATTTAATAACCTTTTGCATGTACCTGGGGAATGCCTCTCTGGGGAACCAAGGTGCCGACATGCCATTCAGTCGTCAAAACATGACCTTTAATGGTTGCTTGGAGAGAAGTTAGCCTGGAACGCTGTACACAGCGCGATGCTAATTCTGCTCTCTAATGTATGCAAAATTTAGTTCTTGAGCAATGATCTTTGTAAGATGAATTAATATAGGTGCTGCTCCAGGAAACAAAAGAAATTGCAGTTGTGAGGGCTTTTCCCCACCGTGAGCTGGGTTGGGTTTTGGTTTTTTTTTTGCTACATGGTTTTGAAGGAGTGCCCAAGCTGGCTGATTTTTTTTTTTTTTAATTTTTTTTTTTTTTTTTCAGGAAGCCACACTAGCAACAGCAAAAACTGTACCTGGCAGCGTTTCCCACAATTAGTGCTTTTAAATTCCTGCTTTGGGGAGGAATCTCTTGCAGGGAAACTGGGGCAGTGGGCTGCGTGGAGAGCAGCGTAGGTTTCCATCAGGCTGTGATGGCCGAACAATAAAACAGAGTAAATATTAACTCTAAAGAAGTCAAAAACTGTACCTGGCAGTGTTTCCCACAATTTGTGCTTTTTAAATTCCTGCTTTGGGGAGGAATCTCTTGCAGGGAAACTGGGGCAGTGGGCTGCTTGGAGAGCAGCATAGGTTTCCATCAGGCTCCGATGGCTGAACAATAAAACGGAGTAAATATTAACTGTAAGGAAGTCAAATGACATCTTACAGGAAAAGGAATATACATTGTGACTGCACTAAACGTGGTTATGGGGTTAAACCAGAAAGTGTTGGTTTTGCTGCAGCAATAACATATGCCAGGCACCTACAGGATATAGTAAATGAGGCACAGACTATGTCCTGTGACATCAAGGTCCAGAAAGTCTTTATTTTGGTGCGCCGGTATTAGATCCCACCCTGGTTAGGGATTTCAACTCGTACCCCTGACATGCCATCCGTCAATTTATTAGCACACTGGTGTGCAGCAAACCACTGAACAGGCTATAGCAATTCGTTTAGGTGGGTTTCTTTTTTCCCCCTTCTTCCCTTTAAAATGTCTGTAATCCTCAGCTCTGCTCTCTCAACCGGACAACATTAAAGATTTATGTTGCACTTTTTTTTTTTCCTTCTTTTTTTTTTTCTTTTTTCCCCCCTCTTCATTGCCACACCTGAATATGGATTACTTAAATGGGCTGTAAATAATTCATATCTGGGAATAAGTTTCCATTACTGACCAATGTTGTAATTTAATATACTCTATTATGGGTTATACAATTTTAGATTGTTTTTCTGTGTGCATTCGGCAGCCAGGCAGACAACAGTTTAAGTCCAAAAAGGGAAGAAAAAAAATAAAAGGGGCAAGGTGTTTGTTCAGCTTTTTTTTATTTTTCATGTTCAGTTCTGTACTGGAGAAAGTAAAAGCAAAAAAAAAACCAAACCAAACCAAACCAAACACAACAACAACAAAAAAAAACCAACCACACAAAAAACCCCACCAAAAACCTATACAAAAAACCCAACCAAAAATACCAAACCAGTTTGATCAACATTCTTTGTGCTGTTCACAAAAATAAAATCTTAACCTGAATCAGCATGAAGAAAGCTGAATGAGTAAAAGGAGGTGGTGGGGGTGTATTAATCTAGATTTATAGTCACCCAGCAGATGCCAGGTTTTAATCTAAAATACAAACATATTTTTCAGCAACACAAAATGTATCCTCCCCCCCTCCTCTCAATATGTGTGTGTATGTGGGTTGATTATTTATTTTACATATATATATATATAT